>CM052436.1:160097095-160232566 GCA_028533085.1 Varecia variegata | reverse complement strand
TGAACTCCTGAGCTCAAACAATCCGCCCGCCTCGGCCTCCCAAGTGCTAGGATTACAGGCGTGAGCCACTGTGCCTGGCCCAATGGAATAAATCTTAACATTTTGCCATATTCTCTGCAATCTTTTTTTCTAGCAACAAATAAGAGAGATATAATTTAAGTCCTCCTGTTCATCCCTGGTTTCATTCTACTCCCTCCCCTAACCCTGAAATAAACACTAATCTGAAGTTAAGGGATATTATTCCTACATATGTTTGTTATACATTAAATACTGTTGTACTCTATGTATTCATTCACTAATAAATGTAGTATAACCCTGCAAGTTTTACAGTTTTAAACAAATGTTATCATACTGAATATATCACTATATATAATAATTTGCTTCTTTCATTCAACGTTATATTTTTGCAATTTATCCATGGTAATGCAATTGCATTAATGGAGACTGAATGTTAGTGCTGTGAAGTATTCTATTGCATAAACAGAACTTCTAATGATGAATATTTGTATTGTATCCACTTTTTTGCCATTACAAAGCCTCAAATGACCCTAACACATCTTCTTGTACATACGTCCAAGCATTTCCCTAGGGTATACACTTAGAGGTCTCATTGCTATGTCACAGCAAACGTCAATTTAAACTTGCCTACTTATTGCGGAATCGTCCATAGTGGTTGCAAAATCCACACCAGCAGAATTAGAGCAATACACTTTCTCTGTGGCGTAGAGTACTTTTTACCTTGTCTGCTGAGCTGGCTTCTATGTGCCAGACCTTAGGCTAAGCTATTCACATGTACGATCCCATTTAATCCTAGCATTGACCTTCTAAAGCAGTTCTCATCAATCCCATTTCACAGATAGGAGTGAGAGGCTTGGAGAAGGGAAGCCACTTACACAGGTCAACCTGACAGCTAGTGATGGGACGGTAGTAGTAACCAGCTGTGGCTAGCTGCCGAGCTGTTAAAAAGTAAATACCATTGCCTTCCAAACTGCAAAAACTTCATTGCCCAGACACATGATTTGAAGCCACAGGTACAATAAAGTTACCCAAGTGCCTAAAAATTGGGTATACATCTCTAGGCTAAACCCAGAGCTCCTGCCTCCTTACTCCCAACTTGAGGCAAGTGCCAGGTTGTTTCCTTGCTGGGTTTCCTCCAAGAAAGGTTCCAAGCCGGGTGGCATTGGGGGCAGGCGTTCTGGCTTCCACAGCCCAGCAGCAGTGGTGTTCACAGCCCCCAACCCTTCCTCCCAGCCAGGGCCTCTCCTCTGTCAATCAGGGTGCTGTGCAGAACATCAGTCATGTGAGCCACTTGGAGCCTTTTTCCAAAAGAAGGAACAACATCATAAAGCCTCGGCAATTGAATCAGAACAAATGGATCCGAAAGACGACTTTCAACTTAGGCCCCAGTAAGCCGACGGAATGTTAAAAAGACACATGAACCTCACAAGTGAAAGCAGAGAGCGAGAGGGAAATCCCTTCAGCCTGAGGAGTCAATTCCAGAAAAACCCTCTCACCCGTTCCCCATCCATCAGCACCAGAGTCAGAAGATGGGAAAGGTTGGCTCTCGCTCCTCGCACCTCTCTCTGTGTTATGGTTCCCGAACCTCTGAGTGTGGCTGAGGAAAACTGAGCCTGGGACAGAGATCAGGAAATTGACTCAGGATTAGAGCACATCAAGAAGGTGGGGCTTACCCTTTCCATGAAGAGATGCAGAGATGCTGACCTCCTGATAACACAACTGCTGAGCGGGAGCTGTGCTCTGATGCTTCAGTCTGGGTTCAAGTTCATTCTGGCTGCAGCTGTCCTGCCCACTGGCTATACCAGCCCATCTAGGGTGTTGTGGCAAGAAACAGGTGGACAGGCTGAAGGAGCCCAGTGCCTGTACTGTAACCATGGCCTGGGTATTTCAGAGGCCCCTTTGGGGGTAACCAGATTCCAATACAAGGGGAGGGCAGGGTAAGAGTTAAGCATAGGCTTTGGGATCAGCTGGAGCTGAGTGTGAATTCACTTATTAGCTGGGTGACTTGGGCAAGTGACTTAACCTCTCTGAGACTCAGTTTCCTTGGCCATAGAGAAGAAGGTGATATCATCATCCTCAGCAGGTTATCGTAAAGGATTAAAAAAATCATGTGTTTAGAGCACTTAGCACAGTGGCTGGCACTTGGTTAATCCTGCTGCTCAGCAGTACAGAGATTCTGTGAGAAATAGAAAAACGGTACCCTTCTTCAAAACATTTGACTGCCATTTGGCAGAAATAATTCTGCAAGTCTACGATGACTGCACAGTGAATGTTGTCCCCTGGAGTTGTGCAATGGACAACTTGCACAACCATAATCACTGGCCTTGCATGTGGTAAACGCTTGATAAATGGTAACTAATATTTTATTAGTAAGAATAAAAACCACCACCACCCAGGCCTCCACAAGGAGTCTTTCCAATGGCACTGACTTCCTGAAGGAGCTTGTAAATGAGTTCCCAGGCCTCCAGAAAGTGTGCAGAGCTCATGGCTGGGAGGCTTGGCAGGGGCCTTATGGGGAGGGCAGGGAAAGTCATCAGGCAACAGACCCAGCAAAGAGGCAGGCCGGCAGAGGGCTCAGGATTCTCAGGTCAAGCCCACCAGGCAAGCCTCATCAGTCAGGGGCAAGTGGAAGGTCTGACATCCAGGAGGGCATTTGGAGCTCAGCCAAGCTCCCAGGACAGCAGTGAGGAGCATACGAGGGCAATAAGTCGCATGAAAGAAAATGCCTGTGAACCGCGCGGCGCACTGAAGGATTATTATCGCCTTTCGCTTACCCGCCTCTGCTCAGAGAAACTTTCTCCTCCCAACAGCCTCAGGAAGTCTTCCATTCTCAAAGAGCTTTGTAAAAAATCGCTTTATTCTATTTTTTTTAAACTAATTTTAGGAATAATAATGCTTTTTTGTAAAGAAGACAACAATTTCACTCAAAAAACGGGTCAAGGATAAAAATGGCCAATCAACAAATGAAAATAAGCTAAATCTAAATAGGTGAAATAAATATTAAAACAGATAATTTTCCACTCATCAGATTGGGAAAAAAATTAAGAGTGATGATGTCCAAAGTTGGTAAGGTTACAGGGAAATAGGAGCTCTCTTATCCTGTTCGGAGGCACACAAGGTGCTTCGAAACATTTCAGAAAGCAGTTTCGAAGTCTTTATTAAAATGTAAAGAGAGCATACCCTCTGGCTCAGAAGTCACACTCGAGACTTGATTCCACAGAAATAAAAGCAGCAGAATATACAGTGAAACATAAACAATGTTTACTGTAGCCCTCTTTGTACCAACAAAAACACTGGAATCAACCTAATTCCCATCAATAAATACGGTTTTCCACAGTGTGGAACGATACACTACAGTAGACACTGGAGGCAGATCTGTACGTGAACGGATGCCCTTGATATATAGAACTGCAATGACCCCAAAATACAAATTGTAGGCCACTGTGCTATAGAAATTACGTATATATGTATACATGTAAATGTGGATATGTGTTTTAAACCCAGGAAAAAAATTGGAAGGACATAACACTGAATTGTCAACAGTCATAGCATCTGGGGTTGGGTCGCCCTGCCAAGGGAGAGGAGTACAGGACATTAACATCCTATTTTATATCTCTATATAACTTTACGGGGTAGAACTGTAGTTGATTTTCCCTTATGCTTTCTTAGCATTTTTTTCCAAATAGATTTTTTACAGCATACGCTCATTATAGAGCAGTTGGGAAATACTGACAAGTATTCTTCTCATCTTTGCCTTTTGTCTCTTCTCTTACTTAGGATTGCCATTGTATCACGCATGACTTCATGTTTCCACCTCTGTGGGACCCAGCACCGTAATCAGGAAGCAAGGTCTGGGGTTCCGGAAGCACAGAGGAGAATCCCCGGACATCAGGGCTGGACTAGGACCCCTAAGTTAGTTCCAATGAATAAAAATCGAGTCACACATTTTGTCTTCCAGATGTGGACACCGAGACCAGGGCGCAGGCAGAGCCTGGAAGATGTTATTCGTACAGGCCAGGAGCTATTTACAAGGAGAATGACCCCTCAAAACAAAAGCGTGTGTGTGGTTCTGACCAAAGAAGCAGCTGACCGAGGCCCAAACCAAACATCCGCAAGGAGGAAAAATAAGCACAAGTCGTGATGGGCCCCGGGGCCTCTCCAGCCGGGTTCACTGCCAATCACTGACCTCCTTCTCTTTGCCAAGCCTCCGCCAGGCATCTCATCCCTGTTGCTCTCGTTCTTACTACTCCCTGTGAGGCAGAGTCTATTCAGCCCACTTCGCCAAAGAGGAAACTGGGGCTCAGAGTAGGTACCCCAGTTGACTGAGGCAGATTTTGAATCTAGTTACGTCTGTCTAACGCTCTGACATAGAGCACTTCTAAAGAAAACCAACTTCCCTGTCTCAAAGGCCTTTTTGTAAGAATATTTGTGGAACAGAACCGTGCCCGAAAAGATGCCAGGCAAAAGTGGGCTTGGTGAGGGACGACTCTGCAATCGTGCCAAAGGATGGCTGGTGAGGCTTCCTCGGGTTGTTGCAACGTGTGGGGAGGGGAGGGAGCGGGGATTCTCGGGGGCCCAGGCAAACTGGAAGGGTCGCTGGGCCAGACACAACCTTCCTCAAGCTCGGTGGCTTGCAAATGAGTCCTGCTCACTCAAAGGCCACCAAAGCCATAACGAGGGCTGCTCCTGCTGACTCGGGCCACCGTGGGCAGGTCCATGTAGCGGGGCACGAGCTCTGCTCACTCCATTTTTCTCCTCTGTTGAAATGTACCTGATCAGTTAGCTTTTGTTTTGAGAATAAACACCCTCTTGGATTCCACACTTTCCAGACCAACCCCTTCAGCCTTTATTGATGGTTCCATCTCTCCCCTCTGCCCTCGCCTTTTGAGGGGATATTTTTCTTTCATTCTTTTGGGGTTTGGCTGACAATTGGTTTCTCCATGCTGGTAGAGTCGTGGGGAAAGGCAGAGCAAGGTCTGAGGGGAAGGGAAGGGAGGGAGGGGAAGGAGGGGAGAGTAGACAAGGTAGGAGAGGACGAGGCTGTGCTTCTCTATCTGAACCTGCTTTTCATCTCTCTTTGTCTTGCCAGGACCTGGCTTCTTATCTACAATGACAAAGTATATTTTTTTCAACAGCTAGAATGAGAAATGACTAAATCACCTTGGATCAGATTACTGAAGGGATAGAAGCTCGTTTATCTAAAAACCAAACCAAATAGGTGTAGACACCTGGGTAGTTAAATCCCAGTAGCTCCAGGGAGTAAAGGCAGCAGAAAGCCCCCACCCAGATCTGCTGAAAGAATCTCCCTTCACCTGGCCACCTCTGGTAACTGATATCCTCCCCTTACAGGGTCGTTCCTTGCACTACTGCGGCTGTTAAAATGCATATAGGAGTCATAGTACCTTACATTTGCATAGGATGACGGGGTGCTTGAAGGTTTTTCCTATCTTTCTCCATTCCCTCATTCAAATCAATTCTATGAGCACCCACTGTGTGCCAGCTACTGGACAACATGCTGCTGCTACGATGGCCAGCAAGAAAGATGTGACATCCTGTGCTATACGAGGGCACAATGACAGGTTAACCGACCAGACCTGGGACTACACTCCATGTCCTTGATTCCTGATCCTGTGCTCCTTCCATTCAACTGCCTGTCACACAAATGTCTGGGTAGGATGAGACATTGTGCCCTGGTGTTGTCCTCACCTTGGTGCAAATCAGTCCATTGGTTCATTTCTATATGACAATCATCTGAGAACAAGGCTGGGCCTGGAGGTGGGAAGGGAGGCCCCATGGGGGAGTGGGAGCATTGCAGGGCCATCTGGGGGTGCACAGAAGATCCTGGGGGGAGGGCCCAGGGTGAGAACAGCATGGGAGGATTCACAAACACACAGCTTCGCCCCCTCATGGCGCTCCTTGGCAAGTCTTCTAATCATCACTGGTTGACTTCCTCTATCACTTCAGACAGTGGTTCTTGTTAAACTCTCTCCCGAGCTCCTTATTTCTCCAAAATATCTCTCACTTTCATTGGAGACCTCACTTTCTTTTACAAGAAAGTCAAGCGAATCCAGCATGAACCTCATTGATTGTAATTTCCCCCACCTAGTGCTATTCTTATCTTCTCACTTTTCCACCTGGGGATGTGGCAGGTGCTTTATGGGCCAAGGAACTCCTTCTTCCAGCACTCTCATATCCTCTAGGACCAAACATCTGAGTCCTCTTGCTTTTGTGTCTGTGTACTCAGCTTCCTCTGGCTCCCTCCTCTTGGTCTACAAAGAGGACCCATTCTCCCCTGTCTACAAAAAGTCTTTCCACTCCGCAAACTCCTCTTTCTCCTTCTTCAATATCTGTGACCTCCACCCCTTCATCTCCCAGGTACTCCTCACCTCTCCTCCTTTCACCATGCCAGTGATTTTGTGTCAGATGCCAACAATGAACTTTCAGTGACAAAAGTTATGGTCTTGCCTAACCTCCCTCATCCTCACCCTCACTGTTATATTCAAACTTGCTGACCTTCCTCCTCTACATGGAACTGCCTCCCTTCTCTGCTTCTGTGACTCTACACTCAGGTTCTGCCCCAACATTGTGTTGGCCTCTTTTTTCTCCTCCAACACCTTCTCTGAGTTCCTACTTATGTATCCAAATGGCCACAGAAAGAGAAGGTAGCAAAGAGATGACAGAGAAGTGTTCAAGTAGAGAAAGAAGAATTCCAAAATGTCCAATGTCCAGAAGCCAAGGAATGAGCAAGTTTTAGGATAGAGATCGATGTCAATAGGATTAAATGGCTCACAGTAACACTTCTTAGTTTTTTCTAAGAGAAATCCAGGCCTGAAAACACAATTGCCTGAATGAACTGGGTTTTTGTGGTTTTCTATCTATAACTGAATTTTGCTAAGAAAGATCCTCCTAGTGACTGGAAGTGCCCAAACAGAGGCAGTGGGACTGTAGATTAGGTACTTATAGATAATTCCATTTTTCTCAAGTTCTTTGATTACATCATAACCTCTCTCAGCCTTTTTCAAACACCCAGCTATCACCACCACCACTGTCATCTTCATCACCATTATCATCATCGCCATCAACAATTTTATCACTGCCACTACTACCATCATCATCCTCATCTTCCTCATCACCATTATTCTCACCACCACCTCTTTCATCATCATCATCACCACCAAATGTCACTGAATGGTTCTCTACTATGGACCAGATTCTGTGCTGAGCACTTCACATATAGTATCTCACTAAATGTTTATATCAACTGTGAAAAGTCAGCTTATTAGTTCAGTTTTATCAGTGAGAAAACCAAAACTCAGAAAAGTTCATTAACTCATTCCTGATTACACAGTTAGTATGTTCTGGAACCAGAATTCAAATGCTGATCCCCTGGGTTCAGAGACTTTGCTTCCCCATGCCAGGCTGCCTCTCTTGAAACGTGGAAGTAGACAAACCTGCCAATGACATATTCACCAAGCTATTACAGAAGAGGAAGGCCCTTCTAAAAACAAGCAAGAAATCTTGCTATAAACTGCAAACATGTTGATGCCAGGGAAGTTGACATCCCCAGCTCTGGTCGTATTAAGACAAGGCAATCTTTCAGCACACACATTTTCTAGCTTGTTAAATTGAGACGACGCCACATTCGTTCATCAAGAATTTGGCATCTTCTGGAAAAATGTTGAAAATCTAATGCAATGATTAGAAGATAAAAGTGTTCTCTTTTCTTATTTGCTTGGAAGGACCCAGCAGTTTAAAATGTTTTCTCTAGTAATATACACAAGAGAGTTTATTAATCCAAAATCAAGATATCTGTTTAAATGTCAACCAAAAGATTGAGGTCAAAAAGACATAGATATGACTTGCTTATCTTTAACAGGAGACACTGAAACTAAATAGTGGTTTAATAGCTTCTCCCCAACATTTTGTCTCCTAATGGACTCTGCAGGATTATTTTAGGTTGGAATTTTTCCTGTCCAGTACCAAAGCTCTTCAAAGACTCTATTCCCATCCTTTACCCTATTGGGAGATGGTAGGGGAGAGAGAGGGAGGTGAAAAAGCCCTCATGCAAATCCTTTTCCAAAAATCTTTGGCTGAATAAAGGCTTTCCCATTTAAGAGCAGGTGACAGAAAGATTTCTCCCATAGGCAGGACATTAAGACTCTCTGCAGAAGTAAACAAATCTGTTATGATGAAAGCCGGACATTCCTCAGAGCTAGGATCTAATGAAAATGTCAGCGTTTTATGCAGTTTAGAAACTGACAATTCAACAGTTTTACAGGAGCTATTTAATGTTTATCATCACTTACAAGAGCTCAAATGCAGACAAAGGGAAAGGCAATAGAAGAAACCAAGTGGCTTTTTGCTTAGAAGCTGCCATGTTATCCATAACCCATGAGAGTTTTACAGTTTGTCAATTACCAGACACCCTCAGCAACAGGGTGCAGGTCTTAGAAAAGGCAAGTTGGAAATCCACACTCCAAGATACAATCATTATAGTGACCGTGCTTTGCACTTTCATTTACACCTCACCCCATTAAAGACCCAACCACTGGGGAACCAGGATACTAGAGAAAGCCCTTAAACCAACCTAAGGTGATGCATTAAGAGCTTCTGAGTATTTGCCAAATTCTGCTTTAGATACTATCTAAACCACTAAGAAAAGAGAAATAGAATATGTAACTCCCAAACCAGTAGAGGGGAAAACAGAAAGAAATAAAGACAGCACAGTCAATTCAAATAGGGCAGTAAAGGAAAGAAAAGAAAAAAACCATGATAAGAGAATATGCAAAATAAGAAGACAGAATTAAGTCCACATAGATTAGTTACGATAAATACAAATAGCTTAAATTCACCCATTAAAAGACAGGGACACCAGATTTTTTAAAAAATTCAGCTTTATATTGTTCATAAAAATGGACCAGTGACACACAAAGACTGAAAGTAAAAGGAGGGAAAAAATTACACTCACATATATGAACCAAAATTATGTTGCTCCCAAGCAGTATTATCAGACAAAATAAAATTTAAAGGTAAAAGCATTAATAGGGATAAAGGGGATATTAATTAAAGATAAGAAGAATAACCCACCAGGAGCTATAACATTAGATGATGAAATTTCATACAGTTAAAAGTATATCCTAGATATAGATAAAATAAAAATTGATAGGATTACTAAGAAATGACCAAATCCACAATCACCATGAGGATTTTCATTCTTATCTGTAAGAAAGGGAGCAGTTAACAACTAAAACATTAATAGAGATTTAGAAGATTTCAGTTATATAATTTCTAAGCTTCATCTAAAGAATACACAAAGAACATTCACCCAAAGAGAGAATTCTCTGCAAATACACATGGAGTATTTACGAAAAGTCGAACATGTGCTTGGCCATTAAACATCTCAACAAATCCCAAGAAGTGATGACATATACTTGACATGTGAACTTCTATGTTAAAAGAATAATGATTTTAGAAACTTATACATCAGGGCCCATCCATCCAGTTTCCATCCAGCCTAGAAAAAATAGTTCTCATTTTCCAAGGTTTGTCTTATTGTTACCTCCTCAGAAAAAACCTTCTCTGATCACCTTAGGCCCAGTAGCTCCTCTCATTCCCAAATACTTATTCTTGTATCACTCCATTGTATTTTCCTCATGCAATTTACCAGTCCCTGAAATCATCCTATCTGTTTGTTTACTGGGTTACTGCCTCCCGCTGCCTGACCCTTTGAAATGTAAAGTATCTGCAGTATCTAGCTCCTGGAATGGAGTCTGGTACAGTAGGAGTTCAAGAAACAACTGCTGATGTCAGCCTGACTTGGCAGCTTACAGTGGGCTCCTAGCCCCTCATAGAGATGCAGACCTCACACCTAGAACTGATCACATTACCTTAGGATTATTTGTGTTATAGTCTCAATAAAAGATAGTAAGTTTGTCATTACATCTATGGGATGTAACAGATTCCAAATAAATGGCTGTTGAATAGATGACTAAACTATGACCTCCTCTATGTACCAGAAGAATCCTGACACCTTGAGAAACCATGGCACCTGCTTAAAGCCACATCTTGCTAAGGCAAGAGCGCGAGATTCCTGACTGTGAGCATTACTCTGCTCCTCCAAGTGGCCTCCACGTCCCCTGTATCGCATCCTACGATGCGTGGAGGCTGCAAATGAGAACAGAGAAGACAATTTGCAAATGCCTTTTTCACCAAACTCGGTATTTCTGTTACTATTATATAGATACTAACCTTTGTCAAATCTATTAAAATTGACTCAATCATTTCTGGGCTGGGCACAGTGGATCATGCCTGTAATCCCAGCATTTTGGGAGGCTGAGGTGGGAAGATCGCTTGAAGCCTGGAGTTTGAGACCCCCCTGGGTAATATAGCAAGACCCTGTCTCTATAAAAAATTAAAAAAATTAGCCAGGTGTGGTGGTGTGTGCCTGTAGTCCCAGCTGCTCAGGAGCCTGAAGCAGAAGAATCACTTGAGCCCAGGAATTCAAGGTTAAAGTGAGCTATGGCTGCACTCCAGCCTGGATAACAGAGCAAGATCCTGTCTCTTAAAGAAAAAAAAAATCATTTCTTACAATAACTGCATGTCTGCATAAAGACTGTATTGTCCAAATAAAGAAATAAAGGATAGGGCTTAAAATAATAGCTCATTGACTCAAAATCAGCAGCATGACCATATTATCATCCCAATGGTTAAAGAAGGAGGAATCACCGTGTGACCTTTGACAATTGACTTAGTGGCCTAAAGCTCACTTTCCACATCTATGAAATGGTCATGATATTTGTGCTTACTTCATAGTTGCTATGAAGACTAATTAGACTCCTCCATTAAAGCACTGAACACAGTATATGTCCCAATTAGCTTGATAAGTGTCACTAAGATTTCAGACCCTTGCATGTTTACCTTGATCACTTTGCATTGGTTTGCAAGTTTTGCTCAAGAAACTGGTTCTTGATAATCTGCCTCATAGAGCCCTTCTGGAGAGGTACCCCTGTTATGGAATAAGTCTTAATGTTCCTTTGAATCTGATTAAATACATTCTTCGCTGTTAGAGTGGAGCTAGAAAAACCCTGGCCAACGCCAGATGTATTTGCTGAATGGCCT
Organism: Varecia variegata; assembly: GCA_028533085.1. Taxonomy (NCBI): domain Eukaryota; kingdom Metazoa; phylum Chordata; class Mammalia; order Primates; family Lemuridae; genus Varecia; species Varecia variegata. Next base: position 160,221,430 of record CM052436.1, on the reverse strand, counting down.
TTCACTGAAGATTTCGGGAAGATGGGGCAGCTATAGGGGCAGCCAAGATGACAGCACTGATTAGCAAAGGGGCAGACTGTCTGGGGACATTCTTCTTTGACCTAACCCTCCTCCTTCCTCAGAAGGAATTCTTCTAGAATAGAAAGTTTCCACTGTAAACATCTGCTTGCCAGATCTGTCCCAACACAGAAGCCACTGGTGGGAGCCATCAGGCGGTAAGGATCCTCCCTTGGATTGGCAGCTCTTGAAGAAGGGCACAACCAACCTTCAAATTTATCACAGAAGACAGGAGCAGCACGAGTCTGACAGGGACTCCCTTTTAAACATCAAAAAATTCTGCAGACTCCTCCACCTAAGTGTGACTTTATTTCTCTTCAAATAAATAGCTGTTGAATAAATGACTAAACTGTGACATCTCCTGTGTACCAGAAGAAGCCTGACATCTTAAGAAGCCATATCACTTGCTTAAAGCCACCTTTTGCTAAGGAAAGAGCCTGATTCCTGACTGTGACCACTACTCTGCTCCTCTAAGTGGCCTCCACATCTCCTCAATATTAGGTAAGAAATTCTTGGTTGGCATATTCACACTAAAGAGGTGTGAGATTTTGATTAGGTTGATGAGAATGACAATCTCATCTATCAAATTATTTATTTTGCACCTCAGGGTTGATCTTTACAGTGGAGCCTTGGGGATAAAAAGGACCTTGTCCAGGTGGAAGACCCAAGTTCTACTCCCACCTTCACGAGGACCCAACAATATAACCTTTGACAAATCCTATCCCTCTGAGGGCCTCAGTTTCCCCATCAGTGAAAAAGCTCACATGGGGCCCTGAGGCAGAGGACTATAGCCAGAATGGAAAATGGAAAAGGATTTCTACCATCTACCACCCATTAAAAATGTAGTCATGGAGTTACAACCAACATTAGAAGCAGCCAAGAGCTGGATCACTGCCGTAGAAAATATCATCAATGAAATAAACTGTAATCTTGTGAGGTTATCCCCGAATGTAGAGATGTAATAATCTGTGAGGAACAAGAAGGGAACCTGAGGATAACAGATGCTCCAGAAGAAAAGGCCAAAACTAAGCAAAGCAGCAATAATATTATGCAGATGGAAAACATATGCAGCAGGTTAAAAAGGGCTTAGTGAATACCAGAAAAACGTTAAGGAGGCAAACGCTGGAAATAGTCTCACAAAATGACTGACTTGTGGATGCAAAGAAAAAACCAATCCATAAGGATCTAGTAAGAAAATAACAGGCTGCCTTTAAGGAGTGCACATCAGGTGGGCCTCGGGAACCTGCACCCACAGAGGTGCCTCTTTGACACATATGCTCTGCTCTAATTCCACGTTTGTGACAGTGGTTTGTGATAATCAAGACCACTTCAGGAAGAGGAAGAGAGACCTAGAAGAGCACCGATGGGGCAGAACACTTACCCCAGAGAGCAGGTGAGCTGTGCACATGCCACAGCACAGGTGCTCTGAAGCCTTGTGTGGACATGGCCTTAGAGCCTCACCCCAGAGCAATTAAGTCAGAATCCCTATGGTAGGCTCTGGGCGAGAGCCCGTGTGGTTCTTATGGACAGCCTGGGTGGTGAACCACTGATGTTACTCCTACAAGCCCCGCCACGTGGCATGTGGGCAGGAAGCTGGGGAAGAAGACCTGGGAACCATTCATTCTTGCTGGTGGCCACAGCAAGCCTACCACCAGGCCCTCTGCTGCAGGTCCAAATCAGGGTCCCATACTCTGCTGCCAAGGACCAGGGTAGTGATACGACGGAGGGATGTGTGCTGGGTGTGAGCAAGGCCAACACTAGTGACCACTGAACTGGAACGGGTTGGCTGGGCGGAAGGGATTGCTGGGGGAATCTCGTGGGAATACAGCCTGGTATAGGCAGATCATGTGATTTTCCCCCCCCAAATCCAGAAAGCCAGAATTGTATGTTATATTTTCAGGTTTTTGGAACCCTGTGTGGGCCAAACAAAATGCCATCTAGGCAGAATTGACTTGCAGGCTTAGTGTGGGACCCCAGGCTCAAATTCTTCACATCTGCAGAAGTTGCCCTTTTGTTTCAATCAAAGAAGTCCCCCTTTTTTAGAAACAGGCTAGGTCTTTTTTAGCAAGTGGAAACCTAGGTGCTCCAAATGACTATCTTCATTAATTTGTTAATGTTTTTTAAAAGCTACTCAGACCGCCCTGAAGTTCAACTGCTCCCTGTCACTTCGTGTTTGCCTTGGTTGTGTGCAAACACCCAGCGGCTGTCCTGAGGCTCTCTAAAATGTCAGAGCTCAGGAAACGAGTGCTTCCCACCTATGAGAGAGTTCTGCCCCTCTGAAGAGAAGCAGACACACTCAGAGCCTAGTACCCTGGACTATCACTCCTAAAGGACAGGAGAAAGATGAAGAGCTGGGGCTTCTGGAAAAGTCATCGGGACAGGAACACAAAGGGACTGAAGCCAGAGTTAGTGTTCCACTTCCTCTATGATAACCAGCATCGATTGTGAACTGTACCACGTACAGTTAAATGAAGGAATCAGGCATCTCTTTTATTTCACATTTCTGAAGTTGAACCTCAGCATTGCAAAGGCATTTGGAGTTGCAGACTCTCATCCTTTAATCATCAACAATTTCTAAGTGCCAGATCTGTGCCAAGTCAGAGTGGGAGAGACCAAGAAAAAGAACAGACAGAGAACCTGCCCTCAAACTGTGGCCTGGCTAGAAGGACAGGTGAGACACGTGTAGAGATGCCTCTGGGTCAAGAAGGCAGCGGGAAAAGGCAGTTCCTCACACCTAGAGCTGCTGGCCACACCTGGGAAGATTCTCTGAAGATGCTCACAACCCTTCCCTAAAAGCCATGTAAGCATCCTCCAGGGGACGGTCAATGTCCCCTGCAGGCAGCTCAGCTGTCAAGGATGAGGTATGTCAGAGAGAGGCACCAGAAGAGTTGGAGGAACTAAGAAAAGGACCAGAAACAAGCGTCAAGGTGCTGATGTCACACTTGGACACAATGCATCGACTGCTTGGACATCTCAGTCTCTGCCACGGGCGTCCACTCCGCAGCAGTGTTGCCCAGAAGGTTCTCTGCTGGGATGGCCTCTGTGGGCAGAATCCTAGCTACTGTAGGAGGCCATGTCAGCTCCCTGGGGACGCTCTCCCTTGCTCCCGTCCCACACCACCAACCTAGACACATACCCCAGTGAACACGTGGTCATCTTTCAGTTCACAGTCTCAACCTCGTGTCCTTCCCTGCCAAGCCCGGAGGGAGCCTGTCTCCCTATTCTCTGCTCTCCTAGCTCTCTGTACTTATCCTTCAGAATGTGTTTCAAAGTGTGAAACTGTGGTTAGTTGCCAAAGCCTGCCCGGTGTCTGCCTTATCCCCACCCACGAGGGCAGATTAGCTTCTCTTAGCAATAGGAAGGGCTCCCTCATATATCATGGAATTTAAGGTAGTGAGGAGACTTTCCTCCTCTTCCCTGGAAGATCCTTACAAGGTAAGGGGAAGCTCAGAGGTCCTACAGGGCACTTCCCCCTCCTCCACCCCACAACCTCTCTCCTCTGCAGAAGATTTCGAATGGGAGGCTTCCTAATGAGCAAATAATGTCCAAAACCAGAGGTGCTATATCAATAAAATAATAGCCTGTTAGGTAGAGCTGGGGATAGTCAAAACAAAAATCAGACACAAAACCAAAAAACCATCGACCTTGTTCTTGGACCCAGAAATCCTAAATCTTTAGGAAACCCTTTGCCTCAAATCCAATTCGTTTTTTTTTTAAACAAATCATATTTAAAAAATGTATTTCCCCCTTTCTTACTGTGAAGAGCATCCTGAGATATACTTTCACATTCCATAAAAATCCAAACAGCTGCTTTGTTCCCAAGTCACATAGTACATTTAATATCCCAAAGATCAAAATTGGCATTCGCAGACAATTTTATGAAAAGACAAAAAAGCCAACCAATATGGTCACCATCTTTCCTAGAATGCAACGAAGACAGTAAGAATCATTTATTGGCTCCATCAATATTCTGGTGTAACACAGAGGATTTCACACTCCACATCTGGTCTCTCCAGCCATGTTTATTCAGTTCCCACTGTGCTTGCCAGGCCGAATTTCAGAGAGGGAAATTAATAAAAAATACACGACACTAAGATGAAACTAAACTACTTTAATATTTCCTTAATGACTCACCAAATCCTTTCAAACTTTGCTATGCTATGAGACGAGGCCACTAATATTATGATATTAATATATCATATATCAGTGTAAGTAAATATCAATATATTATATTAACCAGTGGAGACAGTGATTTAGAAATATTTTATCATATGAAAAAAAATACTTTAGTGTCCAAACCTATTCTTTAAACTTCACAATTCTCTCTACCGCCTTCCCTTTTCTGGACATTCCTGCTGACACCACACAAGATCGCAAAGGCCAGTGCCGCCTGGCAGGGCACTGGGGGAGGGAGAGAACAGCAGGTAATGTGGCTGGGAAGGTGGGCAGGGGACAGAGCATGCCAGCCCTTGTGGGCCTCAGCCAACCATTTATATTCATGACAAGTACAAAGGCAACTGCCTGGAGGGGGTTAGGAAGTGAGTGTATGATGTGATTTACAATTTATAAAGATCACTCTGCTAAACTATCTGATGAATTTGTGCCTTATGATCAGATCCTAAGCTCCTGGATGGCAGGACTACATGAAGTTGCTCTCCTTTTAATACCCCCACAATTGTGTACTCGCAGTTAATTAAACCAATGGCTCTCAAAATCTTGTGTGTACCAGAATTAATCACACACAGGCTCATTCAAATACATCTTGCTGGATCCCACATGATTCAGAAGGTCTGGATGAGGTTTGAGAATTTACATTTTTAAGAAGTTCCCAGGTGATACTAGGATTCGGGTTGCTGGTCCAGGCACTGTACTTAGAGAACCAATGTTTAAATCTGTTTGCTGAATAAATCAATCAGTGAAGGGATGTGAAAATGTTTTTAAAGCAAAACAATAGAAATAATCAGTGGTTTGATTTTGACCTAAAATGCAATCATTTATTCTCATTTTTGTTTTTCTTTTTTAAATTATCCTCTTCACTATATTATGTGATGATAATAAAAGGACTAACCCATTGCATGCAGAAGCACTCTGGAAGGAAATAGATCATTGTGATTAGACAAGATGAGACACTTCAGAGACTGCACTGCCGAGTTTAATTAGAAATTAAATGTCATTCAAAGTTTTTTTTTTTTTTTTTGGTAAAAGTATGTGATTTATTTGTGCAGGCAGTTATTACCTGCCTGGATCCACAAAGGATATGAGGTGGTGGTAAGGCATCCCTTGGTGCTATTCCAAAACTGAAAATTAAACTAAAACTTCCTTAGAACTCAGGAATAAGGCTCACCATGGCTCATTGCTATTTGGTTCAAAGTGCACAATGTTGATGAACACATCTCCTATAAAACAAAGAGGATTTAAACTCTCTTCTTAGAAGGAACCCCCAAAGATTCCAATTTAGGCGCTTATTATGCCAAAGCAGAAATGCAACTCAAGAATGCTAAGTCAGTAGAGACTCAGAACCAACACAGGAAGAATACACTTCAGACCTAGGAGAGTTGAGAGCAGATGGCTAAGCAAGAAGCACATGGCCAATGCCCTGTGGTCTCTGTGGGTTTATTCTGTTCCACCACATGTGAGGCTGCGGTTCTCACGTGCAAACGTCCATCCACCTAGAAATCACTATTGCAGGCCAGTCAACAACAGACAGTTCAAACTCAGGGACAGCTTGGGGTTTGAGGGTTCAGTAGGAAGCTGTCTTGCCTGAGGCCTGCAAGATCATAGGTTCATGGTCTGCTTGGGGAAGAGGCTGGTTTGGCATACCCAGGACTGCACAGGGCTAGTGAAATCTCATCTATTCAGGATCTCAGGGTCTACGAAGTTGACTGGGTTGGAGAATTGGGGGGGAGATTCAAAACATCAGAAGCCACAGACTCAAAACAAGTAAGGCTGTTGAAAATCATAGGCCTTGAAAAGCAAATAATAAATACAATAGTCATTAATTAGTAACCAATGAACGACCCTCTTCTCTGTCCAGGTAGCAAGATACAAACCACACCTTGTATGGCCACCATGAGGCCTACACAGCAATTTACATCATGTGGATGATAAACTTGGATTCTTGCACTATGATGGGTAGGAATCATGGAACACTCTGGCTATGAATTAAGTACAAAAATAGCAACCTCTACACTCTAGCAAAAAATAAAGTACATATAAGACCCCCAATCCAAGGTCATTATGCAGAGTCTCTCTGAAACCCAGCACCCCACGGTATTTGCAGTTACCCACCTCCAAAAGGGTAAAAGTAAACATAGGACCTGCTCTGGTGTTAAACTGCCACCGGATCCTCCCTGCTGTCTCCCTCCTCCTCTTCTTCTTTACAGACAGGTAAAGTTGGATCTCTTGAAGGAACTGGGGGCTCCCACTCTAGGCAAAGGTTGGACAGGTGATCAATGTACAGCATGAGATTTGGCTGTGCCTACGTGCCTCCGACAGAGCTGGATCATCTGGGGCAATGAAAATTATAAGCAACAAGAAAGCAGTATTAACAGCAAGGGTAGCACACACCACAGTTCCCTAGGACACCCAGCAACCATTCCTTTCCACATTCAGTCACTACGCACACACTCATTAAGCACTGTGCCAGGCTCTGAAGGGATAGTAGTCACAAACAGAACACAGGCCCTGTCCTCACAGAGCGTAGGGGCTACTGGGGAGAAAGACAATAAGACAAGCAATCATCGGACAGTGGGTAAGGAAACCTGGAGGGGACTATGGAGCACATAGCAAAGGCAGCCAACCCAGACTTGGGGTGGGGGGCAGTGGAGAGGTCAGGGAAGGCTTCCTGGAAGAAGTGACATGTAACACTGAGCCTGGAGGACCAGTGGAGTTAGCCAGTCACGACTGGGGTAGGTGAGCACATGCAAGATTCCTGGGACAGAGAGCTGAAAGCCCTTTGTTTGCAGCCATTCTCCAGCCTGTAATCCTACACCCAACTGGAACACTTGGATTTGGAGTCTGCAGCCGTTATCACAGGAGGACCTGTGCTCCTCCAATGCCCAGAATCCAGCTGCATTTCAACCTCTTCCAGTGGGATCTCAGGCAAGGAAAGAACTTAGAAAATAGGTTTTTTTTTTTTTCTATAAGAAAAGAGAAAAAAACAATAATATGGAGTTGAACTGCTACAGAACAGACCCAATTGCTGGTTTTCTGCACACCAGCATCAAGGGGAAGTGAGACGTCATCCTCATCAGGTTGTTGAAACAGACAAGAAGGTGGGCCCCCATTTCATATCATAACATAGGAGCCCACTTTGCCCTTTCCTTTTTTCCAAGTCCCTGGGAAACTGTAGAAGGAGCACTTATTCCTTTTACCCTTCATGTTTTTGATGTCGAAAATGCTATCTCAGATAGGATACCTGCCGCTTGTCTTATGCAACTAAGGGAAATCAGGTAGCTTATGAAGCCAATCTTGTCAGGGGTCTCCACATGGGGGAAAAAAACAAAAGCAAAACCAACCAACCAAATAAACAAACAAAAAGCCTGTGAAAGTCCCAGTAACTTGAGTGTTGCTCAGGGTTCTAGCTGCCTTTGCGTTATGAAAGAGACCATTGTAGGGAACGGTTTAAGACCGGCAATAAGTATGTGGTCATTTACCAAAAACGCACAGTCCAAAGTAGCTTTCTGTTTTAATATTATCATATAATTCAAGTCCTGCAAACAACATCCCTGATTGAAATAAAAAAGGAACAAAACCCTCCACTTCTAAGAAGCAGAGCAGGCAGCTATTTTAGAGACAAAGAAAGGATGTCTTCTTAACCTATGACAACACAAATTTGTTTAGGTTTTCCCTCCACTAAGTAAGTAAGCAATTAGGTTTTTTTACAATAAAAATATCGCCGTGCATGTGCAAACACCAGAGGCGATCATATAATTACCCTGCCCAATCAGATTCAATTGCTGACAGTTGAGCTCCCACTGCTCATTAACTTCAGCTCGAGGAGAGGTCTTTACGGAAGCCCTTTCCGTGTCTTGACAAAGGTTCCTATGATGCGGTGAGCAGCCCTGGCACCACCTCATGCGGGATAATCATCCTCAAATCACCAGGGCCAAGGCCAGCCTATTCTGGCTTCCCTCTGAGAAAATATAAAGAGAAATTCGAAGACACTTGGCTTAAACACCCTTGCTTCATTTGGGGATCTCACTTCTAAATATAATAGTAACCTTTCACCCCCACACTTTAAGTGCCGTAATTATGTAATTAAAACCAATTATGTCATTTAACAGAGACTTTTTCAAGACACTCAGCAAGCCAATTACCTCAATCATTGACCTCAGAAGATTTCCCACACTGACTTGCAACAATAGGGATTGGGATAAATTTAGACACTGGCTTCCGAAGCCTGGCATGGACTAGCTGGGTGGGTCGTAGCTGGTCTAGATACTTCAGGACTCTAGAAGCCGAACTGAAAGCATTGGCATCTAACCACACCATCACTACCTGTTTGCACAATCCTTCCCATATCCCAAGATAATGGCTTGATTTTTTAAAACCTCTCCAGTAGTATTATTCCTTCCATGTTGCAGACAAGAAAAAGGAAGTAGGGAGAGTTATAAAGTTATCTGAAGTTAGGCAGCTAGCTAATGGCAATGCTAGGGCAAGGATTTGAGTCTTCCACCGCAGAATCCCAAGCCTCTTAGCAGCAAGTTGTGTGAGAGAGTGAGTGAGTGAGTGAGTGTGAGTGTGTGTGTGTGTGTGTGTGTTCTACTGGGCATCCACTCCCCCATTTTGACTATCCTATCCCAATTTCCCTTGGCGGCAACACACCTGCCCCACTTTCTGCCCACAGTGCACCACAGGAGGTTTCCACTCCAGCTCCGGGGTGTGCGAGAACCTGGGCCACAGCCAATCAGCTCCTAGCATTCCCCCAGCCACAGCATTGGTTCAGGGATGAGCACGTGATCCAATCAAAGCCAATGAGACACACGGGCACTCTGCTGGGGCTCTGAGAACTCTTCCTGTCTGCTCTTGGTGTGCGGAGGGCGCTCTGGCGGCCGAGCGGCCATCTTACTGCCACCACAGGAGTGAGGCGGCGAGGAGCCGGGAGCTACCGAGACAGAAACTGGTTCTCAGAAGCAGCCCCCCTGCATCCCTTCCCGCCAAGAGTAGGGACACTGAAAACATGGGTTAGATCGAAAGCACACCGGAGAAAACACGAAGAGCACCGCCACCTGCAGCTTGGGCGGGCTTGATTACAGGATGGAATCAATCCACCGAGGCCCCGAGCGGCAGTCCTGCGTCCTGTTCGCAGTACAGTTAAGTGCCTCCAATTTTTGAGTTATTTAAAGAACATACCATTTTATGGGCAGGAGGAAGCACTTTAATCTGCAAAATGATTTTTATCACAAACTAAACATCCTCGTAGCTTTTGGGTCCCCTGCTTTTGTTGAAGTTGTCTCTCCTTGGAGCGGAGACAGCTGTTGGAGCTATGAAGATCTGCCTCGACCCTGCACTTTGCCCTGCCCACTGGTACCCTGGTGCGCTCCAATTCCTGGATGCATGTGGGATGCAAGAACTCAGGACGCTCGTTCTCATCAAAAGGGAGCATTCTCTTTCTTTTTTATTTTTTCTCAGGCTTTCAAGGAAGACATAAAACAAACAAACAAACAGCAAGAATTCCTCTAATGCAGGGTTTTCTTTCAACCTTGGCACTACTGAAGTTTGGGGCCAGATAATTCTTTGTTGTCAGGACTGCCTCGTGCATTGTAGGATATACAGCAGCATCCCTGGCCTCTACCCACGAGATGCCAGTAGCACCCCTCTCCTCAATTTGGGACAACCAAATACATCTGCAGACATTGACAAATGTCTAGGGGTGGGGACCAAGATCACCCTCAACCTGGAGAACCATTGCTTTAATTGAACATTTGAGGTATTTATTGGATTTTCCTCACAGCATCTTTAAAAACATAATTCCTTGTAGTAGGATGGTGTGAGAGTGAGGGACCCATCACCCTTTTTAGAACTTTACCAGAGCCATGTAAAATATCCCTTGAAGGGAACTGACTTACAAAAACCCAGGATAGTGATACTGCTGTCTATCAGGGCGAGGAAGTCACATAAGACTTGCTGACCCATTAAGAATCAGAGTGGGGAAACAAGGTATCAAATAGAAATCATTCTACCTAAGGACCAGTAAGAGGAAAAGGATGTACAGGAGAAAATTAGAAACAAAGGCGTCTATACTCCGTAAGTTCCGCCGTAGGCATTTGGCTCCTTACTTCCTCAGGAAAGAAAATGAAACCTTAAGATTACTGTTGGGTTTCCTTGATTTAAAACCAAAAGCCAAAAGTGTGGAAGAGGCTGGGCTCAACAGAAATGATCCATCCAACAAAGGACTAGAACTCACTCACTCTAGGGAAAAAAAAAAAAAAAGCTAAAAATGTTAAAGCCTCACTTATTTGGACAAATGTGGGAGAAGACATTTAAAATAAGCAAAATTGATGGATTTATAGAATATTTTTCAAGGAAAGGTATTACTTGCTTTCAAATGCCAGTAGTTACTATGAGTGGGCTAGCAGAGGTCTCTCCTTTGGGATTGATGTGAATGAGAGGATCAGATAGAATCATTGAATTAATATATACACTGTTAGGCTGGGAAGAAGGGCTTTGAATTAGTTTGTCCTCTCCATCTGCTAATTAGTTGTATCTTCATACAGGCAGCTTCCTGAGACTAGCCCAGGAATTCCAGAATAGTGTGGCTCCAATGAGGCTTTGCTTCAAGGCGAAGACGTCTATGCACCTCAAGGTACTGAATTCTCATCAAGTCAGTAAGAAGAACCAGTTTGGTTTGTATCTGAAGACTGGGCTTTGTTAGGGCTTCAACTACGTGAAAATATTTGGATTCTAACAGTTTTCTCTCTCTAGAAGTTCTAATGCCTCAGGGGATGGAGAGGTATATTAGGGACTTCAGATGACCAGAGCTGGGCCACAACTGCTTCCTGGGTTCCAAGGCAGCCTCCCCCTCCCACTATCAGCAGGTCGCAGCTGTGCTGTGCTGCCCCTAAATCTCCCACTGCCCCCGCTTCTCCCTTTCCGCCAGAGAAATCTGACTGCTTAGGCAGCCACCCAGTCTCAAAAGGAGAAGGAGCAAGAATAAAGTTGTCTCTGAGCAGCCTGGGTTCTTCTCCCATTGTTCTTTTAGGTATATTGTTTATTTTGTTTTGGTAAAGAGTTTAGAACACACAGTAATAGAAAAATAGAAGCACCTGTCTGGAGGTTCTAGCAGAGGTCCACAGTGTCTCTGCGGAACTGTATAAAGAACTGGCCTTTCTAGAGTTTAGTAATTAAATCTAGAGGAGCTAGTCCTCAAATCTTGATAAAAAATGAGGTTTTTCAGAACACAGTCTTCCTGTGACTAGGCATCCCACCCCAGTACCTATCTACTGAAATCACCTGTCCTGGCCAAGAATACCTGGGTATGCCAACAGAGATAGAAGGGAAGAATAGTCCACTTCCCAGTTCCTGCTGGCACTAAAGCCAGACAATGAGTCTTGTGTTTGGATGGAGGTGCCTCCTCATCGAGTTTACATGCTGGCATGTGAACATTTTGTTTGTACTAAAGAAGTTAATAAAGGTGGGAACATGTGCTGCTGTTTCTTAACACAAACACACAAATAAAACACAAGGCTTTGCATACACCATAAGATAAGTTCTGCCCTCCCCGTGTCCTTTCAGCATGAAGTGGGAGAAAGGCAGTCTCATTGGGGTGGCAGGTGTCACAAGAGGTCACCCTCATGGTCAACAACTGAAGAAGACTCCTCAAAACAGCAACTCTTTGCTTTTGCCAGTGCTAAGCCTTACTCCCAACGTCAAGGAAAGGATTTTAACAGTGTGGAATTTCAGTTAAGGTAGGAGTTTGCATCTAGAGATGTCCTTCTTTATTTAGCAAATATTTATTCAGCATATCCAGAAATTTTATGCAAAATTTGGTATATGTGCTTATATGCTTTATTTTAAGGAGTGGATTTATTGTCATTATATTCTCAGATTAGTTTGAAATTCAGAATAAAAAAATTAAGCAACAGTTGGCAGAAAACTATCCCTTAATTTTTTAAACAGTTTTTCTCAGGTATAATTACATACCATTAAGGCCATTCATTTTAAGTGTAAAGTTTGACGATTTTGAGTAAATTTATAGAATTGTGCAACCATTACCACAAACCAGTTTTAGAACATTTCCATCATCCCCAAAAGATCCTGTGACTGTTTACAGTAAACTTCCCTTAATTTTTGTAGCAAAAGTTCTAGAGTTGAAAGAAGGCTCTTTCTACATCTGCAAGGCTGATCCATTTTCCCCCTTCCAAGAACTCTACTAAAAAATTATTCACTATTTATCTGAAATTCAGATATAACTGGATATCCTGTATTTGTTAAACTTGGTAACCCTAATCCAGAACAAAGCAGAATTAAGCAAATAATAAATTAATGTTCATATCTAGAAATAAATGTACTTTTTGGGAACACTGTAAATAAACATGAATTATTTTATTAATTTTGAACCACCTGGTGGTTCAGAGATGGTTCTAAGATGGTTAGAACCTAGTTCCAGTTAGAATTTCAGCCAAGAACTAAAGCTGCAGAGACAACCTGAAGAATTCACAACCCAATTTCAGTTTTACAAGCAGGGCTGGGACCTCAGGCACTCACAGGATCATATGCTACATTTCCCCTGAAAGGCTAAAGTGGATGTAATTGTTAACCTTGCAACTCACAATCAGAACTGGACATGTGACTTTTAGGGGCACAAATTATAGGGAAATCATTCTTAAACCTTTTGAGGGTCATAAACTCCTTTGAGAGAATCTGATTAAAGTTATAGACCTTCTCCATGGGAAAACACATGTAAACACACAACATTTTGCAGAGAATTGTTTTTGACAGGGGAGAGGTTTCAAAAATTTCATGACATTGGTTGTGGACCATTCAAGGGTCCAAGAGCCTGGGCAAGTTAAAGTCATCCTGAAGTCTTATGCCTTGCTTTTCTTTTCCTCCTGTTTGTATGGGGAGGGAAGAAGTCGGGATAATGGCAAAGGGACTGGGTAAGGCAAGAAGACATGGCCAGGTCACTCGTGGTCATCAGTGGTAAGTCCTGGGGAAACTTGCCTGAACTCTATAGACTCGAGTTTCATTGTCAGTAAGATGAACAGATCAGCCTGACTCCATTTTCCCAGGTTATGATCTAGTGGGAAGGTATCTGGGAAGGGCTCCTTCAGGTCCTGAAGCACTGCACAAGATTTTGTATTAAAAAAAAAAAAAAAAAAAGTTTTAAAAACCACTGGACTACATGGTGACTGAAATCGCCAAAATACTCTGAGTTCTAAGCCATCTGATTATCTGATCCTAGATTCTACCGAGTAGAGGCCAGGAAACAGCTGGGGAAGATCTGGACATTCTTTTTATTTTAGTCCAAGGAATAAAGGCATTTGGCTGAGATAGGAAAGACATCCTAACCCTGACCACTCTCCGGTTCTGCAACATTTCTTTCTTCCTTTCAGTTGTTCTCTTTCCTTCATATGGGAAACTGTCTACAGATATGGCAGTGCTTTGCCAAAAGCTGCCCACTTTCCCTCTGATAAAAAACATTTTTCTGGATTATATGAATTTAAGTTAATCAATTTTCCTTTGGGTACCAAAGATACCTAATGATCCATTATATTATCATATACTGTTATGCCACCAAAACTAGTAGTCCAAGTGGAGAAAGTGTACGTGTGGCCAGCTCTGAGCTTTAGAGATGGTATCTCTTTTGTACCTTAGAGCCATCTACAAAGTAGGTCCCAGTATTATTTCCATTTTTCAGAAGAAAAAAACTAAAAACTGAGGGGGAAAAAAAGCTAAGTGACTTCTACAAATTAATCCATCCAGCCAACTGCAAAGATTTCAAGTCACAGAGCCTACACTCATACTGTGTTGAAGAGATTAATTTTACAAACTAAGAAGAAAAGACAACAGGTTTTATTAATTCATTTTCTCTCAAAAACAAATAATCTAGCAGTTTAGGAAGTTTATTATCATGTCCAAGAATATGAACTATTTTGAATGTTTATGTGATACTTATTGACATTTAAGCAAATGTACTATGTTCATAGCTATCACCTCAAAGGAAATCGTTTTATCTTATCTGCCCTGGGTCCTTGGAACAGCCTGAGAAATGCGTACACTCTGTTCTTACTTGCTGTCAGAGGACACTAGCGGCCTGCTGGGGAAGCACGCTGGGAAGTACTGCTCCACACTTTGTGTCAAGACTTTAAAAAAAAAACAGAGCTTGTGTAAATCACAGACAAAGTTGACAAATTTCACGGCTTAGTCATGGTTAACATATCAGATTTCATGGTTTGACAGAGATTAACAAGAAAATCATATTAGAGTTACAACTATTAGTAGATTCTCAGATATTTGGTAAAGAAACTCCAAGCCCTCCACACTCCATTCCGGCTGCACACCACTCTCCTCCCTCGCCCCAGGGATGTGGGGTCTCCCTGTTCAGGGACAGCAAATGGCACCTTCCATGACTCCTCAGAGTCACCTCCTGACTCTCACAGGAGTGAGCCAGTGTCTAGGGGGCCCCAGGGAAAGGTCTTAGCATCAGTGGAATAAAGAGAGTTAGCGTTTATAACCCGATACATAAAACTGTAGGGAGTAAAAAACATACCCTGTTCGTACACACAGGTATTTCACCCAGCGTCACGTGTGCTAAAGAGAGGAAGGAATTCTCCTTGTTGGAACTATGGCATTCTAGGTAAAAAGTAAGTTTTCATGTCTTTGTTAGGAGGCAATTCAGCAGAGGCCTTGTTGTTAAAAGCAGTGGCATGCAAGCAGGGACTTCAAAAAGCCTGCAGACTGCCTGCCGAGCCATTTGGCCTGAGGGCCCTGCATATCCTCTTTTGGGTAAGGGGCGGCTTGCTTGTCAACTTTGCATAAAAGACAGCCAATTTGTCAGCCATTTGCTTTAATTCTCTTTCTGAGTCTTCCTAGCGATAAACTCCATATACCTTCTGGTCTTCAAGATCATACATCTGACAGGAGGATGGAAATTCACTCCCATCTCAGGCTGGTTTCCTTCCCAGGCCATCCTCCTGGGTCTCAGAGGATGTCCTTAATCAGAACCACATTACTGGGCTAGAGGAAGTCCTTGTGCAGACACGCTGGCAAGACGCTGTGGCAAAACTGTTTCACAACATGGAAGGTCAGATTGGGAATAACGGCTGCAGTTACCTACTGTGTTTTCTTTAGTTGAGAAAAGTAAGGCAGGGTGCCTAACTATTAAGAAACACAGATTTGGATAAGTAGTGGCCACTTAGGAAGGGACTTCATTAACTGCTGAGCACAATAGTCAGTTGTGGAAATGGAAAATCTTTTACATTCCAGGTATTTTGGACAAGAGCAAGGATTTCCTCATTTTACACAGATAGGTTTTTATATTTCAGTAGCACCCTAGATTGGTGAAATAAAAATAGGTAAGTTTTGTCAAAAAATATCGTCGTCACTTGACTGTGTGTATTTATACACATACATACATATACTATAAACATGTAAGTGTGTTAGACAAATGAAGCACATTTTAATGATAATAATGGCTACCATTATTGTGCTTTTTAAAAAATGTGTCAGGCAATATGTTAAGCACTTTCCATGGATTATTTCATTTAGACTCTCAACAAACTAGCATGGTCGGGGCTATCTTTGTCCCTATTTTACAAATGGAAAAAAACTAAGATTAGAGAGGGAATTTGAGCCACAAATTAGACATAGAGCCAGAAGTTGAACCCAGCAGTGTCTGACTCCTAAGTCTAGCAAATTGAGCCCTAGAAATTCTCATCAGTTCCATCTAGATGAATGTCCAAAGCTGACTCAAAAAAAAAAAAAAAAAAAAACCCACAAAGTTTTGGTGGGCAGTGAGCAAGGAGGAGCTGTGTGAAGGAGTTAGGTGTTAGTCTAAGCCTGCACCTTCATCCCAGGAGAGCAGCCTAAGGCTTTGGCTGGATGGGGGTGCGTGTGAGAAAAGGGAGAAGTGCTGCAGAACCCTGAGATCTAGCTCTTTCACAAAGGTTCCCCAGGACCAGCTTGTCTGGGGAGACTCAGAACCCAGAGGGACCAGGAGACTTAGTGGAAATCCGTCCTCCACCCACTTCCCTTCTCATAAGTGGGCTTGCCCTAGGGATTTGGGGCAAGAAATATTTCCAGTGCACTTCTACCTTAACTCACACCATGGGGGCAGCTAACAATTACAGCAGGAATGAACTTTTTCATCAAATGCCCTTCCATAAAACCATTTCCCAGGAAATGGAACACAGCATGGAGCTAGCCAACTGCAATTTTCCACCAACAATGAGTATGGTGGGGCACAGGTACTATATTTAAACGATTTTCCTCCAGTATTTTGGCAAGGCTGTCTCTCAAGGAGACTTCCCGAGTTGGGCTGAGGTCTCATTCCCCTCTGGCCAGAGGGATTGGAATGTTTAATACCACCCCGTCTCTTCAACACCCATGTGTAAAATGCCAATAAACAAGCCAGCAAAGACCTGCAGGCCTAATTGCCTTTTAACTCCGCCAAGATGATAAACTCCCAGAGCAAGGAAGGAAAGACTCCCAGGGATTTAACAAGTTTATCTGCCTGCCACTTGAACATTTTCTGTCTGCCTACACTTCAGTGAATTCACCAATAAAAGGATAAAAGGCTCCGGAACCTTGGACCCCTCAAATGGCCAAGAAGTGCCAGATTCAAAACGTATGACAAGCAAAAATTAACCTGTTAACCGAGTTCTGTTTTAGGTGTTTGTAAGGTCTAGAGTGAGGGAAATGGGGCCACTTGTTCATTTCTAGCATTGGCCGCTTCTCTTTTATTGACCACGGCCTACAAATCGTCACCTACAATAAAGAAAACTATTCTCACAAGCAAACCGGGAAAGGCAACCCATCTTGAAACCTCTGAAAATTAAGTCAGAAGACAGCACTGACAGGAGAGAAATTATGTCCATCCTGGTGATGGAGAAAATGGAGTGTCATCACATGGAAAGTCATGAGAATTGTGTTTACTTCTCCAAGGATATTTTTCATTTCTCTCCGAACTGACTTTCAAATTAAGCATGTTGGTTGTTTTTGTTGGTTTGCACCCTACCACCCAGAAGAAAAATTCTGAGAGCTCTGAACTTTTTCAAATTAAATTGCAATAGCAAAGCAAAGCAAAACAAAACAAAGAGACTTGGAGGTAGGCACAGAGAGGCAGTGCCATTCAAGATGTGAAAGTAGGGTGAGTGGGCATAACCTCTCTGGGAAGCCATTTCATAATCCTTTTCAATATCAGTGTGTGACTTCCCTTTTAGGAATTTATTCTAAAGAAATTATTGGATAAGTGAATAAAGGTTAAGCATGAGAAGTTTTAGCATTATAACAGGGAATATTTAAAGACAACTAAATGTTCATCATTAAGAACTGGCTAAATAATGTAAAATTCTATACTCTACAACTATAAAAGTGATGCTATAGGTATATATTTATTAATGTGGGAAGGTGTCCAACATACAATGTTAAGTTCAAAAAGCATATTATAAAACATTTATAATATAATCTTTTTCTAGAAGCTATATATAGAAAAACTAGAAAGATACCTAGTTCACCAAAATGTTAGTATTTTTGGAGGGTAAATTATAGGGGATTTTTATTTTCTTTTGCAAAGACTTTTGAATTATTTTAAAATTTTAATGATAAAAATGCATTGCCTTTAGAAATTAGTTAAAACACTAAAGCAAAAAAATAAAACATTCCACTGCCACCATCATGCTTCTGATCAACAGGAAAAGAGTCATCTGAAGTAATGTTATGGAAAGACTAAACTTCCCTTTCTTGAGAAGACATGAGCACAGAACACTAAAGGATTTGGTCTTGACTTACCAGCACATGTAACTGTTGTTCAAGTGTATTCTCCAGTGAGATGAGAATGGAATGGTAAAACCACAAATGGGCTCTAAACCCCAGCAGGTGACTTTCCCAGGGAGCCCATGTTTCTCTCGTCCCTTAAATCAGAGTACAGATGCTGAGAGCTCCTCTATTAAGCTAACCTGTTCTACTTAATAAAACAAGAACAACTCTAGAGTAGGATGCTTGCCAACTGAAAAATCTGGAGCACTATTTTTCTATTAAAATCTTATCCATGTTTTTCCTATTGGAACCTGGAAACTGGACAAATTCTGAAGGAATCCAAAGGAATCTCTTTAGAAAAGAATTCTGTTAACACCAAAAGCTCCCCGAGCACTACCCAAAGAAAATGCTAGGTTGCATTATGCTGAAATGTAAAAGCAGGGTTCAAACTCAAAATGATGTGTCCTTCACACCAGACTCTGTGCACATCAGGGCTTATGCATTTGTACACTGATCCCCACATATTTCTGCATCTCCCTGCTTCATAATTTCACAATCAGTTCCAGATTTCCTATTTCTCCCACAATGTAAAGCATAAAGTTCCAGATTTGGAAGATGCAAGGTTTAAGGGTATAGAAGTACAGTGACAAGCATGATAAAATAAAACCAAAATTGAAGTTTTGTTGCAGACCTACTGAGAAACAACAAATTGAATATATACCTTGGGACCCTTAGAAACTGTTAGAACAAAGATATGTGTAAGGATTTCATGCGTAAGATGAACCCTTTTGTTGATAGACCTCTTTACCAACAAACGGCGGTATGGGAAGCTAAAAGTGTTCCTATGTGCTGTAATAAATACATCAGTGTTTTAGGTATGCCTACCAAGGCACTATAATGCTTCTCTCAAAATTCAGAACTCTGTCCCTAGATTTCAAGACAGAGTACACTGAAAGATCAGGTTAATCTAGGATAAACTTCATGTCTTGAGTTCAAAGACAGCTGGCCTCTCTATGGGTTTCAATTGGAGGTTTCTTTGAAGGATTGCTCTCAAATTCATTAAAGAAATTTCACTAACTTCACAGACTTTGGCATTAAATAGATAACCTGAGCTCTTCATTGCCCTGCAAAATGCCTGTTCACCTTTGAAGCTCTGCAAATTGGGATTAAGTTGGCTGTTTGCCTTTTACCTTGAAGATGACTCCACTCCATTGATCA
Organism: Varecia variegata; assembly: GCA_028533085.1. Lineage (NCBI taxonomy): Eukaryota > Metazoa > Chordata > Mammalia > Primates > Lemuridae > Varecia > Varecia variegata. Next base: position 160,202,236 of record CM052436.1, on the reverse strand, counting down.
GTGAGTCCCCGGGCAATCACCTGGTTGATCAATGACATAAAATTTATCTCTATAATGTGTCTCTTTTAAAATACACATCTTTTCATGGGTTGGCTTTGTTATGATTTTTGCTTTACTTGTAGTGTTAAGGCTTGATAGTAATGCCACACCCCCACACACTAGAAATTCTGGAAGTAAATCATGTTTTTAAAATCCAAGTTTAATTTTCAACTAACTTGAAAGACATGTGGAGTTCTTAGATGCAGCAATTCATTTTTAAACTCTGCTTTGAATTTCACCTACTCGAGCCCCGTAGAGAACGAGGAGTTTCATCCAACCGTGGAGTGCTCTCCGGAGCAGCGTCGACTTGCTTTTCACAATGACTCCGCACATTCCAAAGAAGGCTTGGCATAAACACATATGCTTTCACCCTCTAACCCCACCGTCTGCTTCCTCTGCACCCCATAATCTAAAACATCTCTTCTTCACAGGTATATGGTCTTGGATTTGTCACAGTATACGTGAGACTTTACAAGGCCAATAAAATGACAGCTGCACAGAGGGGACTGGGTGGCTTCTACCAATTCTGAAACACCACTGCCTTTAACTCCCAGGGATCAGGGACTTGAAAGCACTCCGATTCACTTAGCTCTGTGTTCATCATAAAGTTAAGGCTAATCAGATTTTCCCCAACTCGCAGCCCTATCTTAAATCCTCAGGCTTCTCCTATGCAAACTTAACTGATGGAAGATGTGATTATGCCTTCTCAGGTCATAAATTCTAGATATTTATAACATAACTGTTGTCATTTAGGTCAATTAAGATGCTTTTACTGGCTCGGAACAACTACCTATGGGGCTTGTCAAATACTCTGACAGTGGTTTATGACCTTTACGGTGATTTTATCTTACAGGGATATGAAAGATGGGTGCCATGTGAAAAGGGCCAGGAGGCTCTTGAAGCACTTTCCCCATATTAGGATCACCCATACCCCATGTCCATTCTGTCCCCTTTCTTATCCATAAAAACCACGATTTGACTCTAAAAACCTCCCCTAGAGTTGACTTCTTTGATCACCTTTTCTCTTCCAAAGACCTAAGAGCCCCCTCCCCCTAGGAGGGAGATAACACCTCTTGAGACACTGCTATAAAACACCCAAGTGGTAGGCTGCCGAACACCCAGCTGGGAATGCCAGACTTCCACATGCATAGCATGTCCCTAAAGACAAGTGGGTTTTACTTTTCCCATGGGGCAGACACTCCCTTATGAAAAGCAGAATAGGGTGACACAAAGGAAGAATGGAATATATTTGGAAATTTCATACAGCCAAGTTATAGCTTCTCCTTTTCCCTTGTGGAATATCACTTATCTGCTATCATTCCCCTCCTACTGTTCCTTCTTTCAAGAAGGCCCCTGGGTACCCATATATTCTAGGGACTGTGCTAGGCCAGGGACACAGAGATCAGGAAAGTCCCTGGCTGGCTAAAGACAAAGCCACATTAATAATTATAATGCAAAGTGTTAACAGGCAACAAGAGAGTCATGCACAGCAAATTCTGGAAGCACTGAAAAGTGGCATTTCCACTTTTGGAGGGGAAGAGTGGTGGTCAGGGAAGATTCCCTGGGAAAAAGAATTCCTAGTCTAAGCCTTAGAAAATGTGAGGAGACAGCTAGGCCAAGTCGGGGAGAAGAGTATTTCCAGAAGGAAGAGCAAGAGCATAGGCATGGGTTTGAGGAGGGCTAGGATGTGTGGGCAGTGCCAAGTGACAGTGCTGGCCCAGGCAGTCACAAATTCCTCAAAACTGTCAAACAGTCAAAACAGTCAAACATTTGTTCATTTTCAAGAGTCCTATGGAAGTTTTTGCTGTTGTTAAAAATGTCAAATATTGCACTTTGTTTGTTTATACTCTACCTTGTTCCAGAAAGGATTAAGGCATCTAATACCAAATAGAAGAGGCTCATGTTACTGGAGAGGGGAGGAGTGAGGGCTTGAGTTACATCTGCCATGCAAATGCCAAGCTGGTCTGAGTAGGGCTTGGAGAGTGCACACTCAAACTCAGAAAGCTTTTCTAAAACAGAATATTCTGATTCAATACACAATTCCCCAGCTGCTGGGCGACACGGGAGGAGCTGAGAACCCATTTCTAGAGGAAATCTGGGAACCGATGAGCTTTATCAGCTAAGCAAAATTCCAGATAAAGCATTTGCGTCCTCTCATTTGTTCTCCGTGCCCAGGTGTGTACTTACCTGTGTATGACCCAAGGAAGGTGCAAAGCAGCACAGTGCAGGGGAGGCACAGGCTCCATGGCCCGGTTTGCATTTCAGTTTCACCACTTGGGTAAGTCACCTAGGCTTTCAGTCCCTCAGTTTTCTCACCTGAAGACGTAGCTAATAGCAGTCTCTACCTCGGAAGATTATTGTAAAGATTATAAGAATGAATACATGTAAACAGTGCCTGGCACATATGAGGTGCTCAATAAATACTGGGTGCAATGATTATTTTCTAGTCGTCTGCTAAGCACAGAGAGAGCAACTGAAGCAAAGGCCATTGCTTTGTCATAAGGAATATCCAGTCTAGCTGGAGATAAGATCACCATCAGGGAAACCGTGGTGGTGGAGAGAAGGGAGTTCTGAGGAAAACTGGGTTAGGACTCTAACAGCTTCAGGAGGTCAAGAGAGTGTGAGATAATGACATTTTCAAAATTTTAGAGGAGGCTTCCTAAAGGAGCATATCTAGGCTGAATCTAACAGGTAGGCTTTAGGCAGATAATAGGGGATTTCAGATAATGGCAAACAATAATCACAAGGACATGGAAAAAGGAATGAACACTGTATTTTTAGAAGAGGAAAAAAATACCCCATTATCCAGGAGTAGTGGAAAATTCATAAAAACTGCTCAAGGGGACTCATTTGGGAGGAATTTGAGGACCAGGCAGAGGTAGTTGAGCCTGATGTGGTTGGAAATAGGGAGGAACAGGCCATCTGTCATCAGGGGAGGGGCACAGAGAAAGTGGTGTTTCCGGAAGGTGAACCTGGCTGAGGCAGCAGGTTGGATGGGCTGGGAAAGTTCTGAGTCAGGGAAACCACCAAGAGGCCTCCTCAGGGGTGAGGTGATACGGCTCACGCCAGACTGGTGCTGAGAGCACAGACAGGAAATGGTGGACGGGAGAGGCGCTCGGTGGGAGGAACTCGCTGGCCCCAGCCAGTGACTAGACAGGAGGTCTAAACGCTCGGGGTCTGGAATCTGCCAGAAGGGGTCTGAGGCCCAACTCAGCCACTCAGCAGTCTTGCCGGAGGGCGCTGACTCAGTGTAAACCAGCTTCTTCCTTTGCAAAATGGGATCAGAGTGCCTACTTCACATGGTCAAGAGCACTTAGCACAAGGTCAGGCTCATCGCCAAAGTGGTCAAAAACTGGTAACCATTTGTGTAGTGCTGGTATGATAAAGAAGGAAGAAAAAATGAGAGGCCAGAAAACTGAGGTTCTGTACCCTGTCCCTAAGCCACTGACTGAGACACAGTCCTGCTTAGTCCCTGGCTCCCTCTCGCAGAGACCTCATTAATGTTTAATCTCAGCTATTTAATGCCTCATAGATGTAAAGGGAGACCTGTTTATTGTTTTCCTTTTATTACATACCCAACCCATTTCCATCTCTCCATGGAAACCAAGTCTTTCCAAATATATCAAAAGAAATGGTTAATAACTTTGTTTCATTTAAAAGAAACAGCTTAAGTTAAAAAAAAAAAAAAGGTAAGTACTTTGCACTTTATTTCATAAGAAGAGGGAAGAAAAAAGATGACACACTGTACTAGTGATTACCTGCCCATTTTAAGCCCCGTCAGCAACACAAAGACTTAAACCAAAGCGAAATCCAGGGTGTATTATCCCTTTAAGCCCCTGTGTTAACTCCAGGGGACTGAAAGGTATGTCTGCTTTTCTACAGGAGCTTTGTGGTAGGTTCAGAAAACCTTTAAAGAAGTATCGGATTATCTCAGGTAGGTGTGTTCCAAAGAATCTAAACTGAATGTACTTCTGTTTTAACTCCTAAACAATGTTTCTCAGCTACCTAAGTTTCCCAAAGTCCATCTTGCACAATACCTTTGCAGAGGTGAGTCATGTTTGACCTAGTAAGTCTGGAAGTAAGGAAGTGGGTAGCACAGGGAAATTCCTCCTTAGCATGCCTTTTTCACCCTTGCAGAGCTATCCTTGATATGCCAGCCTTTGCCTCCCTGTTACGCTCAAGGTATTTGGAAACAAAGTTTTGAGAAAAGCCACAAAGTCAAAGGTGGTCAGGCAAATGACTCACTGCTGATCGGCACCAGCGATCAGCCCTGGTGGTCACCATGTAAGGACTTCTGACCCTTCAAGAAACCAGCAGGAGAGAAATGAGGGAGTAACTTCCCTAAGTCTGCTAAAGCATATGCGCTGAGGACCTTCCAGTCAACCTAGACCCTAGAATGCCTGGGCAATTATCATTTTTTTTCCATCCTTTACACATGCAACTGATTAATATTACAACATAAATGAGCTTTTACTAGCCAGCCCTGCTTCCTTACTGAATAAAGCCCAAGCCAGTGATTGCTTTTATTACAGAAGGAAATACATGGCTTCTCACCAATCCTTTGGATAAGGTGACATGGAAAAAGTAACCTCTAACAGATGCATGGTACAGGCGAATTGCTACTGCTCAGCAGAGAAACAAATCCCAAGGAGAATGCCTTTAGCCACCACAGAAACTCCACAACACTCATAACTTGTTGTCCATACATAAGAGCACAGTTGTAGGTCTCCTCAGGCCTGGAGTTCTGTTCAACACGTTAAAAACCACGTGACCCTAGGCAAGTGACATCTCTGAGTCTCAGTTTCCAGCCTTTAAAATGGAACCAATATCTACCCACCATCACAGGATGTACAGGTCAAATGGGTTAGTGCATAGAAAGTCTTTAGGACTACATCTGGCATGTGGGAATCATTCTATAAATATTAGCTACTGCTATTAATGTAAGATTAAAAAAAACACAGCCTCTGTCCCACTGGACAGTGTTGTTATGCAGGGTTATGAAGAAATTATTTTCAGTGAAGAAATCCTCCTTGAATGAGATAGGAACACATTGGAACTCGGCTTCAATTCCATAACACTGTTGGGTTAACTGTTTCTTTAGAAAGTTCTTTCTCCTCTGGGTCTATTTAACAATCATCTTATGACAGAGCAGATTGGACTGGCCCTATGGGTGACCGAATGCCGTCACTTTAATACCTGGAAGCTGTAAATTGTCTAGACAAGAACAGTGAGAAGAAAAATGTCTTAAAGTCATGGAAGCATGGGAGCTGCCCAGGCCCCTGAAACCCTTTCAGTTTCACCTGTCATGGTAGAGACTCCAAGAGGGAAAGTGTCATGCCATGTGTCACAGGTAAGGAAAGGGACAAAGGCAGGACTGAAATCCTCAATCTAAAGACTTTCTGGCTGCTTCCAATTTTAATTAAAGATATTAGCTGTTCTTTAGAATTTCAGTAGAACCTGACTATAAAATCATCTGGACTTGGTGCCAATTTTGGGTGGGAGAAACGGGATGAGGGTCATATTTTAGTTACTGATTCAGTTCTTTCAGTGGTTACTGATATATTCAGGTTTGCTCTATATTTTATTTCGAGTAAATTTTGGAAATTTTAAAGGGAAATTGCTCATTGTATCTAATTTTTAAAATACATTGGCATAAAGTTATTCATAATACATTTTATCATTAAAAAGTCTCTATTGCATCTGTAGTTATATCTCTAGTTTTATTCCCAATGAAGCATTTTGTATTTTCTGTACTTCCTTTCTCTTGTTTAACCTGGACAAAGGTGAGACTACAGAAGAGATGTTCAACAGAACTTCCTGCGACAATGGAAATCTATTATCTTCATTATACAACACGAATAGACCTGCACTTTCCAATACTACAGCACTAGCCACTAGCTCACTGTGGCTACTGAGCTCCTACTATGACGAGTGTGACTGAGAAACTGAATTTAAAATTTTGTTGAATTTTAACTAATTTAAATTTAAATCATCACATGTAGTGTTTACCACAGTGAACAGTGCATATATTAATAGATAGTCTTTTCAAAGATTCAGATTTTATTTTTGTGGATCACTTCTTGTTATTATTGTTGATGTTTTCTATTTCATTGACTTATGCCTTTGCCTTAAAAAACAATTCCTTCCTTCTACTTCTTTGTGTTTACTCTACTTTCGTGAAGACCAATCGTTAGCCAAAAAACAGACTGGGGCAGGGTGCTATCGAGGCCTGAATCCCTTCTTCCTGGGATTCAAGTCCCAAGGGCTCAGTAGGAAAGAACCGTGAAAAGGTGATGGAAAAGCGGAAGGCTTCCAGAGGAAAGCCAAGCCAGGAACCTGGCTGTTAAGAATATTTTCTCTCCTCCCCAAAATGAATTGGTTGATAGCAATGTGACACTGAAAGGGAAATGCAAATGCGTGAAGAGCAGGTTGTGGACTTGAACTCCCATGTAACTGGATTCCTCCTTGGGACTTAAGGCTCTGACACATGATACTTTGTAGACAGTGTCCTGCTGGCCCTGCTGAAATCTGGACACCATGGGCCTTTTTTATATGGGGATATTTTTTTCATATAAATGGAGTTGAGAACCAGGAGCTTAGCTATCCAGAGATTTCACCATTTGGGACTAAGAAGTAGAAATGGAAGCAACAGAAAAAAGACGCAGATGTACTGCTGTACGGGGACCGGAAGAAATCTCCCTCTGCCTGGAGGGAGTCTGTCTTCAGGTTGGAAGACGAGAACCACCCTCCATAAAACAAGAATTCATTGCACTTCCAGTCCCCCGGGCCTCGCTTCTCGCTTGCAGCCAACGAGCAACACATACTGAGAAGCTCCCAACTGTGGGGGATGCCAGGGCAGTGGGGTGACAGGGAGGCCGCAGCTCCCAGAGACGATCACAAGTCGCTGCACCGTGAACTCTAGAAGGATTAAGCTGCTTCTGTTTTGATGCCTGGGGTTGGAAGAAAGGTGAGGGGCTTATCCCAGAAGGACTCTAAAACATCAGGAATAAAAAGAATGAACCTTAAACACACTGAAACTTATGGTGACTTGGAGAACATGTTGGAGAAAGTTAGCTTATGATTTCGAGGTTTCCTGGTGATTTTACCAGAGTAATTCAAGTTGTCTTATAATATTCCCTGCCTCGTGCTACTTTTGAATTGTATTCTAAATGACCTAAACACCTCTGTTATGTAATTACCTGCATACCCGAAAGCCACTAGCTGTTCCCTGATAATGTATTTCATGAAACAACCAACTGCAGAGCCAGGCACTCTGCCAAGGGCTGAGCTCACAATGATAAACCGTATAGATAAGGTACTTCTCATGGACGGATATTCTACTGAAGACAGGCAGACATGTTAACAAATAAATAACATAATTCATATGGTGACAAGAGCTATCAAGAGTACAAAACGGAGAATGCGATAGAGAAGACGTGGAGGGCAGGGGAGGGCCTCCTTAGGAGGCAGCAGCTAAGCTGAGCCCCGTATGATGAGAAGGAGTCAGCCTTCTAAAGATGGAGGAGGGTGGGTTCGAGGCACAGGAGACAGGAGGCTCAGAGGTCCTGCGGTGGCAATAAGCTAGTCATATCGGTGGGGAGTGGCAGAGAAACAGCCAGGGTTCCAGGAATTCGGTGAACCAGCACAAGATGGTATGATCAGAGGAGGAGAGGGATACTAGAGCCAGACTAGGGGAGCTCTTGTGAAGCAGAGTGAGACTCTGGATTAGTTAAAGGTTCTTGAAATATTTGAGGTTACTGTCCTAAGGTATATCATCAGGTAAGACAGTTTTTACACTTCCATACTGACCTTCAAAGCACAGTAGACCCCAATCAAGGCAAGTTTTCCTCAAAGAAAGAGCAGATTACATTGGTGCTTTTTGCTCAATGAGTTGGGCAAGAAACCAAGTTCTTCCAAGAACACCCCACGTGTGCCTACCATGAAGACACTACTGTAGGGGCTTCGCAGAGCTCAGGGGCCTCCCTGGTGGGCACACAGTCAACCTGGGTAGGCCCAAACCCCTTGGCAATCATCCCTGCTTCCGCCTCTGGGTTGTACACAAAGATTTTTCTTTTTTTCTGCCACTGGGAAAAGTACATAAAAATAGGTGTGCCACCTGAAAATCAAACAGAGAGTAAATACTCAGGGCAGCTGGGCCGTGATCTAGATAACACCAAGAGAATCTAAGAGTGGGAAGTCACATAACATAAAAATAAGAAAGAAAGAAGGAATCATGGCAGTAATGATCGGTTTGGAAAAAAAAATAGATGGAAAGAATTTGGAAGGTAACAACTTCCAGATGGTCCTGGTGGTGAAGATAGCTATATATAGAGAAAGAGGGGCTAATTAGTTCCTGGGCCGAGGCCCCGTTTTCTGTTAAGTGAGTGATTGTCTCGTGGCGGTTTAGTTCAATACTAGAGGACACACACCACATCACGAGTAAATTAAGTATTTGGCTTTTTTTTTTTTCCCCAAGCAATGGGAATTGCCTAACCTTAATACAATTAATTAAGACTCAATGAATGTTTAATTTAGTTCTGGTGCTTGTACCAGGGGCACAATGGGCTCTTTGTTTTGGCCAAGCTCCTAAATATTGGGAAAAGGAAGAAAGGCTGAAAAAGAGCAAGGGATAGTCAATAGCTTTCCCCTAAACACCGAGATGCACAAGTTGGTTTCCAAACGTAACAGCCAATTCAGTGAAATCCAAGAGATTGCCCTTGAAGGAGGCTGTGGACCTTCCAGGAGGAAAGAACAAATGTTGCATGACGCCTCTGTGCTGGCACAGAAAGTTACTAGCCAGTTGTTCAAACTCCCCCTCCAGAACTCTAGCTCTGCCAATTAAATCGCCCATCTTTACAGCATACGCTCAACTGAACTCTCACTTGGTTTCTTCCTGTTGTTGAGTCAGAAGCTATTGGCAGAGATCTGAAAAGAAGATTGAGAAAATTTAAGAGGTAGGAATAGTCATTGGAATGCTCTTTCCAGAATGCTGTGACCAAATGGACCGTTTTTGGCCAGCCACCAAGCATCACCTGACAGGTGTCTGGACAAAGATGTGGGGATTTTTATAAATACAGAATCCACACTATTGGCTCCTGAGAGAATTCCACAAAGAGCAAAAATAATGACAATAAAAAGTGCTTGCATTTACTGTGTATCTACTGTGTGTTAGCCCCATGGGTGCTGTTCCACTTACATTATCTCACTCGACCTTCACAATAATGTTGAGTGGTCAGCGCTCTTATCCCCTATGGGACATATGCGGAAGCTGAAGCTTTGAGATATTAAGTCCTTTGCCCCAGGTCTCCTCGCTAGCAAATGGAAGAACTGGGACTGCAACCAAGGATGCTTGACCCTGGAGTCTGCACTAACTCTTGCTCACACCTGATACTGTGCTGAGTTACTCTCTAAATGAACTCCCATTGGGTGGATAAGCTAGAGGGATTGCCAAACAGCTGGCTCTCTCTATGCACACCAGCAGAGGAAGGCTTGATCCTTTAGCCAAAGTGGAAATGTGTGCTGTGTGCCCCGTTACATACCAACCTGCAGAGCTGGCAAGAGGTGAGAACCACTGGTGGATCCACAGAACATCAGCTTCCCATCCCGGTCACACTGGACCTGAGAATTAACTGGTTGGGAAGAGAAGCAAGGAGGAGGCCCAGGGCATGGATGACTGTGAGGTTCAAGTCAATTTTTTTTGGGGGGGGGATCTGGTCTTAATCAACTGCTGGAAGGTTATCAGGCCCCGGGAGACCAGGTGAGATGGAGATAAGCAGGCAAGGAGTATTGACCCAAATTCCCATCTCTCTATTCTCTTTTGAGTGTGGTTTCAGTGGAAGCCCAAGGGGTGGCCGAGACATCTAGCTTGGCCGGGGGTTAATTATCCGCCCCCCCCCCATGCTATAGGATCTTTAGAAGCCTGAGGTTATTGCAGTCCTAACCTAGAACTTTAAGACCACTCCATAGAAGATGTAACTCATCTAAACAATCATTATATCACAAAATGTAGAGCTAGTAAGTAAGACTCTTGGAGATAATTTAGACCAGTATCATCTCCCTCCCAATTAGCACCAACTTACAGCCAAGACCCTCAATACAATTCTGTGGAAGAAAGGAAGAGAAGAAAGAAGGAAGAAAATTGGTTAGTCAGCTAGCTAAGTTTCCAAGAGGCTAAAGGGTCCCAGATTAGTGGCAAAACTAGGACTAAAACATAAGTATCAAAATTCCTACCAGGTAGTCTTCCCATTTTATCACCCTGTCACTATTTTTTCCTGAGTATCCACTAATTGTCCATCGTCCATCTATCCATTTAATCAAGAGAATCCTTATTGTCTACTATCTGCCAGGCAGACAGTGCAAAGATGAGTAATGTCCCTCTTTTGTGGGCTCTAGGACAAGTAACCAATGTCTAGTACTGTGCCTGGTCTACATAAGCAGTACTCAGTAAATTTTTGCTAAAGAGATGATGCATGAAAGCACCCAGATAACACAAGCCAAGGTAGATCGTAAGGAGTTAGGAACACCCCCAAAATTGAAAGAGTATCTGGTACAAAGAAGACACTCTATAATAATTGTTGAATGAATGAATAAGTGAATGAGTGAGTAGATGAACAAACAGAAGTGAGTCCAGCATAATTTACATTGCGGGGCTTTAAGAACACCAGGCAGTAGGGTATCTGGAGGAATGACTCCTTTACATGACTTTTTCTAGGGGATCTTGTCTCAGTTCAGGAGCTAAGATCTCAGGACTCTGGAATCAGAAAGACCTGCATTGGAATCCTGCTCTGCTACAATTCACCCTATGACCTGGGGCAAGTCAGTCCTTTGTCTCCTCTGATTCTTACTCTCTAAGAATACAAAATAATAGAGCCTCCCTCATTAAGTTGCTGGGAAGATTAAAACTTGGTCAAGTAAAATGCTCGAGAAATACAAGCAAATCTACCAGGAATTCCTATCAGTCCTAACTAAAAGCTTTTATATTCCATTCCTCTATCCATCTACCTATGTGTGCATGTATCTAATTTTGTATGTATGTATCTATCTGCACTTCCTATTCACCAGGCATTATTTTAGAAATATTGACACATTCAATCTTCATAACAACCTTATGAGTCAGGTACTATTACCTCCCATTTTGCAAATAAGGGAAACAAGGAGCAAAGAGGTTAAATGGCTCACCTAAGACACACAGCTAAAGAGTGGCTGAGCTGGGGGGTCCCATGCAGGCAGCCTGGCTTCATCGTCCATGCACCTAAATGCCGTGCTGTGCTGCCTGCCAGCAGATGAGGCAGGCTCACTTTCTGTCCCTCGAAAACATGAATGGTCTTTTCACCATTATTCCTTCATGGTTCAAAACTCAGAGACAGGTAACTTGTATGAGATAATACCTTATAATTTAAAAAAAAGTGATCATCAAAATGGTCATGTCAAAATGGCCATGTCAGCCTGGCAAGGTAGAATCCAAACCAGCTTGGCCAAGGAGGAAGCTGAAGACCAGGGAAGGCACGTGGTTCACCCAAGCAAACAGCACCAGGACACCAGTGACCAGACCCTTGCTACCCACAGCTCTTGTAGCACCATCAGGCTGTGACAATGTGGTTCCTCCACCCACAACACAGCTGGGGGTGGTCTGGAATCTTGATTTGATTTCAGGGAAAGCCCAAGATGTCCAGACAACTCCGGTGACATTTCTTGCCTTGGAAGATCTTCTGAACCCTGTCCTGTATGCCCTAATTCTTTGTCATCATAGTCATATTTATAGTCATAATAAAAATCATAGTTTTTACTCATTAGCATTATGAGCCAGAAACTTCACATATGTTATCTCATTTAACCTCGTCACAGCCCCATGGGTTAGAGGCTGCGGTCCACATTTTAAAAATGGTGTGCGGAGGTTTCCTTTATTTCTCTGGCCACCTGCCCATCCCTATGACACACTAGGCCTGGGCCAGGCACAGGAAGATGCACAGCACTGCTCTGTTCTCGTGGGGTTAATATATTCCACAGATAGTGGTAACGCGACAAAGGATATGAGGAGTTGGAAGGAGAGAGCCTGCGGGTGTGGTGAGGGAACCTGCCCGGGTTGGGTGCAGCGACAGTCTCCCTGAGGAAGCAGAGGTTGGGGGGCCTGAGCTGGAGTCAACTGAGCCAAGGGGGTGAGCGGGGGCAGGGGTGGCAGCGGGAAGAGCATACGCATGTGCTCCCTGGTGACAAGGATCTTGAGACCTCCAGGGGCTGGGCCCTGCCTTGCCTTGCCCATGGCTAACCAGCTTGTCTTGGTGGGAGCAGGGGGCACACCCAGCTCGGTGTTTCCACCGTGCCATTCTGCCTGTCCCTTGTATAGCACAAAGTTCCCCGACCTCCTCATGATGAGGACTGCATCACCTATGGGAGAGAAATCACATGATGACAAAGAAGTGTCAGGAATACATTAACCCTGTTAAATTATTTTGTATTTTATCACCCGTACCAAATCTACATATATTTGAAAAAACAGTCAACTGTTCTATATTATTTACTTACTGATCCAGTGGACAGACTGGCACATTTGGAGATCTTATAAAATAACTCCGTGTTCCTTGCCCACAAGGGTTCTGAAAAGGTGGCTGGCGTATCTATCTCCCTCTACTGGGCTGTGAGCTCCTTAGGGGCTGCTCTTTATTTCGGTGCCTGACTTATATTAATGATAGGCGTTTCATTTAACATGTATTGGCAGAACAGATACATGCGTGAATGCTCAATGGCCTTTCATTCATTCAACAAATATTTATGCAGTGCCTACTCTGTGCCAGGCACTGGTCTAGACCCTGGAGCTGTAGCAGTGAGGAAAATGGGTAAAATGTCTGCCCTTATGGAGCTTACATTCTACTGAGTCCAGGAAGAATTAATATGTTTCTCCTCTCATACGTCACTGAAAAACAAAATTGCACCTTTAAGGATTTCAGCCTTGATTCTTTTTAATCAACACAAAGACGACACCAATGTACACCCCTCCAGTCCCCTTTCCTTCTAATCACAAAACATACCATGCCTGGGAGTCAAGGGTCCCAGGTGGGAAATGCCATGTGCTCTGCCTGCCTCCCACATGGCCCGCTAGAGGCTCCATTTGTGTTCTAAGACCTGGGGACTTGTCACTCCAAAGGAGCCCCTTCAGATGTGGTGAGTTTGTCAGCACTTATCAAGCACAGCCGAGACCTCTGCATTAGGCCGGCTTAGCACAAAAGGGTCTGGTTCTCTCCTCTTCCCAAGCACGTAGCTTTTACAGTGGATCTGCAGGGGAGGTTAGGAATTCAGGTCACGGAACGCCCCAGACACGAAGAGAGTTTATAAGAATCTGCTCATGCCATAAGTAACAGACAAAAGTTGAAGTAATTTATTTTCTTTGAATATTATATTTTATGTATCCATGCATTCTCCCAGGATAGCCAATGCACAGACTGCCTTGAAACTACTTGGGATGTAGGTACACCATACATCCACACTCCTGCTATTTATTGGGACCAGCTTGTTCCGTTTCTACGATCCTGCCTGAATTCTACCTATTAAATATTGTCAGTCCCAGCTGTAACATAATCCTGGCTGAGATTCACATGCAAGATGTAATCTTGACAAGCCATTTGGAATCTCTTCTAAAAAAAATGTAAAAGCCAGCATTCTTCCAGAGGAATGAATCAGTCTGATAAAAATGTCTACAGGGGAAGCCTAATCAGTTCATATGAGAACCTGTCAGTAGAACCTCTACTTAGACTGTAAGATTAAACCATCTTCATAAATCGTCATTAGAAGGAAGCGTGATCCATTCGGCTAAGATGGTCTTCTCCTATTTCCAGTTAGAAACTCTGGTTTGCATTTATTGCATGGAGACGCTGGCAAAAGCCATGTCTAGAATGAGCATTAAAGGATAATGAAATCTCACTTTTGCTCACTAATAGTGGTTATTTTTAACCTGTTAAAGCAGAAGGGCAACTCTTCCCTTTCCCACAGCAGTTCAGAGAGTTCAGAAGGGGAAAACCTACCTCGCTTTATTTTTTCTTTTTTCTAAACATCCTTTTTTTGACCTCTTATCCAGATAATCACCCGCTGATTATTTTAAAGATACGTTAATATTTAGACAAATCCTCCAAGATCTCTGTCAGGTTGGAACAGGAAATGTTGTATGTCATTTTAATGTTTATCAACATTAGTGGTGAAATCATATCATTATGAGGGAAAACATTTTCAGATGATTTTTTGATATTGTTTAAAGCAATCGGAGTGCAAGCTCAGGACCATGTACAATGAGGAATCATCGCAACTCAACAGAGGCTCTGCCAGATAAGTAGCAACTTCACTCATCCATCACTTTAAATAGCAACTGTTTCTGTCAGAGATTTTTATTTGAAATCATTTTTTATGTTTCTTCCCTTCTCACAATCATCCACGCTAATGGGGGAGAGTAAGGAAAAATGAGGGAGATGTCCTCCAAGAGTAAGGCTGACAGCACAGAATTCGGGGACAACCAGGCCTGGATCTAGTCCTGGCTCTGCTCCTTGCTGGCTGATGACCTTGGGCCAATCACTCATCCTCCCTCAGAAGCCTCCATTTCCCCATCTGCAAAATGGGATAGTAACATCATCACCTCACACAGCTGTCGCAAGGATGGAGCACAGCACCTGGGACACTGGTGGGCCCAGCACAGCATATAGAGCATCTTAGATGATCAATAATTATTTGTGTAATGAATGAATAAATGGCTCAATGAATGAATCTATTCCTACCAAAATGGTAATATTCCAAACCAAGAGTTGGCAAACTTTTCCTATGAGGGGCCAGCGAGTAAATATTTTAAGCTTTGCAGGCCATCTAGTTTCTGTCACAACTATTCAACTCTGTGTTGTGGCATGAAACCAGCTACAGAAAATAAATGAATGGGCGTGGCTGTACACCAATAAAACTTTATTTACAACAAGAGCCAGGGGACTGGATCTGGCCTGCAGGCCACAGTTTGCAGACCCCTGTTCTAAAGGCCTCGCTTGCTAATGACAAACCAGACCTGACTCTCGAAATAAGTGCTCAGTCATGACTTCTAAGCTCTGTCGGACCAAATCATTCAAAGGGAAATGAGGAGGCGATGAGAACAGTCCTTCTCAGCTTCACCCCAACCATGTGCTGTGCCTTGCCACAATTCCCCGACTGCTGCCAGCACCTGGCGTGGTCTCACAGGTATGCCAGTCACCCCTGGCTCCCAGTCCCTATCCTGGGGACTTGCCCATCCTATACACCTATAAACTGTTGCACCAGTTCCTCTCGGGACCAGGCCTGTGGCTGAGCCCCTGGCAGGCTGCAGGTGCTCCTGGATCGCTCCCGTTCTTTTCCTTCTCACACCAATGACAGCCCTGCTTTATCCGAATCCTCAGGGAAATTCCTCACCCATGTCCCGGCAGAAAAATGGAAATGCAATTCCCTAGCTTCCATTTCATCTGCGGAGTACAGAAGCACACTGTTGAAGATGGAGAGGCATGAACCAGAGCTGCTAAGAGGACAGGTGGGACTGGCTGAGGTGACAGCTCTGCCTGCTGAGCACCTGTCATGTCCCAGACACGGCAGGGAGCCACCCCCACATGCAGAGGGAGAAGCAGAGCTCAGAAAGCATAAAGGACTTGCCCAAAGACACCGACGGGGAGCAGGGACTGGCATCCAAGCTGGTCTGACCCACGTCTGACCAATGCTAAAGCCCAAGTTATTAAAAACCACTCTCTGTCTCTGAGTACAAATGGCAGCTCTAATCCACTGCGTACTCAATGGAGCCAGGCGTTCAAATTTAGTACAAATCACAAGTATTTTACTTACTGATATGTTTCCTTGTTTTTGTCCAACTTCCCTAACTAGACAATAAACTCAAAAGAAACTGCTCTCTATATCCAACATGGTCCCTGACACGTTGCAGGTGTTCATGACATATTTATAGAATTAGTTAATAAAGAAAACTGATGAGGGTATTAGATAGTTGTAACCATCTACGGGCCTGGCACTGGGCTAAGAATTTGACATACATTATCTCTCTGACCCCTCCAACTCGACCAGTTAGTTACTATTACTTTCCCATTTTATTGATGATAAAACTAAGGTTCTGAAAGGTTAACCCTGTTAGCCCAAGGTCAGAAAGCTAACAAATGGCAAAAGCAATAACTGAACCCAATTCTGTTAGGCTATTAACCCGGATTCCTCTTATTCCCCTCAGTTCCTCCCACACAATGATTTCCCTTGTCCCAACCCAGACAGGGAGTCCGCTGCCCAGGGCCCCGTTCCTTCCACAACAAAAAGTCATCTTTTCTCTTTCTCTCTGACCATGTTTGTTCCTACTGTCTGGAAATTGTGCTCACCTATAAAATCAGGATAATTTTCAATTGTCGACACACATCCCAACCTCCTCCATGGGGTTTTTTTGTGAGAATTAACTCCATTTGCAGCCATTAATTAAGTTGTTAAAAGCACAAGTAGCTTTTTCTCCATTTTTACATGGCTTCCCAAATGGCTAACGCCGAGTTCTTTCTTGGTGCAAGCGCAAGGAGCTCATAACTTTTCAATGGATTATGAAAGTTATTCCCCCAGGGGCTCAGCAAGGCAGTCATCGCTGGGCATAGCTTTGCCATTACGTCAGTGAATTCGGTCCTTCCTGAGCTAATGGTGGTTCTTAATAATATTATTGGAATTATTATTACCTTCAATTAAAAGGTTGGCCATGAATGACTTACTACTTCAGAGAGATTCCCCAAAGAGTCACGTTAGACTTCGCAGTCTTTTCGCCAAAGGGCACCATAAGAGCAGGAACCAGAGTCCTTGCCCATCCACCAAGTAAATACATTCATTAATAAATACACAGCATTCAAATACTTTTATATTGTTGGCTGGTTACCAGGTTTTAAATCGACTTCCTTAAGGGTGCATAGGGCTGGCTAATCACTACCACTTTGTTCTAAAAATTAAAAGGAAATCAGGAAAACTTTAAGCATTTTTCTTTATTTTTACTCATCAAACTACATTAGAATAGTGTTAACAGTACAGCTGCAACCTTCACAGGATGCCCCTGCTGCTTATCTTGCTGAAGACGGTGGGCAGCACAGGGTTTGGTTTCAAAGGCAATATGATGAACGGTCCCTGGTAAAAGCAGTACCTACGACATCTCCCTTGACAATACCTGGGAGCTGAGAAGACCCTGGAGAAATGCCTTCGAAACCAGGTGAATTGCTCATCGGATCCAGGGTCAGTGAGCTGCTTCTGTATATGCACTTACAGCTGGAGGTAGTTCTCAAAGAAAAAAACAGGAACATGTAGGTTGGGTTAAAGAGGATTTGGGCTGTGTCCATAATCTGACACTCAGGCACCATGGAAATATGTCACGCACCTCTAGGGAGACTAGGTCCAGGTGCTAGGAGAGGAACACTACCTTCATCCACAGGGACAAGTAGTGTTAGCATGTCCCCAGACCAAATGGACAGGGAAGAAAACTATCTCAAGGATGCAGGGATGAATCTTGGGGACTCAGGTGCAGAACTTCTGGGAATATCTGAGAAAAACAGTGTATTCATACCCAGGAGGCCAGCGACCAGGACACAAGCCACAAAGAAGCCCAGGGAACCTACAGAAGGGAGAGAAAGCACAGGCTGGGGCTGAAGAGGAAGAAGATGCTGGGACACTCTGGTACATAATGTACATGAAAATATTAATAGGTGTTGAATCAATGAACAAATGAATGAATACTTAGGAGAGACCTAACATCCTGCTTGGCCTGAAAGCTCTGTCAACTGAAATCTACATCAGCCAAGAAAGTGCATGTGTGCAGCACAGCAGGTTAATTTCAACACTCACATTTAGAAAAGCCCTCTCTTGCTTTTAATCCAACCAAACTCAATTCAATCAACATGCATCAATTTATGGCACTGTAATTTCTGAGGGGTGTGTGCGTGCATGTGCATGCATGTTTAATTTTTGTTTCTAATAAAACTGCTTACTTAAACCCCTGGGTTGCTTATGAGTTGATGAAGGGCAGGAAGCAGATGCTTTCACACTTGGACCAAGGCTGAGAGAGAAGGTGGTGCATCACTCCAGGTATCACTGCTGCCTCTGACGAGGAGGAGGCAGATCCAGACAGCTGGGGCCCCAAGGAGAGCTGTGTCACACTCAGAGGAAGCAACTCAAGGGCTGCCAGGGGAGACTTGCACTGCCTGATATTAAAAGATAACACAATTCACAGGTCCTGTGGCTGCACTTCACCTCCCCAGGAGAAGAAATCTGTGCTGTGTTGGAGCAGCCAAGACTTCGCCTTGATTCTTTGTCTGCCTCCTTGGTAACTAACTTGGACTTCCTGCTTCCTTGACAGCCCATTCTTGGCCCATCTATCTTTGTCAAGGAATGAGATTCCAGGTTTTTCTACAAGGCTCATATTCTAGGAATGGCCCTGTAGCCTGCACAAGTTTCTTGCCTATTCTTGATACATATTATAGCTTTCTCTACTATACCTTTCTAAATATCCGACCTTATCCACACACCTGGAAGGAGACACCCCACAAACAGCTTGATCTGCCCCAACTTGTAGAGTTGACTGTACCAAGCTAGGACTCCTGCTTCAGGCAGGAGTACATCTATAAGGCTGGTCAGTGACCTGTAGCTTGTGACCTGGTTTTGAGATGGACCAATGAGCTTCCTCCCCTGGAGATTGAGAAAGAGGATTCCAAGAGACTGAGCCAGTCTATGACAAGGTTGTGAGAACATGCAGCCTAGGGCAAGGGCATGAGGAAAGTAAAGGAAATTGGATGAGAGGGGACAGAAAAGCAGATGAGAAAGTAGAAGACAAACATCCTGATTTTCTACTCCCCAGCTCCGGTCCTGTGCAGCTCAGCTACCTATCGAGCCCTTCAACTCAGTGACAGGCCCCACAGGTTTTCAAAAGCCCTGTATCACATGTTCTTTTTGCCTGCTTATCATTCAGTATAGTTTTGGGGTTTTTTTTTGTAGTAATACCTTGATTTTTCTTTTGTGAATTATGCTTCCCCCACTCTCAGACCCTGGGGAGGGAACATGACATAGGCCCAGTCAATTAAAATATCCTATTTCTTAGCTACACAGTGGTTGGTTCATGGACAGGAACACAACAAAAATTGATGCAATGAGATTCCATCTTGGGTTGCTAGAACTACTGGGAGAGAGAGGCTTCCATACTTCTATGACATCTATACTGTTATATAAACATCTGGGGCTATCAGCAGCTGTTGTTCTATTTTTATGGTGAATCTTATGGTAGAAGTCTGCAAAAGAATGAAATCCCCTTGGGGGAAAGCAAAGTCAAAACGTGGTAAGAGATAGAGTCCTAATACCATTATTTTTAGCCCCTGGATCTAGCCATACCTGAAGCCATTACAGCTTGACTTTTCAGATATAAAAGCCAATATATTCCTCTTCCTCCCCTTTAAAAAAATAGTTTGAATTCATGCAAGAGCCCCAACTACTACATATCCCTTTTGGATTCAGATAGCCAGTATAGGTTCCTACTCCTTGTAGCACAAGAATCTTCTCTATCAATCCCTCCTCCCTTTTCCTTCTACTATTTTCTTGATCATGAAAAAAGTGTTAAAGGAAAAGCAAAACTTCTACCTTCAGCTACCTCAGTGCCTTGGTAAACTGCACACTCACCAACTAGCCATCTTTTCCATCTATCTTGCTAACCCACCAAATTTCTCAGTTTGATTCAAGTAGGCTTAAATGTCTTTGCAGAGCATAACGAAGATGATGCAGACTATTTCATGGTGAGGAATAGCCCATCACTTCTGCTCAAATTCCACTGTCCAGAACCCAGTTGCACAGTGGGGAAATGTAACCTTCCCTCACCCAGGAAGGATGGACGGCACTGGTGAGTAGACGCTTCCTTTTGCACTAACACTAACATCCTCCTGGCCCACAGTAGGCACTCAGTATTTGTTGAATGAATAACAATGAGGAGTATCCAGAGTTGGGGTTTGTGGGTAATTCAGAGACTCCTCCTTATACTACCAGATAAAGAGGAAAACACACACAACTGAAAGCCATATCTGATTGTCACCCATGGGTGAGCACTTTCTCTTTCCCAAGAGGAACATGCTAAATTCAGTCTCTCTTTACATTAACCCAAATTTTCTCTCTGGCTGTCATGCCTTCCACAGATTACAGGTTTTAAATTTGCTTTCTACACTGATTTGCTCTCGCCACACAATTACACCGTGCCATTCCTATGGCATCCCAAAGTGTGCTGAACATCCTATCTGGTGGATGAGGAAGGGAGAGGAGAGGGGGAATTTGCTTGTTACATTCACATTGCATATGGATTTAGAAGTGTTTTACTCTCACGAATAAACAGTACAGAGATAGATGAGGGGCAGTATTTTCCTTGACTAAAAAAAGGTAACTTATTTACACTGAGAATCACATACATACAGGTGTATGTATGCATCCATCTTCCTAACCAGGAAATAATTATGAAATCTTATCACTTTATTTACCTGGGTTTATATATTCATGAGCAAATATGGCATAGAAATTTACTCTTGGAAATTTTAGAGGGAGTGCCTGCCCAGCTTGGGGAAACTTTTCTGCAGTGCTGGTCTTCCTGAGGGTGGGGCTCTGTGAGTGGTTCTTCCTGACACCAGTACTGTAGGGTCAAGGTGTTTTATTTAAAGAAGTATTTTCAGAGAATTAGAATGCAAGTTTAAAAATGGGATTAGCAATCATCATAGACTTAGAATGCAACTTAAAATAAAAAATGAAAAACCAGGTTAATCTTTCCTTGAATATTGCTTTGATATTGATATTTCCCTGATTGTTGAGATTTTTCAAAATCTTATTGTGCCTTGAGGTAATCATCAGGAGCATCAGTCATCATGATGTGGATATACAGTACCAGCAAATACAAAGATAAAAGACAGTCTCTGATGCCTCCTCCAGAATGTGGCTCTGTTTTTAAGGGACTTGTACTATACCATGGAGATGAATTTTATCAGACTTGACAAAATTTGCGTGCAAATCCCTTATTAGTGCTACAATCTTGGGCAAGTGACCCAAGTTCTCTGTGCTTCGGTTTCCTCATCTGTAAAATAGAGATAATGATAACTGCTACCTGACAGGGTTACTGCAAAGAGTAAATGACTTAGTACACATAAAATACTTAATATTGTATCTAGCACAGATTTTCTCATCACTTGTTGACATATGCGTTACTGGATGAGTCTATCATTGAAGAAATTTGTAGCTCCCACTTGCAGTAAAATCAGATGTAAGTTGGCATCTAACATTGAAGATAAAATAGGGAAAAACAAATATTAAAATTTAAATATGATCGAGACTCTGAATTATTAATGCAAAGCAGCTTTCACTAAAAATATTAATATTTGGTCTCTGGGTTTCAAGATGCATGGAAAAAATGATGAGCCGCAAACTCACAAATGCCCTCCAGACTCCGGGATGCTGGGGTTAGTTAAAACATGAGTGGGAATGTGATTAGGGGTCTTTGTGGATGGGATGAAGGGAGTCAAGGCAGTGCTGAGGGGAGACTGGGGCGAGAGAGGGCAGCATGGCCCTTTGTGCAGGCCCCACAGCAGGCCAGGCGACCCAAGTTAGAGCCATCGGTGAGCTGCCAACTGGTTGGTTGATCTCAGCAAGTCATTTAAGTTCCAGTACCTCCCTTGTATCCTCGGTAAAATGAGGATGATAATAATACCTCCTTTCTCTTCAACTTACAATGAAAAAACAGAGAGAGAATTGAGAACACTTCAAAAGTTAAGAGTTAGAATGTGTAATTGTTCTACAACAAACGAGCATTTCTTGGGTAATAACGAAAGACTTTGTAAAAGTTATTTATTAAGAAAAAAAGTTAGTGTGATATGTGAACACACAGAGTTGACCGGATGTCATACAAATAGTGTGGGCTTAGGCCTTAGAAAACCCAAGTGTTTGAAAAGTAGGCCCAAGCACTTACTATCCTTGGGCAAGTGACCTAACATTTCTCAAGGCTGTTTTTCTTTCTGTAAAATTAGGACAATATTACATACCCCACAGGGTCACTGTCAGAAACAAAAAGATGAAAATATATAAAGTGCTCTTGTATTTAATAGGTGCTCAAATGTATAAGTATATGCATGAATATGTGTGCATAAACTATGTATACATGCACATATATACATATATATACACTCATATATGTGTGTTGTATATGTATACATCATAAATAAATAATATATGATTTGCAGTCCAGGGTATAGATTGGGGTCATTTATATTCATGATCTAGCATCTATGATCCACGGATAGACATCAAGAAGGTATGTGAACTCCTTGAAATTTTCTTTGTGCTTATACATTTTCTAGGGAAAGAGTCCTCAGTTATCATCATGTTCCATCCAAGGAGTCCCTGACCTTGCAAAGATTAATCATCACCAGTGAAGTCAGAGAGATGTCAGACTGATAGATCCCTTGCTCCCATACTGCCCATTGACCCTGATTCAGAGTGTCTAAAACAGTGGTCATCTAGAGCAGTGGTCCCCAACCTTTTTGGCAACAGGGACCAGTTTGCCGGAAGACAGTCTTTCCACAGACCTGCAGGGGTTGGGGGGTGGCGGGGGCAGAGCTTAGGTAGTGATGTGTGGCCCGGGGGTTGGGGATCGCAGATCTAGAGTGATAATGTCCCCAATTCAAACACACAAAGTTCTCCTTATTGGAGAAAAGCTGGAACCTGGAAGAGGGTACTCCCCTTTGACGGGGACCAAAATTTCATAGTAAATAATGGGAAAGAGATTTGGAACTTTATCTGTAAAAATGAGATTAAAATTTTTAGAAATGAGTACACATGTTATTTTTAATAAAATTTAGGTTATAATTTCAGCAACTTGATAGTTCCATAAAGAACAAAGAACAAAATAAGTGTTGATTTATTTGGCTCATTGTTTCCTAACGAGGTTGTACGAGGGCATCACGTGACATCCTTCACTTTCATCAGTGCGGTCATTAAGAGGTTGGCATTTGCAAAAATATTTGAGACATATGACATTTTCCTAAGGACCTGTCATAAGCCTCTAACATCCAATCACTCTGAAGCCCCTGGGCTGTCATCATGTTTATTGACTTTTTAAAACTGATAACAAGTTATCTTCATTTGTTTATGAATTTGCATGTGACACAAACCTGGTCTCCAAAATCCCTTTCATCAACTTGATAAAATCTTATATCTTTCGAAAAATGTTACTTCGTTTTGCAAGTGTTGTGCAGTCTATTGCAATCGCTGCCTGAAACCAAATAATCCAAGAAAAAAAAAGATGTACAAAGAGTTGACTCTCAACAAAGTGGGAGGCCCAGTGTTAGTGGGCAAGGATGTCTCAGTGGGGCTAATTTGATAAGTGGTCAATTAATCCATGAATGTTTTAATGTTATGACAACTTTGGCTTTCCTGCTACCTTTTAACCACTAGCCCTGGATAATGAATTTTTGGATAAGGGGAACCCAAGGGGAATCCCTGTATAGTTAGTACAAAGTGGTACCAGGTTGGCGCAGGGAGAGGAGGGTCCTTTGATTGCATTCTCCCATAAAAGCCATGTTGCGCATAGTGGCTGGTGAGGGGGAAATAATACATTTCAGGCAAGTGTAGGTTAAATAAGCCCTTGAGAATCAGTCCATGAACTCTACTCTAGTGGAAAATGAGGCCCACATTCCAAACCAATTTCACAACGCCCCCTCCCCCTTTTTAATAACAACCCATTTTTACGTAGGGGGTTGCCTATTCTACAATTCTGTAATAGTGAATTTTTGCTTATTGTGTTTCTGGATAACAAGGTGTGCCTGTGTTTCTTTCTTGCGTATCAGTTTGCAGAAAGTAATTGCCCTGCAATTCTTAATCCAGCCCGTTCACGCATTCCTTTCTGCATTGTTCCAGTTTGTCATGTCTGAGCTGTCACCTGAGAGCTGATCTTCCTTTACTAAAATCCATTCAAGAAACATTTCTATCCTTCAAGATGTCTGATACAAAGATACACTGTTTTGACTGAGCCAGCAAAACATTTACAGAGCATCTTTCCCCCAAGTACTCCTATGTTACTTCCCAAGGAAAAATCTGTTTGTAAAATAAAATGGTGGAATTTAGACTCATGACGGTTTTTTTGTGGGGGGAGGGGAAAGGGTGCTGGGAGAGGTCACTAAGTAAACATAACCTTAAGAATAATAATGTTAATAATTGTTCCTTTTCACTAAAAATCTTATTATGTGCCAGATACTGTGCTAGGCACTTTTAATGAACAATCTGTTTTAATCCTTATAATTAATTTCCCTGTGAGGATTTTTTCCCCCTAGGTGGAATGTAAGCTCCATGAGGACAGGGATTCTTGTCTTTTTATTTATTGCTGCATCCCTGGTGTCTAGAACAGAGCCTGGAGTAGACCAGATACTCAATAAATATTTTCTGAATAATGAATGAATCCCCATTTTATAGAGAGGAAAACTGAGGCACAGAGAGGCAATTTGCTTAAGTAATTTGCCTAAGGTCACAGAAGTAATAAGTAAAAAAATCAGATTTCAAACAAAATTTAATAACAAAACTTACAGTCTTAAAAGATATGCTTCCCTCTTCCATCCAACAGACCCACAAACGCACACGAACAGTCTCCCCAGTGTGTGTGTGCACACACACATGCGCGCACGCGCGCGCCTGCCCATCTCATCTAGTCCCTTAGCTCCCCACTGGCCAACTGCTGCAGGACACATTTTTGTTACCCATCCTCCTCCTCGACCTGTCCCCTTCCAACAGAAGTCCCCTGTAGGTTCTTCTGCTGGCAGTTTTCACTAGTATTTGGTGACCTCCCCGGCCCAGTTCTCACTCCCTGTGTCACAACCCACGCCCCACGACAAACTGTTAATTATAGCCACCACAAAGTCTACACCCGTCCAGGAGACGGGCTGTTTGGCAGCAGCTGTGAAAGCTGAACTGAGTTATTTGGGGATTAATCCACTGCTGAATGTAGTCTTACAAGTACAGCTTTGGGAGGAAAAAAAGATAAAAGGAGCGAATGCTGTTCTTATAAATGCGAACTTCTACATAAAACACACACAGGCATACCCACAAATACGTTGAGTAAAAGTTAAAATATGATTATCAAAGGATAAGAAGGACTTAGAACTGTACTGTAAAACATTAAGAAATACGCCTCGGCTTTGTGTGTTCTGCAGGGATCTAAGTGTGCTCTCAGCCAAGAAAAGTTAAAAAAAAAAAAAGAGAGAGAGATAGCAAATTGAAATATCTTTAGGTAGACTTAAGTATAGCTTCAGAGATTATAATTCAGATCAAGGCTAGAGCTCCATTTCAACATTCCTTAACTGCTAGTAATGTAACAAAGGTCTGCAAATTGGGAGGTACGTCTGCCTGGGAAGGGATGCTTATCTGATCTCAGCCCATCTTTCTTCATGTTTCAATCCCGGAACAGCTGCCCTCCTCTTGGTGAGAAACCCGGCAGTGGCGCACAAACCCAGCAAGCTGAAAGTGCGGCCGGCAACGGTGCGGCTGCAGCCCCTGCGCCCTGCGGTGTGTGCACATGGGAGGGAGGCGCGGAATGGGCTGCTGGGGGGCACGTCCCCAGTGGCTGCTGGTGGGCAGCTGCCATGTCCCACAATAGGCCAGTGCCCACCTGTACCCTGGTGGGAGGGGGTGACGGGACAGAGACAATGGGGCCGTAAGAAGGTGGGGGCTGGAAATGGCCAGGCTAGTTTCCTGAAACTGGGGGTGGGGTGGGTGGGTGGCCATTATTCTCCTTTCATTCATTCACTCACTGGCTTCTTCATTCATTTATTCACTCCTTCATTCATCCACTCACCTTCCATTCATTCAAACATTAATAGAGCAGTATAGTACAACAATGAAATGCACAGACTTGGGGACTTCCAGGCCCCGATGTGCCAGCTGTGAGACTTTGGGGAAGTTACTAAACTGGACCAAGCCTCAGTGTCCTCATCTATACAGTAGGAATAATAGCAGTGCCCATACCTCATACAGCTGCTGCCAGGAGACTATGACTTCATGCAGATAAAGATAAACATGCTGCCTGACACATAGTAAGTGCTCAATGAACAGTGGACGCTGGACAAGGGTGACAGTTCTGTGGGAGCCATAGAGATGTATCTTGCAGGCAGCTGTCTCCAAGGGCCACCTGAGAGACCCCCAGTCTGCCTGGTTGTCCTTGAGCATAAGAGTCTTACATGTGAGCAACAAGATAAAAAGTAAAAGAGTGAAAAATTTCCTAGGGAAACATCCCAAGCAAGCTTCATGGAGAAAGACCGACCCTTGGACCTAGAGTTTGTCCACCGGCAGAGGATCCCTTTGCCTGGGTGTGGGAGAGATGGCTGTCCTGGTCCGAGCCCTGGGCAGAAGTGTCTGGTAAGGGGCTGAAGCCCACAAGGAGCTCCAAGCAGGCTCCAGAGGGAGAGATGCTGTTTCTGTTGTCATGTTCCTTCAGAAAACAGCCTTTGGAAGTCACCGGAAGGCAGTCATCAGAGAGGGGACTGGGGAGGGGACACACACCGCCGAGACACAGGACAACCTGCCACTCTATGTTGGTTGTTGAACATGACCAGGCAAGGACATGAATGAAAAAAGCTCCCATTCATGCTGCATCTCAGAACCTCAGGCTTACCCCACTGAGGGTATCCTGAGGAACACAAGTTCTACAAGGTATCCTCCCCCAGAACATTCCAGGGACACGTGCATAAATACATCTGTGACATGCATCAGACTGCATTTCCCCATGGAGTCTGACAGAGCTCCTTTGCATATTACAGGCTCTGAGAAGTCCTGCAATAGGCAATCTGTTTAACTTGTTTAGTTCAAAAGTATCCAACACAGGAATAATTTTTTTTTTAAATAATGCCTATGTCCCAATCCTCTCATTTTCTACATAAAGAGGTACAGGTCCAGAGTGAAGAAGATGGGATGCTCTCAAGGCCACACAGTCAGCCTGCTGAATGGCTCTTTGCCTTCCTCCTCAATCCCCATGGAGCCAGGGCACCTCCATCATGTGCCACTGCTCCTTGAAATAGGTGGTGACAATGCTGACACTTCTGTCAAGCAGAAGTCATTCAAGGTGACTGCCTTTTAACACACTACTAAAAACAAACCGTGAAAGCCCTCTCTGAAATATCTGATGGGGAACAGATTTTAATCCAAGTCGCTGGAAGACAGGCAGGTGGGTAAAGAGGCTGAGAGGCAGGCGGGGGGAGCACAGCCCAGCACCCCGGGTCCTGCGTCCGGGCCCAGCCCTCCCACTGCCCCAGCCGACTCGCCAAGCCTCAGTTTCCTCGCTGTGAAACAAAAGGATTGTGTTGACTTTCAGTTCTGCCTATTTATGGGTCTAAAGAAAAAAGGCTTAGCAGGATTCAAGCTGACTCCCTGGCATTGCGGGGGCCCTAAATGCACCACTGAAACTCCCACTCCCACCGTGGTGATGTCTGTGCTTGTCTGCCTCCTGACCCACAGAGCACGGCACTCCCTGCTCTAAGGCCTCCCACCACGGGCTCCCTGGAAGAGCATCCAGGCCACTCAGCCTAGCCTATAGGCGCAGTGCAAACTGGCTACCACCCCCCTCTCCAACATCTCCCACCACCTCCCCGCCATCCCACTTATTACCACCACCCATCCTGGTGCCGGCTCCTTATCAGTCCAGGTGTCACCGTCTCACACCAGCCTTTCCAGCCATTTTATCTGAGGCAGCATTCTCACCCTCAGTCTCTTCCACTTCTTTTCTTTCTTTGTACTTATCACCTTCTAAACTCATTTGTTCATTTACCTGCTTAATTTCTGACTCTCCCCAACAGAATGTAATCCATGAGAGCTAAGTATTGTTTACTGCCACATATTTACTGCTTGTTAGACTGGCAAAAGTAGGTGCTCAGTAAACTTCAATTGAATGGATGAATGAATGATCTGCCAGGAAAAAGCCTGTTTACCCCTTAAAGGCCCAGGTCAAATAGAGCCTTCCCTGAATCATCTAGGCAAAACCGAAAAGCCACTTTCTTTGTATTTGGATAGCACTCTGTGCCTGACTCTCAGAGGATGCTGCAGGCAGCATCCTCCCTGCTCTGAGGGCAGGGACCTGTGTTCGCTGTTCTGTAAGTCCCAGACGTAGGCCTTTGCCTCAGGTGGGTCCTCTGCAGGTCTTCTATAGTGCTTAGAGAATTAATGCATTGCTCTTCTACAACCAAAACATCTCTGGACTCACACAATCAGGGATTTGCTTCCTCTCCAAGGAAGATCAGCCATAAGAGTTTTAAAGCTCGTGTTTAAATTGTTTACATCTTCTGTCGATGTGCATCCCCCAAGAGAAAGCTCGTCTGGAAGCTGCGTGATCTAGTGGAAACTGCTTTCAGTGGAAGCCCTGCAGCCTGGGTTCTAGCCTCAGGCCTCGGCTGGGGCATCGTAAGCTGGCTCTTCCCCTCTCTGAACCTCTTGGTTTCTGGAAGGGGTGGAACACCCTGGACTCTGCATACCTCCCCCCACCAGCCCTTACCTATTTTGCATTTGTGGCTCGGTCCTCCAGATTTTCCCTCTAACGGCCTACACAGGTGGTTTGATAAGGATTAAGTCTGATGAGTGTAGCTGAACAAGTATTTTGCCAACACTCAGAGAAACAGGAGATCATCCGTTACTCCCTAACTGGTTTTTTTAATGTAGACTTGATCTGCCATCCATACACAGCTTGTACCAAATAAGAGGATTTTCATATTTGTTCAAGATTCAGGACTTCTCACAGATTGCACGAACAGTTAAAGACACTTCAGCTCCAGACCCTACTGCATTTCGTTGTACCCAGCCTTGCAGATTAGCCTCGAAGCCCGCTTGGTCAGCAAACCTTTCTGCTGGCCTGGAAAAGCTCTTCAGTTCTTCAATTCCTACCAGGACTGTGCCACAACAGCCATGAGGAGGGGGATAAGCCATTTTCCATTCCTGGGAACATTTCGGGGCCTGCAGTCTGCCTTCTTTCAGATTCTGTGGGCCTTTGCTAATTTGTATGACAGCTTCAATGTAAATAGGACACATCTGCACGGGTTAAAAAAATAGCCACTCGTTGTAAAGGGCAGTGTACTGTGTTTATTTATCATCTACAACTGGAAATCAGGTTCTGTTTCTGGTCTAGAACAGCCGATGGTTTGCAACAAGCTCTCAGGCATTTTGGAATAGTTTTAGTTGATTATTGACTTTAAAAATTATTCTAAACTCATTCTATTTTCCAGTATTTTTTCTCAACTACTTGGCTGGGAGAAGACCATGAGCACCTAATAAAGGTGGATATTTACAGACCAGGTCCCTGGGGCAAACACACCTGACCAGATGTCTGCTGTCTGCTGGTGATAACACTTTTCTTCATGCTTCTACCAACTGCTATTTGCTGGGCAGGTTCTTAGTGCCAGGTAAGGGCTTCATAGGCATTCTCTCCTTTGGTCAACCACCCTGGAAAGTGCATGTTATTGTTCTGCTTTGAGAAATGAGGAAACTGAGGCACAGAGAGATTCGAGACCATATACTGGAAACTATCAGAATTAGTGCCTGAGCCCATGGCCAATATTCTTAACCATCTATAATATCTTGCAATAGCCTCACACTCAACTACCAAGCTGGGCTGCCAGTCAAGGACTACACGAGAGTCCAGAATTAAATCTTGGTGATGGGTGAAGGAATTCATTCAAGGAAAATATTCAGGTATAGAAATGACATCATTACTTTTATATACACATATATATTTCACATGTGTATGTACATATTTAAAATTGCCATTTCCATAATCATTTTCTCATGAATTCCTCCATAGTTCATTTTAATTCTGTTGAATTCAACAGGTAAGGCAATACAAGGTTACTCTCACTAGCAGTAATGACAGTGGCATCAGCTGGTAACACTTTTGGTTGTTTACCAAAGGCTGGCAATTTGGGAAGCAGTCTGAGAAGTCACCTTGAAAATTTTAACAAATTATTGTAATCTATCAAAAGAGCACTACAAATCAGTGACAGGTATACTAATTGGAAAGATGTCCATAATATACAGAGTGCAAAATCAGGAATTATAGAATAATTTGTAAAGTACAAGCTCAATTCTTCTAAAAATGTGTGTGTGTAAGCCTACAATAGTCTCTGGAAGGACACAGGGTGGATGTGGGGACATTGCAGGGGGAACTTCCATTTTTCGCTTCATGCATCTCTAATTTAACTTTTTATGTGCGTGTATTTTTGATTTAAAAAGTGATAAAGGGGACATTTAAAAGCATTCCCAGCCATCTGGCACAGGCAGCCCAAGCCACCATTGCTGAGCCCTACATAGCGATTCCTGCCTTCAAGACGGTAGCTGTTCCCCCAGATGGCCTCCCTGCTGGCCCAAGCTCTCTCTTGGAATGCCTACTGCATCTCAGGGCTGGCTAAATCACCTAAACCATGCCCAGCTGGTTTTGAGCCATCTAGGTCTCCCTCCTCTTCCTCCTCATTCCTGGTTACATATCCCCATGGCCTTGTCCTTTGCCTCCAGCAAGGCCAAGATGGCTGGGCACAGTATGCACCCCAGAAAAGGGTGTGGAACTCAGCCCTCTTGATGAGGAAGGCTTGCTCCAACCCAGCTGGTCAAGAGGTCAAGAGGCACACACAGGTCTCAGCTCCTCAGCTAAGCAACCCTCCGAGCTTGGTTCCCCGCTTGCCCCAGGCTGTCCAGCAGGGCCACCCATGCTGAGCACCGACACTGGTGAGCCGCATCCCTTCGCACGCTCGGCGTTTCAGAAGGCATGCTGCTTGGCTATCAGCAGGACACAAATCCGGGGCTGGGTGGCAGCACCTGCCAATCAAATGACTTTTCCATGTGAGCCTACTTCCCCCCACAAGCTTTGAGAATGTGGTTTCCAATCTGACTTTCATGTTTCAGAGCTGAAGTTTCAAGGACGCATCTGGACAAAATATGCTTTCCAGATAGGCCAACAATTTATTTATTTATTGCTTATGACATTGTACTTGGCAGCTAAGGAGATATAAAACAATTTGAACCACTCTGCAGAAAACGGTTGCAGAGTTGCCACTGGAGACCTGGTGGAAGATAATGGAGGAGAACGGAGTCTCGCAGATCTTTCTGTAATTGACAGGCAGAGCCTCTAGAGGCAAGCACGTGGGCAGGCATTCCTGCTGGGGGATCACATCTCTTTCCAGCCTCAACTCCCGCTTTGGCACAAGGAGGAGACCAGAGGCATGTACTGGAAGCCTCATCTGACAGAAAAGATGCAGCCAGTGAGAGGACCTCTGCCATCCACTCCCCAGTCGCCAGGGTAGGTGGATGTTTTGAACACTTGTTAATGCAGTGGCTGGTGCTGACTCTCTCCTGCTGACTCCGTGGGTGCCCCACCCGTGGCCGTCAGACCCTCCCATTTCATCGCATGCAGCCCTCCTCCAACTGCTGATCCTTGCATGCTTCTGCCTGAGGGCGTCCCTGGCCTCTAAAGTCTGCCCTGCACAGGCTTGTGGCAGGTGACAAGTGTGAGGGTACTGATGCCCCCTGGGAGCAGCCCTCAGCCAATGATGGACAGGAATGAGAATATCCATATCCCAGCTCCCTCACCCCCAAAGTGGAATGACTCAGGTTCTACACTGGCCCCCAGAGGTCCCTAGCAGGACTAAGCTCCAGTTACCAGTCACTCACAGTGGTGGCTTCATGTCCCCCTTTACTGGCTACCTTCCCATCCCTGACCCACTCCCCCACTGCCCTATTGATGTTGCCTGGGATAACATCCCCCCAAAATTGCTTATATTTCATTCTTGTCATAGAATGTGCTTCTGGAGGAACCCAAATTCAGCTCCTACCCTAATCCCGTCCAGCCTATAAGATAAAGATCATAAAGTAAAGCCCCAAGATTGCTTCATAGGCTGGTTGTTGGACCTGCATAGTGTTTCAAAGAATTCAGATTAGTTGCTATGATGCAAAAAATGAGAGATTTCACAAAGAAATAATCTAGATTCTTGGATTTTTTTGAAAAACTTCACAGATATGGCAAAACTGGTTTTCTACATTCCCTTATGGCATGTGGGCCTGGAGCTGACTTGGAATGTCTCTTCCACCAGCCCTAACTACACAGTCCAACCCAGCCCACCGGGCCCCTTTCTCTCCTTGCCATTTCCAGTCTGCACCCTGGGGATAGCTGGGTCAGCCAGCCTACCTGTGAGGCCAGGTACTTTCTTTCTCAAGACTTGCAGCCTTCCTGAGAGCCTGAGTCACTGCATGGAACACTAGGGCCTGGACCACACATAGGAAGGTGTATAGACAGAGGGGTGTGTTCTGCCAGGGGATGCAATATTGGCAAGAAGAGGGTCACACTAACAGATAATGAGTGCAACTATGTCAGGTGCCCTACTAAAACCTTTGCATTCTTTTTTTTTTTTCTTTTTAGTCTTCATAGCCACTCTATGAAGTAGATCCTGTTATTATCCTCATGTTTTATATGAAGAAACTGAGCCTTGAAGAATTGGAAAACTTACCCACTTATCTAGTAATGGTGAAGTTGAGTCTCAAGTTTAAGTTCATTTAACTTCAAAGTTCATGTTGTTCTTTCTGTCTGCAAAGCTGCTTGGCCCCTCTCATCCAGGGCATAGGTGTATCCATGAAGATACACCTAGGGGAGAATGTGCTTTAAATGGTTACTATGCCATCATCCAGGCATCGCCTCGAATCTGGGAGGTCCTGAAACCTGACTTGTCAGTGCACAGAGGAAGTTCATCTCCAAAAGGGAAGCTTCCAAAGTAGCCAGCTCCTGTCTGGTTAACACTGAAAATCAGGTGCCTTGTGATTATTTTATACTGAGAACTCTAATTAATGTATGGACCCAAAGACTTGCCAGCTTCTACCAATCCAGTTTCTCCTTATGAGAACTCACAATGGAAACCAAGTTAGACCCCAAAGGCCAGTCGAATCTACAATGACATTAAACTGTCACTGCACAACCTGGAATGTCTACCTGTGGCAAGTAGTCTTCTCCCTACAGACATACCCTCTAGGGAGGCAGACATTTAAAAATGATTTAAAAAAGAGAGTAGAAGGGGTCACAATCGAGAGGGGAATGGCAGCCCCCAAACTGGGCGTACTGGCTGAAGCAGTCCTTTAAGGGAATCAGGCTAAGAGGCCACTAAACCACAGTGGGATGGTAGCTTTTATGGGAAGAGTGACCCCTGGATTCTGTGGCCCTACCTGCTCACTCATCTCCCCATAGAGATGGTCTGGCCATCGAGAGGCCCCATGGCTATGGCACCCATCTCCTAGCTAGTGCTTGGATGCACCTCCCCAAGATTCTCCTCTTTGACCTCTTAGCTCTTTGCTTCTATGGTTGGCTGACATCTCTTCTGACACACCTGTATTTCTTTGCTATCAATACATTCAGCAGCTAGACCTAGCCTGGCTTGCTGGGAGCATTTCGGCTCTGTACGGCAATTTGGCAAATCTCTATTCTGATCTATTCCATTTTGCTTTCATGGGAGTACAATCTTATTTCTCTTATTTCCAAGTTCCTGGGGGTGGGAGGGAGCAACCTCACTTGCCTTGCTGTACCAGTGTGTTTCTCTTATGTCTCCTTGAGCAGCAGGTGAACTACCCAAGGGAAGGAAGCAAGAAATCAGGGTGGTGAGAATGGAGACTCTGGGGTATCACAGACCACAACTCATATCCTACCAATGTCACTATTATTGTTATACTAGATGTATTTCTTAACCCTTCTGGGTCTAGGTTTCCTCTTCTGTAAAATGCAGATAATTATTTATAATTAAAAGATTTGCTTGAGGCCAGGCATGGTGGCTCACACCTGTATCCCAGCACTTTGGAGGGCTGGGGTGGGAGGATCATTTGAGGCCAGGAGTTTGAGACCAGCCTGGGCAACATAGTGAGGCCTTGCTTCTACAAAATATTAAAAACTTGGCTGGGCATGGTGGCATGCACCTCTAGTCCCAGCTACTTGGGAGGCCAAGGTGGAAGGATCACTTAAGCCCAAGAGTTCGAAGTTGCAGTGAGCTATGATTGTGCCCCTGCACTCCAGCCTGGGCAACAGAGCCAGATCCTGTCTCTAAAAAAAAAAAAAAAAAAGAAAAAGAAAAAGAAAAAGAAAAGATTTTCTTGAGGAGTCAAATGAAGTAATGTGTGTAAAGTGCTGAGCAGTGTCTGAAAAGGGGGAATGTCAAATAAATGGAACAATAACAGCAATAGTAATAATGGTTATAATTAGACCATTATAACCTGTGTTCCCTATAGTTCTGAGGTACAGATTCCACCACAGAACTTAGCAAATGCTTGCTAAATTGACTTGAACCAGGATTCAATAATGGATGCAATTTCTATTCATCTGGGCTCACAGTGACTTATGAAAAAAAGCATTTATTTGCTCTTGTAACTAAATCATCCAGGACTAAGCTGGCTCTGGGCACACTTGAATTCAGTGTCTCAAATGATGCCCTCGGGGATCTCTCTCTCTCTCTCTCCGTCTCTCAGGTCTACTTTCCTTTTCTACCTGACTTCATGCTCAGGCAAGTTTCTCTTCATACTATGGCCCTTGTGGACCCTGGTACCCCAAACTTCATCATCCCAGCTTCCAGTTCCATAGAGTCAGCACTTCTTTTTCCAACAGTCTTAACTCAAAGTCTCAGAACTGAGACTCCGTCTAGCTTGGTCATGTGCCCATCTCTGAACCAATCACTGTGCCCAAGGGATAGCTTCCTCTCAATGATCAAGTCCAGGGAAAGTGGACTCTGATTGGCTGGCCTGAGGCATGTGCCCATACCTGATGTAGTGTTGGGCAAAGGGTAACTGTCCCAGAACTGCAGAAGCTGAAAGGAATTCCCCAAAGAAAATGTGGCCGCTGGGATCAGAAGAGGTGGAGATAGACAATGTACAGACCAAAGCAGTAGATATCTATATACCACTACTAGGCATTAAATTTGCATTTTGCAAATGCAACACTCATGAAAATCTCCCGCCCGCTGCTGCAGAGCTGTAGTACTAAGAAGACTGAAGGACCATCACCCTGTAGGTGGATCTGAGTAGCCCTGACCTGGTCAGCCTGCAACAGGGCCACAGCAGCCACAGGTGTTTAACCAAGCCAGTGCTATTAAAACCAAGTCCCAGGCCTGCAGGCTCTTCCCCGAGCCCAGTCCCAGCTGACTGGCAGCCCTGACATGACATATCAAGGCCAAGAGTCAGGACACCCGTCAAGATGTGCTAGTGCCTCAGGGCACATGGGGTGGACCGGTTACAGCTGCACTGACCCTTCTTCCCCAGGCCCACAGAGCAACCTGTACCTGCCACCTTCAACAGGCAAGACATCCTTCTTCATAGAAAATAGGGTATGGGAAAGAAAGCAAGCATTTGAAACTGCATATTGTCTTCTGTTTCATTATGGGGCTGGGCTTTGTATTATCGAAAGATTTTGTTCTTCTGTCAGCATATTCAAAACAACCAGGAGGAATTACCTGCTCTGAAATCCACAAGATGCCCATCCACAGAGGTGCTTTCGGCTGCCTCAAGCAGCAGAAGGAAGATTTGCTTCCTAGCTGATTCCCTACTCCTCTGGACTTTCACAAATGGCAAATTATAATCCCGTGTTGCCCCTGCTGATTGCAGCTTGGGCCTGTCAGCCCCAAATAATACTTAGGTGATGAAATCATTTGGCCACATCAGGCTGGCTGTCATCCTGGACACTCTCTTTTTCCTTCACCCTAGGACCAAATTCCATGGACCCTCCTTCCCGGGTATCTCTGAAATCCGGCTGCCTTTCCCCATGCCTGATCCCACCCTTCCTTCGTGCCTACACCACCTCTCCAGCTTCCCCTGCTCCTCTGCTCTCCTCCATCAGTTCTTGACGCTTCCACCAGAGGGATCCTTCTAAAGCACCCACATCTTGTCAAATTCAGCTTTTTCTTTCAATCATTTCAAGTTCCCTTATAATAAGGTTCAATCTCTTCAAAACACTAGTGGAAAGTCTTTCTGACTTCAGTCTCTACTGATACCTCAGCTCAGCCTTTGCCATTCTGCCTCCTTGGCTTCTCTACTCCAGATGTATTTATGGACATATGTATGTTTCCAGATCAGACCCACATCACGACATTCCCTCGGTCGGGGACATTCTCCTCTGCCTCTGCTGTGCCTGGCCAACTCCTACTTTTCCTTCAGGCCCCAGGGAAGGGCCACTATTTCTGGCTTCTGTGTCTGGGTCTGGTGTCTCTCTCACATGTCCTCGAGGCATCAGGCGTCCTCCATCATGGCATTATTATTCTCTCCTGCAACTGCTTACTCACCTGTGTTCCTTTCACTAGTCTGGAAGATCCATGAAGATGGGACTCATTCTTATTCATCACTGTATCCTCAGCTTCCAAGGCAAGCCCTAGCACATTAGAGAAGCTCAGTGCATATTTGTTAAGTGTTTAAACATGTGAATGAATAAACATAGGAAGGAGCCTGTTGCACACTCAGACTTTCCATTGGCTGAATTTAAGGTCCCACTTCCTATACAGAGAACCGAGAGCAAATGGGCACATCAGCCCCCACCCCCAGATAAAATATTAGCTATGCATCGCATTTGCCTCTTTTGGCTCCTGATGTTTATGGCCAAAGTATAAAAATGTCTCTATCACAACTTTCACCTCTGGAATTGAGTGCCTGGTGGAGGAAAGAAAACACAATCTTTGGTATGATCTAGAGCAAGTGGGACCTCCAAGGATTTGAAGGGAAATATAAGAATGTGCACTGTGCTTTGGCTTGGAGAGCCTGGGGGTGGAGGGGAGGTTGAGGGCTTTCTGTTTCCTTGACCATGCAACTTTGATTTTTTTCTCCTTCCTCAGCATCTAGTGGTGTAGTATTCCAAGGGCATTAAAACAAGGTCAAGGGGTTTTATGTGATGAAAGGCATTCTTAGTTGTGAGTGTTTAGCAAGAATTTCAATACTATCAATTTTGCATATAGAAACGTATTAGCTTCATATTCAATTGGGGTAGTGGTGGTGGTGCACTGTGAAGTAGAGCGCTCATGTGCATAGGCTTTGGTGTCATGTCCTACAGACGCAGGTTTAAGTCCCAACCCTGACATGTATCAGCCATGTGTCACCTGCCCAGAAACCTAACCTCTCTGAGCCTCAGGTCCCTCTGTAAAATAGGGATAATAATAAAAGCACCAATCCCTGTAGGACTGTTGTGAAGATTAAGGTAGGGAATGCACATAAGCAACTAACACAGCACCTAACACTCGATAAGAGCTTAGAAAATGCAAGTTCCTTTTCTTATTATAACATTGGGTCCTACCCTGCTTCAGATGCCAGGAAGTGAGAAATGCACCAGTCTGCCCAATGGGTCCATTTCTGCTGCTTCCAACACATTGATGTTGGTTCAACCCTTATGCATTAGTTTCCTATTGCTGTTGTAACAAATTACCACACATTTAGTGACTTTGAAAAATATCCATTTGTTATCTCACAGTTCCGTAGGCCAGAAATCTGGCACAAGCATATCTCAGCTGGTTCTCTGCTCTGAATTTCACAGGGACAAAATCACCAGGTCTCAACAGGGCTGCAGTCTTTTTTGGAGCTCTGCAGACGAATCTACTTCCTAGCTCATTCAGGTCATTGGCAGAATGCAGCCCCGTGTGGTCGTAGGACTTTCCCTGCTGGCAGGTGGCTGGGTGCTTCCAGAGGCCACCCGCATCCCCTGGCTCACAGCCCCTTCCCCATCTTTGTAGCCTCTCCTTGCCCTCGGAGCCTCTCACTCTCCTTCTGCCTCATCTCTCCCCTCCTCTCTTCCACTGCGCCTAACTCTTCCGCCTTCCTTCTCCACTTTTAAGGGCCAATGTCATTATGTTGGGTCCACCCACATAATCCAGGATACTCTCCTTATTTTAATATCAACTGTTAATCACCTTAATTCCATCTGCAAAATCCCTTCATCTAGTGCCTGGCTTAGTGTTTGACTGAATAACTAGAGGATGGGAGTCTTGGGATGACATCTTTAGAATTCTGCCCACCATACCCTACTTGTTGAATTTTA
Organism: Varecia variegata; assembly: GCA_028533085.1. Taxonomy (NCBI): domain Eukaryota; kingdom Metazoa; phylum Chordata; class Mammalia; order Primates; family Lemuridae; genus Varecia; species Varecia variegata. The sequence continues at coordinate 160,164,135 of CM052436.1, read as the reverse complement.
AAATTGGAAACAAAGCCCATTTCAACACAGCACACTCATTAGGTGTTTAGTTTTGGCTATTTGTGGAGTTGGCTTAGCTGGGAAGAAAAACATGAAAAAGTTCTTTTCAAAAACAATGGGCCCACTTCCTTTCCTGGGAGACTAATGCTCTATTTCATATGGAGTTTTTAATCCATTATCAGGGAAATTTCCTTTATTCTCTTTTTTACTTTCTGCTCAACAAAGTCTATACTATTTTAAGGTATTTAAATATTGTAAATATAAGGTTTTTAATCTACAAAGCTCAACTACAGATTTCAAAATGTCAGCCAGCACGGTCTGAACAGGGAGGACTCTTGGGGAAAATCCTGAATTAACACAAGCAGGACAGTGTGGGCTAAGAAACTCAAGACTCCAGTTAGATTATATTTGCCAATTGGCAACCAATCCTGTTCTCATCAGCTTACCAGATTTATTTCATGTAGAAAATTAAAATTCTGGGTCTCCATTTCACAGAAATACTTGCACATATGCCCAAAGACATATACAGAAAATTGTTTACTGCAGTCTAGTTTGTCATAGCAAAAAATGGCAAACAATCCAAATAGCCATTAACTGTGAGTGGCCAAATAAAACTTGGCAGGGGAACTCCATGGAATACTTCTGTTGCTATTATTAATAGAAAATAGTGAGGTAGATCCATATGTACTAGAATGGAAAGACATATTGCCAAGACATATTGTTAAGCGAAAAATGCAAATTACAGAAGAATCTGTATAATATGATCCAATTCGTGTCAAATGAAATGTGTACATGTATACATATTTTGTTAATGCATACAAAGGGCACATCTACCAATTAAGTGGGGTGTATGGCTTCTGGGGAGAAGTGTGGAGTTGGGGGACAGAGTGAAAGAGATATTCAGGTTTTAGGCTGTTGACTTCAGTATAGCTTAAATATTTTACAATGAGAATTGAATCACGCATGCATAGTTTTTAAGAATTGGGTAAAAAACACGATGTTAGACATACCCCTAAGGGGAAGCGGGCATGTCAGACTTCTACAAATGGGACCTGAAAATGATGTTATTTGAAAGTGTTTCAGAAATTAAAGCCTGCCAAACAGCTAACACGAATAACCTCCGAGCAGTTCAGCTGAAAATTCCACACTTACTCATTGCTGCAGTAGAGCCAAGTCTCGATGAGAAATGCTGGAGGACAGGGGGCTATTTATCCTCTAGTTTCTAGGTGGCTGTGGTCTTCCACAGAGCTGGCACATAGTAGGTGCTCGATAAATATTTGAAAAATAAAACAAATGGCACTGTTTAATTTGGGAAAGTATTGTGCCTGCCTTTGATTAATTAAATCAAGCTTACTACAATAATGGTAGACATATATATGAGATTCAACCCACTCTCTAGAACAGATGGACAGGAGAAGGGAGATGGTTTCCATTATAGGAGACAGGCAAGGAAGATGTGGAATGCAGGCAATCTTGTTGTACTTTAAAAGAGAACAAAACAAAGAAACTCTCGAAAAACCAGATCTTAAAAACCAGATCCTAACCTTATACAGCCCCTTGGGATAAAGATCTTACGGTGCACATGCCAGAGTAGCCAGTGAAGGAGAAAGGGGCTCAGAGCAGGAGGGACTTGTCCTCTGCAGTGCTACCCCTTCATCAGTGGAATTCAGGGCTGGAATAAATGATGGCTAAGCTCCCTTTCAGCGCCAACCTTCCGGCAATCTGTAAGTGGCTGCTCTGGTGGCCCAGTATCCTCAAAGGAGCTGGAATCGGTTCTTTTAGCTTCAAAGGAACAGAGCCTTGAGTTTGCATGTCAAATGTCAGCGTAAACCTAAGCCCCAGCCCCCATGTCCTCTGCAGATCACCTGTCAGGGGCCCAGCTGCAGGAGGAGTCACAGTAGCCCCTTCATTTTGGAGGGTGGGTTGGAAAGGGAGGCAGAGTGTGGCAAAATGCCATCCTTAAAGCCCTCAACATAAAACTGTGCATTTTTTTTTTAGCACTTTAAAAACCTTTTTTACTTTAATGGTCATAACTTTACTTTGGATTTACCAATAGTCAATAAGTGGCTGGGTAAATATTAATAAATATTAGTGCATAAAGCAAACATGAGCACTACACTGGCCCGTAGGACTCTAAGCCTAGGAACACAAGGAACCCCATTTCTAAAGCCTCATGCACAGTCTTTGCTGCTCTTGGTTTGTTTCTGCCTATAGCTGAGTTATATTTTGCAGCGTGACTATCCTATAAACCATGAGCTTGTTTCTAAATTGTACCAGATGCACATCCACTAACTCAGCCTTGTGTTTTCATCAGACTTTTATGTTTTTATGAGGTATACCCTTGCCACTCAAAGTGTGGTCCACACACCAGCAGCGTTAGCATTGCCTGGGAGTAGAGTTGCCAGATAAAATATAGGCAATTCAAATTTAACTGGGCGTCCAGCCTTTTTCTTTTTTCTTTTCTTTTTTCCCTCTAAACCTGGCAACCCTACCTGGGAGCCTGTTAGAAATGCAGAATCTCAGGCTCCACCCAGACCTGTGGAATCAGAATCCCTATTTATTAAGATTGTGGGCAGTTGTTAAAATGTATCAGAGTCTACTTGGCTCCTGCAATGTTAACCCTTAAGGTTCTGCTGGCAAATCCTGATCTCGCTTTGCACCCAATGCAGATGAAAAGAGTAATATGTCAACAAGGTTGGTTTGTCCGCCCCATTTCATCATGTGCTCTGTTAGTAAATGCACACGTTTTCCAACCTAGGCACATGGGGCTCCCTCACGGATGAGCTGGAGCTGCAGCAAACCACCCCCCCCCCTTGTAAAGGAGACGCCAGGCTGTGTTAATTGCTTGCTGGGTGGTGGGGAGCAGGGGTGGGGCTACCATCTCGCCTTTGATCAGGAGGGAGAAGTAATGGTTTTACTTACATCCTGCTTTGTCTCTGCACAGGCTGAGAGCCAAGGATCCATTTCAGGCTCTCTCTTTCTTCCCAGTATTCTGTTACTGCCTACATACCGCGGCCCGGAGCTTCAGGCGGGGTGGGGGGGAAACCAAACGCTCTTTGTGGTACACCCACATGACAGGCTTCAAAATGGAAACAATATTTAAGTTAAACCTGGAAGATCAAGTTTGCTCAAATCTTGCAACACAGGGAGCTTTTGAAAACTTTAGCAGCAGGTCTGCGTCTGATGGGCAGAGGCCGCAGTGATGGAGAAGTGAGGCCCTGTTAATAGATGCCGAATCCCCTGTGGGAGTCAACACTTCGTTTTATCCCTTATAAATAATGGGATAATAATAACACACCTAGGTAGAGCCTTGAGAGTTTTAAGGTGCCTTTGGAGCCACATTCTTCTTCAATCTGCAGAATAATTTTTTTTGGCGGGGGGAGAGTGGTGAAGGTGTACAAGGTGTCACCGTCAGCCCTCTATGGCAGAGAGGGCACACAACAAAGTACATAAATTTTAAGAATCAAAAAGTCAAGACATGTCCCTCAAGCAGCACGTTTCCTGACTCTTCAGACAGTGATCTTTCTATTGTTCACAGGGGTTCATTTATTTGGTTGCCCCAAACAATTCAGACCTCGATCATTCCTCATGGGATTTCAGAGCTGGGAGAAATCTTTAAAAGATTCTTAGAATCCTGTTATGGATTGAGTTATGTCCCCTTGAAATTCATATGTTGAAATCCTAACACCTAGTACCTGAGAATGTGGCCTTATTTGGAAATAGGGTTGTTGCAGATGTAATTAGTTCAGATGAAGTCATCCGGGATCCTAATCCAACGTGACTGGTGTCCTTACAAGAAGGGCAAATTTGGACACAGACACATGCACACAAGGAGAAGGCCAGGTAAAGATGAAGGCAGAGATCAGAGTGCAGCATCCATAAGCCAAGGAGCACCAAAGATTGCCAGCAAACCACCAGAAGCCGGGGGAGAGGCATGGAACAGATTCTCCTACAGCCTCAGAAGGAAGCGCCCCTGCCTACACCTTGATCAAAGCTGGTGGTCCTTTGTTACGCAGCCCTAGGCAAGTACAGACCCCGAGGAGGTGGGACGTATCATCTTGGTGCTAATGCTGATGCAGGTCTGCTGGGTGCCAGCACTGGGCAGGGAGCTCAGTGCTTCATCTCACAGCCTCCAACTCAGGCACTTACAATACACACAAATGGCAAGGTGCACTGAGAAGGAAATGCCTCTTTTAGAGTAAAATTAAGCAGAATAAATAATTTAGGTGATCCCTCTCTAAAACTTTTAAAAGTGTTCAGAAATTCACTTATGAATCATTTTTAAGTTCTCCATTTATCTATGCAACTAACATTTATGTCACTTTTACACCATGCCAGACACTTTACATGGTTTAACGGATTTAATTCTCAAAATAACATCATAACAATGGCATTACCTTTCCTGGTTCTTTTTAAATAAGACCACTTCTCCTGAAGTATTTGGGCCCAAGATCAATCAGTGCCTTATTAAGTTTTCATTCAATATTATGGTTTTTCTTATTATGTTATAGCTTTTATCTTCCATGATCCTCCCCAACCCTCTCCACGAGCATAGGAATTTTAGCAACACGATATCGGCTTTTGTGGGTTAGCATGGACATGTAACACAATGTTTAACATATAATATATAATATGTATTACATAGTAACATATATAAGATATATAATATATAATAAATTATTTAAATATATATAAAAAGAACTATTTGATTTCCCAACTACGAGTCAGCTGACTCACAAGCTCTGGGAACTTAACCCATTTGGGGAGAGACTTTGACATGTGGTTTAAGGAGCTGGGTCTGAAGAACCCCTTGCTATATGACAGCTGGTGGTGGCCACAAAATACTGAAGAAAGAACACAGGATCTGGTGGTGAATGACAGAACGGGGATCCAGTCTAAGCTCTCCCAACTTCGAGCCGTGTGACCTCAGAGGTGTGATTTAGCCTGTCCTTTGTAAAATGGGGCAACCTAAAGCCTGCACGTTGGGGCAGAGGAGGACTCAGTGAAGTTACACGTGGACAAAGGAGGCCTTCGTTCATGGTTGCTCTCCACCCCAGGACAAATTATGCTCATTGTCATGACCTGGATTCCATAGCTACGAGGCTCACAAGACTCCACTGGGGTCTGTTGGCTGACTATAACCCCTCATTCCAATGTGGCTGTGTCACTTCCCTATCTTCCCTTTAGTCTCTTTGTGTGTTACCCCTCTTGACCTCTGGCCCTGGTGTTCAGGCCACACCACACAGCTCTCTCAGTCAGCCTATTGAACTGCCCACGCCAAACTATATCCACCCAGAATCAGTGGCAGCACAGATCATGCAATGTACAGTTGCCCTGGGCTAACACGCAGAGTCCTTGAATTCTCCCAATGGAATCACCAATGGATGATTAAAAATATATCATGCCTGGGTAAGATTACTCAAGGAGAACAGCAACTTGTCTGTATAGTTTCTGTTGAGTTGCACATAGTAGGTACTCAATAAATATTTGTCAAACTGATTGCCAAACAGGTGAGCATTAGTTAAGTGCTACATAGTGTGGTATGCAGTGTTTTTCCTTTCAGTGTCTTCTTTTGCTTCTTTTCAAATAATCTGAATAATTTGTAGGCAGGAGCACAAGAGCTTAGTTTTTAATCTCATCACCAAAGCACCCTCCAAAGAGGAGACTTTCATTTGGCCTTGGTTGTTGGCATTTCAGATATAATTACATTTTTCACCCTAAAATTTCCCAACAAGATTAAGAGTTATACACAAAGTCTCCTTAACCCTCTGCTCAGAAGTTTGCACAAGGAGCTCTACCCACTTTTCATGTGATTTCTGAAAGATGCCAGCTGCTGGCAGCCATGAAACACGAAACACAAAAGACTTGTAATCTCCTGGAACATACCCTGCTTGCACAATTCCTTGCAGCCTCTCTAAGAATACACCAAAGCCTACAAGTGTGTACATGCTTTTCTGCACGCAAAGAAGATGCAACATTGCCTTTCTCAACAAGCTGTTTCCAATATTTCCTTTATTTTTTCTGGATCGGCCAAGATAAGAGAGCACAAACATCCAGGAAAAAGACAGCTTTCACATTTTCTTTGCAATTTCATTTATTTTATGGCCTCTGTTGAAGTTTGTCCTGACTGCAAGACATGGTGATGTTTCTTGTAATGGTTGAAAAGTTTTATGCTTTTTTATGTACCTAATTCCAACCAGCTATTAACTGTGCTAGTTTATTGAGGGCTTTTGAATTTGCAGGCATATATTTTTTGTTGCCTAGACTATTTGCTTGATCCTAAGAGAGTAATATCCAACTCACTCCAGGAAGGAGGCTTTTGGTGCAAAGCATGAAGACCCCCAGGGAGAATGTTCCATTTGTGCCTTTAGCAATGTATGCCACTGCAAGGCAGTTAGAGTGGGCAGCCTCATGCTCAGTGTTCAGCCTGATTCAGGAGACATGTAGCCAGTCAACATTTGGATATTTCTAACACACAATAGATATCTGATAAATAATCACAGAGATCCTGACTCTGCAAACCTGTAAGAGGTGATCAATATAGTGTCAGAGGAGATAGCAGTGGGGAAGAAGATAAAAAAAACAGAGACTAGTATTACTGAGCGCTTTCTATGTACTAGCATTGGGCTAGAATTTTATATTATTATTTCATTTGAGCTTAAGAACTCCACGAGAGAGGAAAATTTTTAAAAAATCACTTTCCCCATTTTCCAGATGAGAATACTGGGGTTCAGAGATATTAAATAATGTGTCTGAGGTCACACAGCCATTAAGGAGCAGATCTGGAATGCAGAGCTCACACCCCCACCCCATGAGATCCTACTTGCAGGATGTTCATGCCGGGGCAGAAAGAGGTGGTGAAAGAAGATATGAGAAGGAAGCAGAGAAGTGTCAATGCAGAGAAGTCCCAAAGTGGGGAGGAGAAAAATGGTCAGGGCCCTTGTTGGCTGTCTTCACGATTCTGGGGAAAATGGGCCCATCCTCCCTTTCCCACGAGACGGGCTAGGTGGGGAGCTTGAAGACTGGAGCAGAGAGCTGGAAAGGGTCACTGTGGGGGATGAAATGTGAGTCAATACAGACAAGCAACAGCCCTGCTGAGTGACTGGCTTTGGAGTCAGACACACCTGGGTTCGAATTCCAGCTCTGAAATTCTGGAGTTGTGTGACTTTGGGCAAGGAAATTCCCCCGCCGTGTCTAAATTTCCTCCTCTGGAAAACAGGATCACAGTAGTACCTACTACATGGGGAGATGTGAGGACTAAGATGCCCAATGCAAAAGTACTTAGGACAGGTGGCAAACAAGGACCCACTGGTCCGATCCAGCCCACCACTGGTTTTTATATGGTCTGCAAGTTAAACATGGGTTTTACCTTTTTAAACAGATGGGGAAAAAATTTTATTAATAAAAAAGAATATTTTGTGACACACGGAAATTATATGAAATTCAAATTTCATTGTCCATAAATATAGTTTATATTGGAACACAGCCATGCCCACTCACGGTCTCTGGCTGCTTTTGCACTGCAAAGGGTTGAGGAGTTGCGGTCAAGACCACACGTGGTACACACATGGCTTTGCACTGCTGCTCACGTACTGCAAATGGCAACGAGGCCCCTGTGACTTGACAGCACTTTGAGTGCCACGTGCATCACCTATCTGTGCGGACACACATTTATAAAGATGAAATGCATAAAGTACCACTACAGATCATCACTCACAGATGCACATTTGCAATAGATTTGGTGACAATGACAGAGAATACTAATTCTGAACATCGATGAGGTGAAATGATATTCCCCTCAAAAAGAATCCTCTTCTTCTCATTAGTAGATACGTATTATAAAAGATTACACTCATACTTTGAATTTCTTCAATAAAATAATCTATGAAAATTTGTTTTCTTTATTATATAAATACCTACACCCTTGATTTTGCCTTTTGGCCCACAAAGCCTAAAATATTTACTACCTCGTCATCACAGACCAAGTTTGCTGGGCCCTGACTCAGGACACGGCCAGGCACGTGGTATTCAGCACAGGAAGGGAAACGCCAGCTCTCACCTCTGCCAACATCCAGCCCCTGCACCATTTCTATCACAAAGGCAACTATGCGAAAGGCCCTAAATTCCAAGTCCCGGGTAAATACTGAGCAAAACATAGTTGCCCAACACAGTAAGGAAAAGAAAAGTCTAATGGCGCTGGGCTATCTGCCTTCTCCTTTTCAGGCACATTCATCCTTTTTGGCACAACGTTCTGCAGGCTTCATGGCAACTATCTTAAATAATGGAGATAGCTCCACCTGCTCTGGCAAATGGCCCATCCTGAAGACCAAAGAGAAGGCGGGCTGCAGCAAAGCTTTCCCCAGATACACTCTGTATATTCTAATTCTACACGAGAGTCTGGGAAGAAAAGGGCCCATGAGCAACAAGCACAGCAAACCCTCTCCCTCAGAGTGTGACAACTAGACTGAGGACACTGGCCTATGAAAGGCTCTGAGAAGGCCTGCAACAAAGAAACCTATTTAATTCCATGTAATCCAGTTTTGCTCAAACTTATTTGACTATGGAATGCCTTTATTATTATTTTTAAAAACAGTGTTTCTCAATATCCAACACCATCAGTGCTCTGAGGAACACTGTTAGGGAATTACCACCATAGGGGAAGGAACTGTTGTCCAAGTTCATGTCCTAGTCCTCTTGTGTCCTATATCTCTACAGCCCTGGACAAATCTCAACTGTCTGAATCTCACTTGCTTATTCTATAACACAGGCATGGTGTCACCTGCCTGCCGCCCTCATAGAACTGAGGTAGGTCAGATGAAAATCAGGGATGGGAGGCATTTTCTCTAACCTGGCACGGGTGCTATGTGGGTGAAAGAGAAATAGAAGACGTGGCAGTGTCAGCTTGCAAAACTTTAAGGTGTCTTCCTCAAGATAAATGGATGAGGCAGAGAGGTACTGGGCTGAAAGCGTTCCCTCCAGTGTTTGTTGGGACAGCAGTAACCTGTGGAAGGAGAAAGGAGAGAGCCCATCCTTCCCTGTCCTGGTCCCCACAGCGGAGAGACACCCCAGTTACACACAGCTCCTGCAGGCTTCCTCGGGCGGGAGGCCCGAGCCTCACACCAGATACTCACACGCACCCAGGAAGCGTGGAAACGGCTTAATAGTCTGGTCTCCATGAACATGCCAGTGCATCATAATTTTTAAAAATAATAACATGGAGAAAATTCATCTGGCACGTCTCAGCCTGCACCCTCACACACCGTCACCCCCTCATCCGACTTATCAGATTTCACCGTGTCCCAAGCCTGTTGTATAAGGAGGGACAAAGATTGCTCTTTGGCTCTGGAATACTTCCTCATTCTCCCCTTCTCATTTCCACATTCCGCGAGAGGGAAGGACAATCCTTTTCTGTGGCCGATTGTACTGAGCGACCTGGGATCCTGAATCGTGTTTCGGACCGGCTGGTGGAGGCGCGGTGAGCCAGGCCAGTCATTTCTCCCTCAGAAGAAAATGAGCTGGTCTCTAGTTTCCTAGTGTGTCACCTGCCTTCAGACAAAGAGGAGTGAAAACAGTTTTCTCTAACATGATTTTCATCACGCTCCCAAGCTACTGCCCCAGAGCCAGGGCATACGAGTACAAAAAATAAAAATAAAAAATCATAAAACCAAGTAAAAACAACAGCAGCCAAAGTCTCACACGTGCAGAATCTATTCACAACCCAATGCTATGGGGCAACGAGGAGAGACTCCCCTTTTAATCACAGAGGGGTTTTTTTGGTAGAGGGATTTGTACAGAAACTCCTTTCAAATAACACGGTTACATCAGAGATCAAGGTGTGCAGGAAGAACGGAGCTGTGACTCCACCACACCCTGGCTCAGGGCGGCCACAGGCATCCCTCAGCTGACACCTGAGCGGGAACAGTGAAGCCTCCCGCCACTGCCAAGAACAAAGCCACTGGGCATCCCTGCAACTCCTCCTGGCCCCGCACCCCCAGGCTCTAGCATGCCCACCCCAGCCTCGGATCTCCCCCTGCCCTATGCTGAGCAGATTCCAAAGTTATGAACAGATGCCAATTTATGCACATGGCAAGACAGTCACGTGATGCTGAGTGGATGACAAGCACAACAATAATAGCCTTACCTACCCTTAAAGGCTTAAGCCAGCAGGTAAGAGTGGCAGAACCAGTATTTATTTGCACTTGGTTTGTGAGGCTCTAGAGCCTGGGTGCTTCCCCAGCCAAAGACTACAGAGTTGGACTCCTGTCTTCATCAAGTGGATACGAGTAAGACCACCGGTGTAGGAAAGGTATGGCAGGATATATACTGAACGGTTAAAAATGATACTCTCTCTGAATGAGGGTTTTAAGAAATTTTCTTGATATTCTCATTAAACTTTCTAAGTTTTCTACAATGGATGTAAAAGTAATAAATGGGGAAAATGAAGTGGTTTCTGTAAGAAGCTAGGTTTCCCAGTGAGAGCGATCTTTGCAATTTTTGTTTCAGAGCTTCAGCCTATGCGTTCCTCTGGTGGACAAAGGTACAATGTACAGAGAAGGGGTTTTTAGCCACATATGGGAATTTGCCTTTTTATTCAGGGGGTAATAGGTTTAACTGAGAAATGATCTTTTTTCAAAGAAATTATAACAATCTTTCTTCTACAGCTCTGTTCCTACCACTCTGCCTGTACACAGTGACTGACGCACTAAGGAAATGTTTAGGGACAGGCAGAATCTGAAGCTGCCCTCGCCCTGCTACCACCAACACAGACGTAACAGGAGGGGCCTGACTTGTGAGGGCACAGAGTGGGGTCACAGATGAGCCGAGCTGGCCCTCAGGCTGCAGGAAAGCTCCGAAGGCTGAAAGAAACGGCAAGGCGCCCCCTTACACACAGACTCAGCATCTCAGTGATGTTGTCACCATGGGAATGAACCTGTGAGCGACAAGGCAAGTGTGACCCAGTGTATACAAATGCAGGATCTGCTTTAGAGAGATGGCGGCTCAACACCCCAATCTATTCCACTCAAGACTGAACACGTGAGCAGCTTAGATCAGGACCTGGCACGGGGGAAGTTCTCAGTTGCTGTCTGCTGTCGTTCTTAGCATTCGTGTTGTATTTCCTGAAAAACAAAGCTGGAGTCCATGTACATTTCCATCCCAAAGTCTCGTCTCTGACACACATGTTCACGGGGAAGGCACAGTGGTGACTGCAATATCTGTTTCATAAGACTATCTGGTAGCCACCAGGTGGGCCAGCAATTGCCCTGCAGGGATCGTGTTAGTCTGGGGAAGGCATGTGGGGGGGAGGCCTGCAGGGACAGTAAGGACATCTTGGTGTGGCCGATGGCCTCCAGCCAATTGATTCCTCAATGGCAGAAAGGAATACAGCCATTCTGATTGATACAGCCAGTGGTGGCCACAAACGTGCTCTTATTGTAGACGTTGTCTGCTTTTTCCCTTCTGTTGGGGCTATGAAGATGGTTGGAAAGAGATGGGGCTGGAGTTTCCATCCTTGAACCAATAAGAAAATTCTGGCCAGAGTGTTACATTGTCCACCAACTGGATGGCTCCCCAAAGCAGGCCTCTGAGAAATATCTGCTGTTGGTCCATAAGTCTCGGAATGAGACCTATGGAGCCTTCTCAAGTCCACATTTACATAGCATAAGAGGAGCCCTGTAGGGTCCCCCTGCAAATGCCATTCTGGCCATATCTTCGAATGCTAATTCTTTTGGGAGTTTTGGATCTACAGTGGTGCCCTGCTCTCATTTAGTGGTTGCACTGTTGACAAACACTTTCCATCTTTCTGATGACTTAGATGATCCTTTGAGAAAGAATGTGCATAACATTGTGATATCCTAGGTGTAAGACACAATTTATGGTCAGGATTGTCACACATGGTCATGCATGTCACTTTGCCACCTGCTAACATCGACAGTGCTAACTGCCACGGGCGCCTCTTTCCTTACTCCCACCCATGGCAGATTTTTAGGCTGGATTTCCCAATGTCCACTGAGCTCTTATTTTTTTTCTTTTAGTATTTAGCTTTTCATACCCCTCCCACCCATTGATATCTGTGTCTCAGATTAATTTTCACCAGATGTGAGTGTCTGGACTTCTCCAAGATTTGTTATTTTCCCTCCATGTTCCTAACCTTCTTCAGCCCATTTGTGTGATTACTCTGACCTCGCTAGCATTTCCAACACCTCCCAAATTAGTGTCATCTGTGACTTTCCTTCACATGCTCTTTTCTCCCCTTTACAGATCATTAATAAAGAGGTTAAACAAGACCAGACCAGCACCACACTCCAGAGCAAATGACCAAGAGCTGGGAGAGGCGGTGTGCTCCCTGAGCGCCAGCCCTGGCACAGGAAGGATGTAGTGTAATGCAACAACACTCTGCTAGACACCTCCTGCCTCTGGCCTGTGGTCATTTATCACCACTGTTTGTTTATGATTTCTCAGCCAGATTTCAGGTCCTGAGAGTGTGGTCATATCCAAGCCAACATGCATTGCTTTGCCAGGTCACCCTTATGAGCTCCAGAAAAACCCACAAGAACTTATTTACTGCACTCCAGTCTGCTTAAAAGCTTCTACACCTCAGCCTCCATAATGCTTGAGGGCAGAAAGAGGTGGACTAACACTTTATTACCTTTTTCTCCCTTCCAATTCATCAGCTCACGATTAATTGTTCCTTAAATATTCATTGGATTTTCATGCTACTCATTACATTTTTCCTTTAGTTGAAAGAAACCCTGTGCTATAAACATGGACTAATCTGTATTCTCCAGCAATTCAAACTTTCCTTTGCTATACCCAAATATCATAAAAATCAAAGGTAACTGAAGAAGGTGTGCTTTTAGAGTAAATATGCTTTAAAGCCAGCTAGAAGATATGTAGCTGGCTCGGGTGTAGCTATGGCCATAGGAATTGATTTCCTTTTTGATGTTCCTTTCTCCTGCCTTTTCTCTCACCTCTCAAATTCACCAACCCCACAGTATCAACCACTTTCCTCAGCTGGCAGACAGAGTACACTGCCGAGCCCAGAAGTGACAATAATAGTGATGTTCTACCTAGGACTGACTGAACCCTCACCGTGCACCAGGCATGGGCTGGCACCTTACTCAGCTCACTTCATCTGGTCCCCACAGCAGCCCTGTGGGGCATGCACAACCTGGCCCAACAGAGCAAACAGAGGGGCAGAGATGGAAGGCGACTTATTCAAGGTGACCCAGACAAGTGGTGCTAGAGACGGGATCAAAACCCAGGCCCATCTGAATCCACAGACCATACTATTAGCCATCCCACCATGCTGTCACCCAGTCTCCCATAAATGAGTGCTTCGTCACCTTTCTGAGTCACTGGCCCCTCATTAACCATGACAGGGGATTTGCAGACCCTCCAGGGTTCACAGACACCAGCTTAAGAATCTGCATAGTACTCTAACTACTGTAAATTCCTCCAGGGTAGGAACTTTGTTCACTGCCTTCACTCCAATTCTGAGATAAAGAAATATTTTTTGAATGAATTACTGATTGCAAGAGCTACAGATAGAACATTTAAGTTGTAGCTCTAAACACTACCTTTGTAAGCCTGAACAGAAGATATAAATATACAGATATCTTCCAGAGGAGGAAAAAAAAAGAAGAAAAAGAAGGCAGTGGGGATAGAGATAAAGCAAAAACATCTCACTTTGCCCAGGAATTGGTTCTGCAATTGGAGGTAGGGAGAGTCATTGTCACGGTGGTTCTGAAACATCTCATAGCTACTTCTGGTTACTTCTCATCTTAACTCCTGAAAAGAGACCACTGAAAGCTTCTCTTGCAGAAAATAGTATGGTCAGAATTTCAAGATGGGAAGCCAACCATGAAGAGCAGTCAACATCTCATGAGGCAGAATTCTTAATGCCTGGTGATCTTAAGGGCAACTGCAAGAACCCAGTCATCTTCCTCTCCTCTCTCTGGGTCCTTTTCAGCCTCCTACAACTTCAGGGGCTTTGTTTTTCTGCAGAACACTCCCCTGCCAATGTCTCTCTATTCTATAACTACTGATTTTTCTTTGCAATCTTTGCAAGCTCTCTCCTTTACTTCGAGAGTCGGAGGAGCCACACACTCCTGAAGTCAGACTTCAGCCATGCTTTCACTTTGTCACTTTATTGTCATCTCTTTATTGCACATCACTGCAATAAAAGGTAAGAGACCCCCCTGTAGATATGCAGACAGATGGAAATGAGGATAGGGCAAAAGCCTGTCTTTCCATTGGTCAGTCCATCTGGACATCTGGGAAAAATGGAACTCTGGATTCCTTCTCAGCCTCCCACCCCCCAACGATTGCCTGCTCCAGCTTTGACCGCCCAGGTAGGAATGTGGAAGCATTCTCAGTTTTGTCCTTTCTCTTACCTCCTGACCCAAGTCCTAGTCTTAGCTCCAATTTATCCACTTGTCTGCATCTCCACTACTGCTGCCCTGGGTCAGCGCCATCGATTCTCTCACAAATGATGGAACAGCCTCTACTTCTGCTCCTCCTGACATGACAATTCATTCTCTATACAGCAGCCAGGCCTGTTCTACAACATAAATCAAATCACGTCATGTCCCTGCTTGAGATCCTCCAATGTCTGCTCATTTTTCTTAGGCTAAAACATAAACTCTCTACCTTGGCCTAAAAGTCCCTATGCTTTCTGGGCCCTTCCCACTTCCCCACCCTTATATCACTGTTTTGCGCTCTACTCAGAGGTCTGGTCTTCAAGCTCCTTCAGCCCATAATCTCCTTCTCACCTCCAGCTCTTTGCATGCCTACCCAGGACCACCTCCCAAACATATGCCTTGGTGTGGATACTTCCTGATTCTCTCTCTTTTGAGACTTGGCTTACAACTCATTTCCTTGGAAAGATGCTCACTGAACATCCTTTCTTAAGTAGATTCCTCATGTTAATCTCAGTACCCTCCTGGTTTCCATCAAAGCAATGATCAAAATGTGTAAGGTTTCTATTCGTATGTTTAATTATTTATATTCTGTTTCCCTCAATTAGATGGCAAGATCCACAGGGTAGCAACTATGTCTATCTTATGCATCATGGTTTTCCCAGCCTCTGACCAAGAACTTAACCATTTGATGAAAGAATGGACAAATGCGTCAATAATAAATGAATGAATGAATGAATGAATGACAGTCTTAGTAATCAATGGCATAAGAAAGAGATATATCAGATCCTCAGTCACAGGAGCTCTAAATTGAATTTAAAACACTAGTAGGTATCCCTGTACAGGATATGTACAAGAAAATCTTCACTTTGCATAGAAACCTCCAATTTGTACAGAGCCCAGGGCTCCCTCCATAACTTCTTTCCCTGTGGCCAGATTTCTGTTGGCCCAGGACAAACACAGGCCTAGTATACAGACCCTGTCTGCTAAGAAAAGGCAAGAAAGGTAAAAACTCCCCAGCCACAATAAAACATTTCCTTCCTCATTCTTCCATTCTTCCCAAGGCGGGGCTTTCCAGGGAGTTCCACTTGCGCTTCCAGCACTGCTTTTATGTATCGAAAACTCCTTCCTCACGTCTAGATGTTCAGGGATTCCTACTTGCACTAGCCATAACACCGTCACGTGCGGGTGGCACAGAGCTACAGTTCTTCATTTTCAACAGGACGCATCTACCAGCATCACAGCCCCGTGCCAAAACTTGTTAATGCCACATCTGTACTTTTATGAATCAGGTCCTAAAATTTGCATATGTTTTCAATCAAAAAAGACTTATTCCCTTCTAGGGGCTTAAGAAATAAAAACTTGTGTTCTATGTCTGCTCAATTACAAGAGTTCACAGTAAGAGCCCGAACATTCAAACGTCAAGGCAGATGTGGCACTGAATCTCACAAGGTGCCTTGATTTGCTCCCCCACTCCCCACTGCAATGAATGGTCACAAACCAAAGCACCTCTTGGGGGTCCAAGGAAAGCACCTTTGAATGCAAATGAAGAGTTATTTGCTGACACAAATGATGGCTACATCAGGCGGATTGTCCACCCCCCCCGCCCCCCCCCGCCCCCCACCTCAAAGGAAAGTTATAGAGAACTGAGCAGCTGCTGTTCTGCATTTTGCAAAGTGGGTTAGAGACATAGCTGGGGCTCAGGAGCATATTTTCACAATCCAAAGCCTGTCCGTGCACATGAGTCGGGGGCGGGGGGAGGGTTAGGGGCTGGGGTGACAGGACAATAGTTGAATATGCATCACAGAGATGCCAATGAGGGCAACAACTTGCTGGAAATGTGATCCCATGGAGGCTCTAGAAAACCAGAACAATAAGACAGGCCACAGGTGAATCCTAGGCATAAGAAAACAGGGACCTGGATGAGCTGATGGGAAGGAGTAGAGAGAAGTTGGAGGCAGAGTATAGGACTCTATCGTGGGTCTGAGCTGCTCAGACTCCATAATCGGGGGGCCCAGGGCAAATGAAAATGGGGGGGAGCTTATTTGAAAAATATTAAGATTTCCAAGACAGAGACAGCAGAGCTTTTAAACCAAGAGTGGAGGCCTCCACACAGTCCAGTGCAGGGCCCTGGGCCCTGTACAGGCCACATGCTGATAAAGCTAGGCCTGGATATGAGGTTTAAGAGGGGAGGGGTTGTCAAAACCGTAGAAAAGCAAACTTTCCCCAATGTACTTTGCAGTCAGAAAATACCACCCTTGAATGATCACAGTGAGACAAATAAATCATGCATGGGCTTAGTATCTAGAAGTGGCAAAAAAGGGAGGAGCTGTCAGGGTTGTTATGCTAATTCCAAGTTGTTGTAATTTTTAGAGCGACTTTTCCTAAATTATGATTCATTTCAGCACCAAAACTCCAGATCCAATTGAAGGCCTTTTGATGCTATTATGAGCATATTACTGATGTCTAGTAAAATAACATCTTGTAATGTTCTTTTATAGGGGCCATAAATCAAAACATTCAAAACAGTTAATTTTTAATGTACCACCATTATCCATCTTTAGTTATAAATTTAATGTCTCTTTAGGCCTCATGGATTGTAACGCAATGCAAAACATGCAGTGGCTGTTCAAAAATGGAAGGTTCTCCCCAAGTCTCATTATTCAAATCCTTAAAGATACGGTTTTGAAAGCCTGAGCATATCTAAGCAACTTGTTTAAAGAAGTCATAAAGAAAGAAAAGTAGTTTTCCTCAGAAGCCTATAAAATTTATTACAACACATTAAAGTAGGATTATATATTGAATAATTTTCTGAAGACATTTGTTTTCTGGGGTGCATGGTGTTTGGGGAAATTCATGAAAAAATAAAAGGGGGTGGGGTGTGACACAATTGTCTACATTTGCCTTGAGCAAGGTGAGATTTCCTATGGCTCCTAGGAACCAATTCCATCCTGAAGATGACAATACAGTTCATATCTCAGGGAATGGCACAATGTCACGAATCTTGTGAAAGAGCAGTAAAAACCTTTATTACTCAGGAGAGATGCAGCGCAGACTAGCACCCTGACCATTAGGACGGAAGAAGCAGCTTCATAGAAGAGCCCCAAGTAGGAGCCAAACTTCTCCAGAGGACTCCCAAACTCTTAGAACTTTCCTTTGCCTACCTGTTCCATGCACGTTTTCACTGGGTTACACCGATTTGCTTTTTAATGTTGTAAAACCCTTTCTTCTCATTTCATATTGTTGTCAATCAATTTATACCTTCATTAGCTTTTCTGTGTAAGTAAATATGATGTTTCTCTTAAAGATAGAGGAATAGGGAGAAAATCTCTCAGACAGAATGTCCAGAATTTCTCTAGCTTCCCCACCTCCTCATACTGACAAGCTTCCCTTTGGAACCACTTTGCATCTGAAAGTGTTAATTCCAGTGCTGTTTTTTCCCCTTTGCCGGAAAAGAGAGAAGAGGCGAGATAGTCCCATGTCAACACGAAGCAGGTTTTACTGGCAGCAGGTGGATCCAGGAGGCATTATAGCTTTACTACATGGAAGGATGTTGTATCTGAAAACCATCCCTCTATGTATTCCCCTTGCAGCACCAAAGAAAGCAATTGGACCCACTAGTGGGACCTACAGAACAGGTTCAATTAAGAAGTAAAACACAACAATGAAACTATCGCCCATGGGCAAAACACACCAGTTCTTGGTTAAGATCCACCTGAAGCACCACTGCCATGTTATATGAAGGCAAGACTTGGGAAAGGGCACATGCTAAGTGATCCCAAAGAACTGTCCCAGACCTGTTGATTCTCCAGGACTGTGACATTTCATGCTTGTCCCAGAAAAAAGAACTGGATGTTGGGTACTTTCTGGCCAGAAAAAAAAAATCACCATGGCACACAATCTACCACATTTTTCTCGTTCTGAATAACACGTCATATGCAATGTCATCAAGTTCAATACCATATTCCACGTAAGCACACATACATTCAACTCCGGAGCGTTTGTGATTCAGTGTTAAATAGCCTGCAGTACATATTGGAGGTGTAATTCCCAGCAGCAAACGTTGCTAGGGTTCAACGTTCCATTTATAACTATGGTAATGACATGTGCCACTACTCAATTACAATGCAGACAGGACAGAAATAAAGGGTGGGTTCTTAATAGCTAAAAACCAGCTTTTAAAAGAGCAAAACACTCTGAAAAAAATGTAATGCTTATAATTTATAACGCAAAACTCCGTAGAAGTGTCATTTTTAAGAAAGCAACAGATACACAACTGAGACCTGCTAATGTCAATACTTTGAGTTCATTGAAAGAATTACAGTTACCCATTCACCATTACTATGCCTTGATCCTTGTGTTTTCTTCAGAACTGCCATAGAAGAGATAGCACAATCCATTAAACCGGCTTCTTAGAGATGATAGTTTCAGCTCCATGAAGAGATATAGTTTTATTTTCCTTATTCCTTGCCAAACATTTGACACAACCAGAAGGACGTGAGAGTCACACCACACTGGCATATCTGGTGAAAGCAAGCAGCCAGCTGAAAACCACAACTGGAGAATTGCGACAATTTCTGAGTCCACAATCATGCCTTAAGAAGTGTGTATAAATCCTAGTAAGGGCATAGTTTACATCTTAAATAACACAGAAACATTCGAATCGTGCTAAACCCAGCCCCAACAAGGCAGAGCAATAATGTGGCTGATGGGGTGGGGAGGGGAGGTAGGATGGAGGGGGCTCTTGGGAATGATCGGGGCACGCGGACATTCTGCGCTCACGGAACACAGTAGCAGACACAGGGCACAGTCACAAACATCAGCGAGCACAATTGAGCACGCACACAATACAACACTAGAATGCAATTTTTGTTTTTAAGAAAAATGATATAAAAGATGGTTTCTCACCCCTCAAAACAAAACTGGAACTTTGGTTTACAGGCCCGGCTATGCCCATATGCCCTCCTCGTCATCCTGCGGCCGGCCCGGGGTGGGGAGGTGCACGGAGAGGAGGGAGCACCGGAATGAAAGAAGAGAAGGTTAGTTACACCGAGATGCACTGGAAAGGCACGCTAGTCTTCACTTTGCTTTTTAATCTTAAAGATCGAGGAAAAAAAAACCCATAGTAACTTAAGTCCCACATCACCGACTTGTCAAATACATAACCAAGTTTTGTATCTATGGCAACACCCACACAAAAACATTCCACCCACCCAGCTCTGACTCTGTGTCAAGATTGGATTAGAAGATTAAAATTAGTCGACATTAGCAGCTGATTATTTTTTTGGAAAGCATGCAATCTGAATTGCGTATGCCTAAGGAATAGATTAAACCTTTTAAGTACGCAGAGAAGTAATTATAGTAATCAAATACCCTTAATTTCTCTTAAGCTTAAAGTATTAATGTCAATAAAGGCTGAAGAAGAATTAAAAAAAAAAAAAACAACTCCATCTACTTGGGGGGAACAAACTTTTTAGCATGCGATAATTCAGACTGGTTATTCCACAAAGGCTCAAATATGCTGCAGTCTTCTTATTTGTCAGGTTCTATTTTGCTCTCAGTGTAAAAGTGGATGGGCACGCCATGGGATGATCATACATTTGCAGGGAATGATTATACATTTGCAATCAAATATGTTTCAAAGAAAAGAGAGTACACTTTCAGTTCAGTAGAATGCTTGGAGAAGGGAAGCTTTGTTTAACTTAAAATTGTGTTTACCTATGGATAAACAAACTTATTTGGTCTGAATTCTTGCTGAAAAGGTTTCCAAAATGGCTCTGGCCACTTTCCTCGCTTAATCAAGTGGCCAATAGGCAAGGAAATTGGATCTTCGAAAAGAGAAGTACATCCACCATCGCATAGTCCTTGTTTTGAACAATTCTCAGTTTACGGCAAGGATGGAAACAATACTCGTAAGACGGAGTGGTCTCACACATAATTTGGGAGCTGTGTCTTATAATGAATCCCCAGTGAAACCAGACTTTGTCATGATTTGCTTTTTTGTTTTGAAAGTCAACAACAGCAAGAAAAATAACTTGGAACGCTTTTTTTCACTATTTGTATCCTTATTGGTTAAATTATTATAATATTAAGTCAAATCATATGAAAATGCCCATATTTCACCAATAGGTTAAGGTAATTTTTATCTACTCACAGATTTAGATGTGTGGTCTTTGAACTGACTTTCAACATAATTTGCTTCCTTTGAATTTCTATGTATTTTATTTTATGTATCTAAAAAATTATTCTGAGAAGACGTGCAGAGAATTCATCAGACTACCAAAGGGATCCACAGCCCACAAAAGCTAATAATCCCAATGACCCCTTGAGTCAACCAAGTGATCTGTACAGAGCCTGAATTAGACAACACAATATGAATTTCCACTTGACAATTTAGGTAGGAATCTTCTGGCAAAAAATCAGGTACATTGGTCATTTTACCTGGGCTGACTTATGTAAAAATTACCTGTGTTTATTTATTACTAGTCTAGTAATTGCTCCTGGCAATAAACTTCCCTTTTCTCTATATGACCTGGGAAAAATATATTTTACATTCATTGAACTTCCTCTCTGTCCCTGGAGAAAGGCAAAGCTGATGTTCCCTTTCATGTTAATGAAGAAGGAAAGTCTACAGCATGAGATCCTAGGGCATCCTCAAATGGGTTTCAAGGAGTCTAGCAACCCCTTGAAATTCAATGCAGAATGCTGTTGAGTATGTATGTAAATACATTTCCTCTGAATGAAGGTCCTAGCTTTCATCATAAGATTCTTGACATTCCTCCCGCCCCCAATCACTGCTGTAGGAAAACTCTAGGCACAGCAAGATGCTGTGATTTGCCAAAGTCACAAAGCAAACAGGAGGCTTTTGCTAAAAGGCCCACAGCCCCTGTGATTGCTTCCTAAATGGTTGTAAAATAACTTGCAGAGCAGTTTCTTTCATTTTGCATTTAAAACTCAACAGTGTGTACGCATTCAGTTTGTTTCAAATCCATTTATAGAGGGCTTTAAAAAAGAAGAAAGTAAGAAAAAAGAAAAGCCACTGCCACCAAAATCTACCACTATTTTCTTAACAGTGAAATGTGGTCTAATGCAAATCACTTCTAGCAAATTAACTATATTAAAAAATGGTAATTAATTATGATTGAAACAGACAGGAGTTGTGGCTTGAAAATATACACTGCCAGTATCACTACTACTGTTCCTCATCCACCATCGGAATAAAAAGGAGCTCCCAGATGTCGAGGGTTATTAAAAACCAGATGTTCAGATCCATGTCTCATACGCTGGTGAATAAAGTAAAGAAATATGACAGTCCAATATAAACTTCGCTAACATTTAATGTGGCAGAAATGTGAATAAATTCCTTTCATGGACTCAGAATACTATGCATTTTTAAAAGTTTTTCGTTTTTAAAGTTTTTAAATGAAAATAGAAAGAGAGGTGGTGGCCATTTCTGGTCTCTCTAATCTTCAAAGCTTAAACATGAACTGACCCCCATCACCAAGTGATCTGGGTCAGAGTGAGTGTCCGTCTGGGGAATAAAAAACAAAACTGCAGGACCTAGTCAGAGAGGGAGCTCCAAGTCTTTCCAAACGCTTGCAGCTGTTTGACAGCTGCGCTGCCTGCATCGCTATATGCAAATATTAATTTGTTCAGCAACCTTACCGCACAGAAATGTAAATTTGGGGACCAAAAAATAAGAAACAGACAAGTATCACTTGATCCCTAACTTCATGCCAAGTTATTTAGAAATACTTGAATTTTTAAAATGCATCTATCAGTCCTGGGAGAGTCTGTTTCCTTTCCTTGTTTTTCTATTTCCAAATGTACTTTGCAGTGGCTTTTCTGAATGCTGCCTGGTGTTTGATCCCTTGCGTGTCCTTTGTGATGATCGCTCTGCCAAGAGTTGCCAAAATATCTGGATAGGAAGAAAGCCTCAAGTCCATCAGTCATCTGCGTGCTTTGGTCCACAGCATCTGAGGCTGGGAACATCCAATGTGGACTGAAGCCCAGAGCACAGTGACCACAAAACACAGCAAACTCTGAAGGGGAGGAGGCTTAACTATCAAATAACCTCAGGATACAGCCACAGATCCAGGGATGTTGTGAAGGACAAGAGGCCTTGATGGAAATCCTGTAGTCCCAGAACCTGGGCCCTAATGGGATTCTCTAAATACTGAGATAAAAAAAAAAAATTCCTCACCGGATGGGCTGTTCACAGCAGCTATGTTGATGACAAGGTCTAAAGGCAAAGGGACTGAGTCATCGTTGACAAGGTAAGAGACTTGCTATTGTGGGGGGCATTTATCAGCCCCAGCAAAGAAGCTCTGGGAAGGAGCTCTATAATCTGACATGATAAATGGCCCAGGGTAAACCTTTAATTGGTCTCTATTTTGAAGTCTTAGGTACAGCCAGCAGGCAAACCAATCACTGGATATTTTTTTTGAAACACCTGCAATTCTTGTTGAGTCGATAGCTAGCTTTTTTCTTGAACTCAGAGGACTAGGTTCCTAATGGGGACCTTACTGTCATACCTGTCCTAGAGAGGAATGAATAAAACCATGAAAGCATCACTTTTAAATAGCTCACTGCCTTTGTGGGCGCTCAGTTGAGGTCTCTGCCAAGAAGTTGCACCCGGCTTCCTTGTGGGAAGGGGTGCAACGAGATTATCCTGGTTATAACTGGGTCTGGTGTGGACAGTCTTCAGACCCACCTCCACCTCTACTTTATTCATGGCTTCTCTGAAACTTGCCAAGCTTTAAGCCTCAGGACTCTGTAAACTTTGGCTGCACAAGTCACAAAAGCAGGACCACAATGTGGAATTTATGACGTGCCCTGAGCCTGCTTCCACCAAAGCAGATCCTCTTGGCATGTCCAACTGCAGGCTTGGCCAGAACTGGGAGGGCAGACACGCGTGTGAATGAAGGCAATAGGCTTAGGCATGAGCCTGGAAAAGAGGGGCCCGGAGCCTCGTCAGGGCACTAACAAGTTTTCTCCCAGGCTCCAGTCCAGACTTTCCCTCTAGAGATCACTCTTTCACGATGTGTATCTGTTATAGCCTGTGGGGCCCATTTGCAGACAAGCTCTCCCCCCAGTTGGGAAAGTCTCAGCCAGGTTGAGATACCCCTTCCCGCTCTCTTTAACGTAAGTGTAAGCTTATTTCTGAGCTGGCCTAGAAAAGAGCCAGTGTGAATTAGCACCTACTCCAGGTTGGAGGGAGTACTGACAGCTTTCCGTGTTTCCTCACTGGATCTCACTGTGGCTTGGTGACACAGGTGTCGAGAGCCTCTTTGTGCAGATGTGAAAAGGCAGGCTCAAGGAGGGAGGCCAGGTGGCTCACCAAAAGACACCTGGACAGGAGCTGCGGGGCCAGGGTCAAATTCTAGTTTGTCTAACCTCAAAAGTACACCCTTTTGTCTCTGCCGTGTGAGCTGTGAAGCCATAGAAGGAAGAGCTCATTTTGACCCCAAAAGGCATTTGTTAGTTCTGCTTAGCTCAGCTCTGAAGCACTTTGAACTTTGCACTGCTCTCTTTCCAAGCTGTCAAAGACCTCGGTTGGAGTTGCAAGCTATGACTTAAGCTGGGTCCCTCTGGCTCTTGGAAGAAAGGGTTCCTTACATGCAAATGGAACTATCTCTATGGACGTATCAGCAGCACTCTAACAAATTTTGAGGTCCCTGAAGAAAAAGGCAGCACCTTCCCTTCCTTCATCCTGTCCCACAACATCTCAAATGTGGGAACTTAAATATCTCTAAATGAGTAACTATGTAATGCTGGGCTCTTGGTTTTTTGAAGGACTGGACTCTTCTGAAGGAATATCCTGCCTGGATTCCAGAGTTCCTTAGGATTGCCAAGACTGTGTTGACTTGTGTCTCCTCAGCATGACTGCGTCTCTCTTCTACTGCACCAACCACGTCCCTGGGTTATTCTTCTAACCCCAACTGGTGAAGGCCGGACTTCAGTGGCTGAGGGAGAGAGAGTCTGATGGGAGATGTCTATATTTTAAAAGACCCCTGGGGGCGTCTCTCAACGGGCAGGCAGAGACCAGACAGCCTGTGTAGCCTGTGTTGGTTCTTCTCAGTTCACCTCACGAGGACACCCTGGGGCAGGGCAGCCATCTGAGACCTCTTTCCCAAGCTCAAGCTTTCCAGAACATTACAGAAGCTTTGGCAGCCTTTTCATTCACTTCTAATGCAGTATCTTTAGGTGTTTCCTGATTTTGGGGGGGCCATCATTGTGGGGCAAATTGAAGAAACTGGTTTTCTATTTTTTTCAAGCAAAAGTAATTGTAACAAGCCCGTCTTTGGTGCATGGAAAGTGCTCAGCTGAAGAACACAAGATGCCCAGCTGAAGAAGAAAGTGCTGGAAGGCTCTACGTTGGCCAAAAATATTGTTTGGAAGCTCAAAGTCAACATCTGCTAAAAGCTGAGCCACTGCCAGATAACCACAAAAAAAGGGGTGGGAGTGAAGACAAGCTTGATTTTTGCTCCTTGGTCCATCAGTCATTAACACTTGGCTTTGTTAAATACAGCGAAAATTGTGTTTTTAACACGACTCTGGTTCTGCCATTTCCTGGCTGGTAGGCAACCAAATCTCCCATCCTTCTGACTCTCCATTTCCTCATGAAGAGTGAATGAAGGCACAACCCCAAGTCAAAAAAGAAAATGGGACCATATCTTGGCCCTGACACTTCACAGGGTTGCCGTGTGAATTAAATTGTAAAGTGTAAATTAAACCACTTTGTGGATGTCACAGACTTAGACAAATATAACCGGGCATATCACCCCTGTGGGTAGCATTCAATAATTTATGACTATTACAACAAATCTGATATTGCATGAATGCCAAAGGCCAAATGGTGTCTGTGAAAAGGATCTGATAGTGTGTAAAAACATTCTTAATATTTTAGCATCTCTGGGCTGTTCAAACCTAGACTTTACTCAGATCATTAATAGATGCCAAACCAGAACTTTTAAAAAGCTATTGTTCCCTCAGTAAGGTAGCTTTTTGAAATAACTAAGAGAATTTGTGAGTGTGTGTAGTGTATGTTTAAAGGATGTTTCCAACTCCCTTTCCCTGCCGGCTCCCTTATCTTGGGAGTGCTGCAAGTGCCTGGAGAGGGCAAGTCAAACATGCTCCTTATTACAGCAGTTCAAGAAAAAAAGAGAGGCCATGGTGTTTAGCAATATAAAATGGATTTCCCTGCTTCCCGACATTTCAAGGTTGGCCACCCCCGTTCAATGGGAGAGCCCAAGTGCTGCCTCTTAGATAAATGCGACTGGATTAAAGCAGCCAGTTGAAAAGCAATCAACCCTCCGAGGTTGCCAACATGAGCTACATCTATAAGCTGGGGAGTTCAGGCTATGTCTGAAAACCCCTGTTGACTCAAAAGATACTGCAACAAATCTCTTAATGAAACACTAATACTGCAAACAAGGTGTAAAATGTAGCTGAATCAGTAAAAGGAAAGGAAAAAAAAAACCACTTTACCCCAAATAGAGTAAGACTGAATGAAATCTTCAATAGGCTCAAACCTCCTTTAAGGAAAAATCCTTTTCTAACAGGAGGATCCTGATGCATTAAGCAGCTCTGCCTTTTCCCATACATGAAGACCCGACCTGGCAGGGTTTATCAGATCGTGCCCTCATGTGCTTACAGGTGAGGAATTAACATCACACCTAGATTAAAGAGCTTTGGCAGTAACCTGCTTGTCTGCAAAGCTGGCTTCCCCATTGCTGAGCAACCTCCTACCTCCTTCCCTCTCCTGAGCTCTGTTGCTGGTAATGGTCCGGTGAGCATGTCACTGCTAGGAGAGGAAGGAGGCCTTTAAATACCTCCCACACAACAGTTCAGACATTTGTCCCCCTTTCCTTCTTCACCTGTGGCAGGGTCATTCCAGAGCTTCTGCTCTTAAAAACAAGCAAACAAATAAACTGCCACCTTTATTTCCCGCTAGGAAGAAATCAAATATGCCGTCCAGCTCACGTTTTAGCAGCTTTGGGATTTTTAGTAGTCTTTGGAGGATAACGAAAAAAGTGACATCTGTTCTTTCTATTTCGTGTACTTTTTTTTTTAACCTGCTGAGTTTTAAACACAGTATCTTCCAATCTACTTGTGACAAAAGAAGTACTGGAAAAGAGGCAAGTGGTTCTTAAGATTTATTTCAAAATACATGCCAGGATGTCTCTGGCTCTGGTTTGGAGAGGACTGGGCCAGGAGGGGCAACAGCCAAAATCTCTGAACCCTTCCCCATTCAATAAACATCAGCACCAACAAGAGGTTTCTTCATGGGTTGCTGAATTTGAAGGCCTCATCCCTACATGAAGCCAAAACTCAAGGCTTCTTCCAAGAAGAGGGCCATGAAATTAGATTCGCAATGCAATGCAAAAAAAAAAACCAAAAAAACCAGAAAACCTACCCTCTCTTAGTTTTTTTTCTCCTCTCAAAGATGTGGAATCTACCGTCTCTTATTTAGGCAAGCTTTAGACACACTAGCTTGTTCAGAAAATTGATATTAAAAGCCTAAAACACATAACTTTTCTTATCAGGTTACTGTCATGGGGAACTAAATATTTCTGGCTTTTTGGCTGTTCTGTAACTGTACTTTTGTAAGCTCTGATATACAAGTTAATTTTTCTTCTATGTAGGAAACATGAAGATATATTTACATGCACACACACATATATGTGTATACATAAGGTATATTCAAACATGCACTCAGGGGAAGTTAGGGAGAGAAATTTCTAGTTAAACATGATCTTGCAAAATTCTTCCATATGTGGCAAAGTCCTCAGTTCCTCTGACATACAGCGATACATACATATATACACACAAGACGCTATGTATACATTTATCCCACATTCATTTAACCTCAAAACATAAAATAAATTCTTTTTTTTTCCTCCCTAAGCAAAGGCTGGGAATAACAACTCTATATACAGAATCCATCTTCTGGGGGCAACAGAGAAAGTTAAACCCCTCGTGTGTTTGCTAGAATTCAAAGGGCTGCACTTTGGCTAATCTGCTGGTGAGAGTGCAAAGAAGGCAGAGCATCCATCACAACAGCGCGTCCTACATTCACAGAGAGGGCGGAGGGTGCACGGGGACTCCCAGGGGCTAGGACTGGCTCTCTGAGAAGTCACAGGGCCTGAGGAGGGGCTGCTGGGATTGCTTCATCCTCCTGGTAGACCATGGGACTCCACCAACTTCTTGTGGACTAAACACAAAATGTGGGCCCTAGGAGGAGGAGGAGATAAGCAGGCAGGTTTTGCAAAACCAGACCTGGGGCCAGGAAACTCATGGGTCCTGGAGATGTCATCTGTCTCCAGCCACAACCTCAATGAGGGCCTAACTGTAGGGATGGCTAGAAATTCCCCTCCTATGAGAATATTCCACAGAACACTAACTAATTCTACCCGGGAGCAGGTACTCAAGGCTCAGGTGTGTGTAGCGTAGACAGAAGTGGGAGGGTGATAAAGCAATAACCTTGCTTTTATTTTCTGAGCTAACCCTACCTATGGCTCTTCTGCCTATGGCAAGAGGGGGGAAGGCGGATGTTCTGGGACGAGAAATCTCAAAACTGCGAAGCAGTGAATGCTGCAGCCTCTTTGAATCAGAGCACAGATTCAGTACTCGGGGCATCTGCCTCTGTGTAAGAATCCAGAGGCCAAACACAAAAATGAAAAACAGATTTCCATTATCCATTGTGGCTTGGGTCACTGGGATCATTTTATTATATCTTAAAATACAATCTGTATCTGGGTCCCATGACTACCAGTTTGAAAAGAAGGCCAAATCTAGGTCCAGGTTCTTTAGTGACCAGACTATTTGATAGTTTATGGCAAAATGACATGCATCCAAAGCAGAAATCCATGGGAATTTTCAGCAGAAAATAGAAGTGGACATTTAATGCTCTGAAATGCGTCCAGTGGTACAAACTTAAATCTTGGCTGAGAGGCAACACATGCTGGGATCACACAGTAACCAGGAGCAGCAGAGAAGGACCAAAGATTACTATTTACATCCACGGACAGATTCTGGAAATTGCCAAGTGGAGTGGGTAATATTGAGGATTAGGGCAATCAGTTTTCTAGGACTAGATCAACAGAGTACACAACCCCAAGTTAAGAATGCAAAATGGAAAACCCAGCTTCTGCCACAGGAAGGTCACTACTATCTGAACGTGTTCCTATCACCCTGGCTGATCTGAGAGCAGCCTTTGGCAGAGTGAAGCATCCTCTTTGCTCTGGGGCCTGGCTTGCTCTGGCTATCCACTGCCAAGAGCCCCTGTGACCCAGAGCAATTCCCCTCCCCCTGTGGGCCAGTCTCTCCTCTGCTCGAGGGTCTCATTCTGGTGATTCCATGACAGGGGGAGAGTTTGCAGGAAGCCATATTTTCACTGGCACAGGGACAGCATGAATAGAGAAGAGCAAAGGGAAACAAGTGAAATGGGGAGAAATGAAAGGAATAAAGCCACAAAACAGAAGAATGGAAATAAAGACAATGAAAGCTAGGGCAACTGGAAAGAGAACTGATTCATGAGATGATATTTTAATTCAATTTTGGAAAATAAATCAAAATAGGATAAAATTTACTACAATTCAGTGGGAAAGAGAAAAAGCATATTTGCATTTTACAAAAAGTGGATGCGTTATAGCCATACAATCATAAATATATGTGGTTGCATAGATATATCCATACCAACACCCAAAGAGTTTTGGCACCAATGAACAGCACTCAGAGACTTGGGCCCTCACCTTGGGCCTGTTCATTTTCAGTTTTGTGACTATGGATCATTAACAACTCCTCTGAGTTCCAGTTTCTGTATCTGCACAATGGGGACACTTCCATCTGGCCTTCCTATTTCCCAAAGGTACCATGGGAGCAGGCCATTCGACAGACATGTTTTGAGTGCTTACTAAGGGCCAAACAGATGTGAATATGTAACAAAGAATCTGAATATAAAATGTAAAATTCACCCACATTTTTCTTTAATTGATCTCCTAAGTATTATGCCTCCATGTCCCTAAGCTCTGTAGCCTTCCTTTAGAAGTAGGATTTTTGTAACTAAAATGTGAAATTTAAATTTTAAATAGGATCTGGAAGTCTTAAAGGTGGTCAAAATCCCTTGAGCTTCCCAACTCCTATGAATTAAGTATTTTTTTTTTTTTTTTTTTGAGACAGAGGCTCGCTTTGTTGCCCGGGCTAGAGTGAGTGCCGTGGCATCATCCTAGCTCACAGCAACCTCAAACTCCTGGGCTTAAGCAATCCATTTGCCTCAGCCTCCCGAGTAGCTGGGACTACAGGCATGCGCCACCATGCCTGGCTAATTTTTTCTATATATATTTTTAGTTGGCCAGATAATTTCTTTCTATTTTTAGTATTAATATTTCCATTCAATGAAGGAGGGAGAGACAGGAGAGGAAAGTTTTCTCCTGGGCTGCCAGCC
Organism: Varecia variegata; assembly: GCA_028533085.1. Taxonomy (NCBI): domain Eukaryota; kingdom Metazoa; phylum Chordata; class Mammalia; order Primates; family Lemuridae; genus Varecia; species Varecia variegata. Next base: position 160,134,270 of record CM052436.1, on the reverse strand, counting down.
ACTTATTCTGGGGTTTCCAGCCCCAAAATGTTTACATTCTTTGCTATTTAGGCTCCTCCAAACTAGCATCAAAGTGCTTTAACAAATAGAGGTGCATTTTGCACAAAAGAGCAGTGAGATCCAGGCCCGTAAAGACCCAACATCCAACCCAAGACCCAGGCACAGAACTGTGAGTCCTAGATGCAGAAAGGGCAACCTAAACAGTGCCTGGCATTTTAACTTGGCTGGAGTGTGGAGCTCACTTTGATGCTGTGCTTTTCTTATGGCTGGAGTTAGTTCATACCTGGGAGCCAAAGGAAGGAGCTTAATAAAATACGAATTTTCCTGGTACAGTAAAAATTGTATAATGCCTAGACAAAGGAAAGTAGAAAGACTTGATATCATTGATATGCTTTAAGGCAAGGAAGGATGCTGTTGAAAGAAAATAATAGCTGAGACCGATGATGACAGGTAGAGGGCATTTAGGAGAAGCTGAGTTTCCACTCGGCTTTGTAAAATCAATCTTGGTAACCTCAATAAAAATAAAATCTCAAATGTGTCTCCAGCACGTTCCGTTTACTCTTTGGCCTTCATTGTTTCTCAGAACACACCAGTAGCTTGTGTCATGGGAAATATTTGTTGTCTGCTATTGTGACCACTTCTTGGTTTGAAGGATTTTCTAAGTCATTACTGGGATTTGCCTGGATATTCTGCTTGGACATATTCAATGGCTGTGGCCACCCTGGGAGTCACAGGCCACCAGCTATTAACTGTTCCTCTCTCAGGTAGAGGGTTAGATGGTTGGACTGCCTGCCACACCACACTGACTTCTCTCACATCCTCTCCAAATCCTCTGATCCCCTCATCATACTCATTTGCAATGCCTGGAGGGCTGTGTATTTCTGACCATCCTTGATATCCTGGCTCCTCAGCCTAACGGCTCCCTTAGTTCAGATCTACTGAGTTCTTGGTGGGATAACTCATTCTCAGGTGTTATAGCCTTTCAGAAGCTATCCCAGGAAATGAATGGAAGAGGCACTTTCATTTTCTGTTATGCAAAGCATGAAATTGCCTAAAATTCCACCTTCTGATGAAAAACATTGCTGGAAACTGGATCAGTCATGTTTTCAACTGGGTAGTCTCTTTTTTCACCTGATACTCTGAGGACAATATTTCTTAGAGCACAGATGTTACTAGAAAAGAAAAAATTCCATGATCAAATAAGCCTGGGAAATGCTGGATTAAATAAAATTGGAAAGCTTTCTTTCTTAGATGATTTTTTAGATCCTTTGATCTGCTAATTGCACCAGGATGCTCTAAGATGGAGTTATAATATGCAGTACTTTCCCAAAATTCTTTGCCCACAGAATCTTTGTTTCAAGACTTTCCTCATGGGACTAATGTTCTAAAAGTTACTTTGGGAAATGCTAGTCTAGACTTATACTACTTGGATTCAGTTTCTCTCAAGGAGGAAGCAAAATCATAGTGAAGGAGAAGGGGACAGGGAAGAAATGGAAAAAGAATATAATTCTGCAAATATCTGGCAATACTTAAGTCGAATTTCCTAAGGAAAAATGAGTTTTTCTGGAAAAGTAGCAAAGTGACTGATTTTTCATATCTCTTCACTTTCATATGTTCTGATCTCTTAATAAAGCTCAAGAGGCAATGTCAACAATGTGTAGCTCCCCTTCCGTAAGTTACTGTTGGTGGGTCAATCCTTAGTGCCCCAGGAAGGCCAGGGCTGGAAAATTAATGGGAAATGGATCAGGAATCCCCGGAAGAGACCTCTCCTGTTTAAGTCAGGTCAGCTAACATGGGTACGTTATGGATGTTTAGTTTAAATCTCATCCAAGTCACCTCATTATTAAGACTCTCATGTTGTCACATACCGATACAAGGCTGGCATTTTCTCCTAAGAAGTAGCTTTACCCTGTTCTATCAGCATATGTGGCTTACACAATCGTGTGTGGGTTTGTAATCAATTGGGAAAGACTTCCCAGCCAGTGATAACTATTTCATTCTGGGACTTAGATTTATAATAGCGTATATACTGACATACAAGTTGTTGATTACTAAATCTCAGACCTGCAATACAGGGGAGGGTGTCATTGCCCTAGACTTGGGGCACCTAGGCAGAAAGGGCATCCAGGCCTGGGTGAACAGCCATCTCCATCACTAGAGCCAACCTACTCCCACACCAGAGTTCCTTGCTTCACTCTTCCTCTCTAATTGAGAAAGTACAGCAAAGGAGCCTACTGACTTACTGACTCCAATTTAAAATCCCAAAATTATCCTTGTCATCTAGGGTATTTCACTTTCACAGTGAACTCCACTGCAGACTAAGTTTCTAAGTCATGGGCCCCTATTTAAGTCATAAGTACCTTTTATCTGTCTTGATCTGATTGGCATGACCCAGAAAAGAACTGAACAGGACATCAGATGACCTGGATTCTTGTCCCAGGACTAGGCAGCAAACTCCCTGAAGGCAGGGGTTCTGTCTCGTCCATCATGCTCTTCCTCAAGCCCCACAGAGTGGCTGCCATGGTACATGTGCTCCAAGTATTATTCAAATGAGCAAATACTAGCCCCAGGATTCCAGGCCATTCACCCTCTCCCAGGGCCTGGAGAAGGGAAGGAGGCTACCTGCCTGTATGTCCATGGGTTGCTTAGAGTGTCCACTGAGATGGCTGATGTGAAAGTGGAAGACCATCACCATCCTCCTAACAGTAGCAATGACAAATGTGTGTCAAAGGTCCTGACAGTATGCTTCAGCCAGACATTCTTCAAGGAATGCTAATTCTTCCTGGAAAGGCACCACCCCAGAGCAATTATTTCTGCCCCATGACAACCTCTAGTGTCAACAGATAAACATGAGGGTCAACCAAGTAGGCAAGACACTCCAGTTTGTGATTACAGATCTCTGGAAAAGTAGCAGGAGACTAGCTTTTGTAAGAAATCTCATTCACAAGGCAGATAAATTTGATCAGGTGCCCCATTTCCAGCAGAACATATTAGCATATGCATCTCTGCGATGAGATAAGCCAGTTTGTTATCCTAGCAGGTCCTTATGTGACCCACTCCCACAATTTGGCTCCACTGTCTCTCTGGGGGGTAAATCCAGAGTGGCTTTATAGCATGTGTAGTTCAGAGGAACAGCCAAAGTAGGGTCTGCAGGCCTCCCACCAATGAAAGCTCACACTCACCCTCATGGGAGAATGCCAAGGAGCAAAGGGCAGGGACCAACAAGGACAGTGAAGAGATTTAGTTAGCAGGATGCCAGGTATGCTGGCGCAGGTGAGTGTGGGGAGGTGGTGGTTGTGGTGAGGGATGAGAATTGATAAATGAAACCAAACCAAAACAAAAACATAGACATATAAGATAAAGACATGAAATTAATATCCCTTACTTTTCAGATCTCCAAATCAAGAGCCATTTTTGAGAGCTAAAAACATGAAATGGTGCCCTTCTGCACTTAACTTCAGAAATCTAGGTGTCCGGTGTGAATACCTTCTGCAGTGTTGGTGTCTCTGAGGGCAAAAGCTTCAGGCACAAAGGTCAGGCCAAGCCCAGGGGGGCTGGGGAGCCTCCTAGTCTAGGCTGCCTCATTGCCCAGCTCTAGGGATAACTTCTAATGTTGTGTTCTATGTAAATAGTACCCCCTGGAGTTGTACTCCTGGTAAAACACAGTGACTTTGAATCTTAAAGTTCTCCTTTGGGATGCTAGTAACATGAAGTGAAAAGGAAACAGAGCCACGTAAAAAAAAATTTTAGGAGCATAATAAGCACCGCTTCCCCCAGCAAACAATTAAACCCTCTCTTCACACAGGTGAACGAGGCCTCACCCTCCCATATCCAAAGGAGTTCACACTTAAACCCAGATGGTTCTATTCCATTACCTATTGCCTATACCTATGGACATGTGTAAGTTACACGAGGATCACCAAAAAAGGAGAGGAGTGTCTCAGAGCAATATAATAAGACATATTGTTCATATTGACTATATTATCCTGCTAGTTTGCATTTAGTTTCCTAATTTCCATAAAATTCATTGTCAAGACTTTTAATACTAAACACTATAACCCATTTTTGCATTTGGTGGGTGAATGTGAATATCATTGAAAACTGCAGGTGGTTTTTGTTTTTGTCAATCCATCTTTTCATTTGCTTTTACTTAACCAAGGGAGGAGACAGGGTCCAAATCAAATAAACCAGACTCCTTGACTTCACCGGATAAAATGGCAACAAAACAGATTTCTCTTCTTGTTGCTTTACTCCACCATTAATTTGCATCACTAAGGAATTTTCTAGGACAGTGCTCAGCAAACTCAAGGCTTCTCTGATTGCTGAGCTCCTGGAAACAAAGTGCTTTCACTTAAAACTTTGAAAGAGACATTCCAAAGTAACTCGCCATTAGATACTGAGCCAGCGATTGACTATATATCTATGAAAGAAGAAAGGAGGGGAGGAGAGAAAATGCATAACATAAACAAGAAAAGACAAAACCTTAAAGAGGAAGGAGAAAGGAAAACATTTAGATTCTTTGAGTGATGGAAATAAATACCAAAGCTATTAGTTTCAGTTCAAAGAACATATCACTTTATGCTGTTTATTATTTCTTGAGGATTATTTATTTTATCTTAAAATATCCAAAGGGTAAAAGGGGTCCAGGAGGTAAGCGCCGATGAAACTGACCTGGTCTGGAGAGGGCCTGTGATTGGAATGTTGTGACCTCCCGGGAGATCGATGGTGGTGGTGATGGTGGTGGTGGTGGTAATGGTGATGGTCCTCGTCGTAGTTGTCTGCGATCAGCTTCATTCTGTTCTGGGTCTGTGCAGAACAAAGACACAGAAGATTCCATCAGGAGCTGGAAGACCAGCCAAAGAGCTTCAGGGCATAATTATGGTACCTGTAGGGCTTCCTTTGTTCTTAATCCAGAAGTTTTCATTTTTAGTCAAATTGAAACTTAATAAAGAAAGCACCATGCCATTAGCTTTGGTGAAAGAGGTTTTGTCACATCCCTGGAGCTACCAGGTTATATCTGTAGATGTTAGTGTGCTTCCCCCTTGTCATTCACAAAGGAAAAAAAAATAGATGTACCCTAAGGTGCTTTGTTTTACATTATCAAGCAACCACAGAGTGCCAACAATCACATCCTCAAGCCAGAGAAGGCAGCCCTGGATAGGAAGATGGGAAAGGGCTGGCTGCAAACACAGAAGGACAGATAAACAACGGTCTCACAAGACAAAGCAGGTAAGTCCACTCGAAAGCTGCAAAATGCCCAAATGCTGATGGAGATGGTTTATGGCTATGATGACTTCTTGAGAACGGGCTCCCTGTGGACATTTTAATTGATTTTGTTCCTTGAGGGAACTGAGCAAAAGGTGCAAAGTCGATGAAAAAGAGCTGACCGGTCTAATTTGCCACCCATGATGTTTGTCCCATGAGGCAACTAGGTGTCATAGCTAAACTTCCAGGATCACAGAATTGTATTGTTTTATTATGCAGGGCAAGAAATAGACCAGTGATGAACGGCTCTGACAGGCTCACAGAATCTAGCGGAATGCCTGCAGACCGTGGAACAAAGGAGATAAAATTATCCAGCCTAGAAAAGCCAAGAAACGTGGGTTTGGGGATGGGCCTGCCTGGATTCAAGTCCTGCTCCACCTCTTTGCCAGTTATGTGGCCTTAAGAGAGTTAACTGTTCATAAACCTCAATTTCCTCAACTCTAAAATGGGCGTAATAGCACCTCTTTCCCTTGGGTTGCTGCGCGGAGCAAATGATATGACGGACTTTTCAAGTGTCAGTCTAGTCCCTGGCAATAAAAGTCAAATGCTGTTATTACTATTATTACTGCGGTTGTCTGCTGTAGGAAATTTCCCCTTCTTTGTACATTCTGTTTCCTTGGCCTGCGATGCCTCCTTTGGCCCCCTCCCCTCACTTCTAACTCCAGTGTCTGGCTACCTCCCAGTACTTTCTCCAGGAGCCTTTTCCTGACCCCACCCTTGAGGCTGGGAGACATGTGCCTCTTGATGAACACAGCTCTCTAACCATGGGTTTATCTGCCCATCTGTCTGTAGACCTTGAAGCTATTTTTTTATCTGTCTCTCCCGAGAATCTAGCAAAGGCCCTACTAGATGTAGACACACAGTGCTTGCTGCTGAAATGAGTGACTGAAAGAGTGAGGGAACCATGATTCTGAGGGATGCTGCCATCCCAGAGAGAAGCTGCGTGTTTGTTTTCAGCAGGGAAGGTCACTGAGAGTTGAGGACAACTCATGAGTTGCCGTAACAGTCCCTTTGGTGGCTCAATATGACAGTGAGCCATGAGTACTTCTTTAAGACAGCCAGAAATCAGGGGCTGGCAGAGCCTCCAACCAGTTGGAGTTTTATTATGTAATATAAATATTCTGGACCTAACATAGTTGCATTCTTGTAGTATTTTTCACATACAATTTCACTTATTCTCAAAACTTTCCCAGAAGCAATTATTACCATCCTCATTTGGCAGCTAGATAAGTAAGGTATAGATTTCAGCCCCTCGGAGTCTCTTTCTTAACATAGAACATGTTGATTTTCTGGGTCATCCAATTCTCAATCTCTAGGCCTTTTTTCTTGCCTTGCTGCTAACGGAAAAGGCAAATAGCTAAACAGGTAGAAACAGCTTTCCCATAAAATGCTTTGGTTCTGCTAAGTTTTTGGAAACACCTCACATCCCAATTCTATCTGCCATGATTTACTCACTCTATGTTTTAAAATTTTTACAATATTTGACAGGCCCCAAAGTGAATGTAAAAAAAAAAAAAAAAAAAAAAGCATGTATATGAATAAAAACAATGAAGACAGAGAAAAATATCCACTTAGAAATTAAATAAAAAATCCCAGGCAACCTTTGGCAGTTGATAGCATTTCCATCTTCACTTGTCCCCTTAAAGTGTCAGAAGACCCGATGGACAAGTTTATGCCGTGTGAGAAAGAGCAGGTCAGCAGGGCTGTTGCAGACCAAGAACTGAGATTACCCTTCGTCAGTCTTCCATTTCTACATGAGATTCTGAAATACAGCGCTCACACCTACGATTCTAGTATTGTCAGGAGCCTGTACTTTTGAACTCGTGAACTAATAAATCTGGAATTGTTTCTTCTAAATATAATTCAGAGAGCCTGAAGGAAGCTGCGAGACTTGCTATGGGCAAGATGGAACGGACTTGCCCAAGAATGAACGATGGAGCCTAAATGAACGAATAATAACTCTGCTATCGTAAACATCATAATGTCCTTATCCTTTGGGGAAGCTCCTGTGATTTTATGAGATTATTTTCTTACCAGCGACAAGCCTAGAGTTCCCTACCTTTGAACTGTATCCCATAAAAGAATGTACAAGCTAAACAAGATGCTTATGCAGTCCTAAATGTGTCTGCTGAAATGAGGTGTTGGAGAGTAGGCATGTCATGGGATAAAGACTGTAAATGAATGATGTCATCTTTCCAATTTGGTGCTGAAATATAAATAAACCACGTTGTTCATGTGAATACCAGATCTGGGGGAAATGTACACAGAGCAATTGCGAGCGGAAGAGGCTTCTTTTGATTAGTCTGGGCTGGAAGAGAAGAGTGTGAAACAGAGATGAAAAATGAGAGTTTGGTCTGATACTCTAGACCATTTTTATTTATCTTGCTTGTAACATATCTCCTAAACTGTGACCGATTTCTTACAGGCTGGTTGCTAGTGTTCTCTCCTATAAAAACAGCTTGACCAATCCCGCTCCTTTAATTGTCAAATTGAAAATGGATCTCTTTTCGTTTTATAAAAAAATCCGCACTACCGATCCTCATCCCCACCCAATTATATTGGTTTCCTAACCCATAAAGCATGGTCTGGAAGGATAGGAAGTCACGAATAACACTCCCTCATGGTCAATGAAAGAAAAACTGCAGAAAGTTGTAACAAGGATTGGAACAGGGATACCATTTGTTCAAATAACTCCAGACACATTTACCAGGTGATCCCACGTATAATGCTTCATACCCCATCGCATACAGGAGGTGCCCACCACAAAGCCCAAAACAGCAAGTCTTCCGGGCAGTCGTAACTGAAATCCCAGGAAAACTAATACAGAGCTGGAGAGGGATAGCTTTCCACAGCACGGCGCTTGGGAACTTGGGGACTCATTTAGTGATGCACTGAGGCCCCTTTTTATTTCCTTTGCAGTGTCTACCAAAATGCTGACCAGACACTTTTACCTCTGGCTAACTGTGTTGTACTCTTTTTGCTATATTATGTCATGACTGTGGAGACAAATCTAATCAGATTTCATTTTCTACTTCCTCTTTCTTCCAGGCGCCAGCCACCTTATTTCTCTGGGACCACAGCCTCTAGCAGCAGTCCTGCTGCACTCTTGTTTCCCACGGAACACCTTCCTGGCCAGAGTGACATCAGACTCTTGTTCCTCCCTGAATTCAAGTTCTTCGGAGGCTCCCACGGCCCTCAGGGAAAGATCCTGGCTCCTCGACATCAAGTCTCTTGCTAGGTGACTGCTACTTCCCTCTGCAGCACACCTCTAGAGCCCCTCTCCTGGACCTGGTGACATGCTGTTCTCTGTCTCTAGCCTGCCCTTCATCCTTTACCCTTATACCTGCGTTACACCCATTAGTTCTTCTGGTTTTAGCTTCAACACCGTTGCCTCCAGAAACACAGTGTTTCCCTGGGCCCACCTCGGAGGGATTGAGAACACACCCTCACCCCCGATCGAGGCACTTACCTCCTGGTAAATAACTGCATGTTTGCTTGACTTTCTCCACCACTAGGTTGAAAATCTCTTGAGGGAAGCCCTATGTCTGGATCAGCCTTCTACTCCCCACCTAGCACAGAGCCTGGTGTAGAAGCAGTAAGCAAATGTGCATCAAATAAGTGTGTGAATGTATAAATGAATGAACAGGGAGGGCACAGGCTGGTGTGGACCAGACAGGAGGGGAAAATATACAATGGGAGTCTAGGATGAGCCAGTAGAGTAGCTGACTCTCAATGTAATAGTTTAACTTTTCCTGTTGTTTGTTTGTTGTAACTTTTGAGAGTGGAGAAAGTGGAATATGTGCATGGTTTTGGGGCTGTTGGGCAAGTCAAATTGGTCTTCTTCTAGAAGTATTCCATTCCTTAGTAAAGTGGACGCAATGAAATGCTCCACCACCTCCTCGATTACTTACCTCACTAGGAGTAAGGGACATTTGGGGTGTTAGCAAGTTCATTTCCTTACTACCCCCAAGCCTTTGGAAGAGCAGGGGACTTTGGAAGACTTTTGATAGTGCCAAGAGTCAACCATGGAAACCTGAAACCGTATCCATTAACCAAAATCCCTAATATATACCATCTGTGACAAGGTGGCAGAGACTCCTTCTCTTTTGACATTTCTGAAGCGTTTGTCCAAGGAGCTCTTGAAACGAAATGAAAATCCTTGACTGACTAGTAATAGACTCAATAGCTTAATGGCAATATGTAGCTATAAAAGCGTAATATTAAAACTGCCTTTAAAAATATTTTAGCAAGGTGGCAATAACAAACTATGCTTTGATCAATCATCTGGATCAAGTTAACAATAAAACCTTCATGAATATGGTTTAAATAAGAAAAAATAGAATAAGATTTGTTGCTATGGGATATGGAGATAATACTGTACAATAAGCAATTACAGTTTTATTCTATCAGGTTTTCTTTTCTCTCTCTCTCTTTCCTACTAGGGAAATCCGAAACATTCAGGAACTCTTCTACTGGTTTTGTTTCCACCTAATCAGAGCAAGGTGAGAGTTCTCTCGTCTCTGAGTAGAAGATGAGGAAACCAGACAACTGGACAGCGAGCAGGGGAGGGGTTTCCTGGACACCCACTAGCTCACACAGCAATGAATCGTGACTGAGTGGGATCTGGGTTCCAGTGCTCGGGTCACAGCTGGAGGACAAAATGAAGCAAGAGGATGAAACAGCTAGTAGAGGGATGTACTGCATTGGGGAACTTTCTGGGAGTATGTAAGAATCAATGATGTAAAGGCTTGTACTGTGGACACTGCACTGAAATTCATTCAACACTTACTGAACATCTGCAATGACAACAACAACAAGAATAATTATATGGTTCTAACAATATAATTCTAACTAGCCTGTTCTAAACAGTGTTCGAAGTGTTTGTCCAGAATGTTCCTGTTGAATCTTCACTGCTGAGATTGTTATTCTTGGGAGTCCTCTTTTGCAGATGAGGAAACTAAGCCCAGGGAAAAGGACTTAAACCCGGGTTTCTAACTGCAGAGTACTAGGTTAATGATATGAAGGGTAAGGTCCCAGGCCAGGAATAGGGGGATAAGACATGAGGAATTAGAGGCACAATGTGGGAAGAAAAATAGGAGAGAAGGGAATGGTTTAATTGGATGCCCAGAAGCAGGAGAGATCCCCTCTAGCTGAGGGCAGGGGCATCAAATAAGGGTCCTGGCTCATGTGCCCTTCACCTAAGATTTAAAAGTTGGCTTGGATGTGGGTGTAAGGAAGAGTGGACGGGGGAGATTCCACAGTAAACTGGCCCTCTAATCACTCGAGAGGAAAAACAGGCCAATGAGGGGAAATGGAACCCAAAATGGGGCTGTGTGTGTATTCATGCACTTGTATGTTGCTTTCTTCCTCCTGTACTGGATGTGGGGAAAGCAGGAAATGTATATGAGATGGTAGTTTGCCATCTTTTTTCTCAAAAGAACTTATCGAATTGGGGCATTTGGGAAGGAATTTAAGATAAAGCCATAGCCGTATGTTCACACATATCAAACTGTGACATCTCCGGGAAAATGAGCCAATCTCTTGGCATCTCGGTGTTTACAAATATCTACATAATCCACTGCTGCAGTATCAGTCCTGCCTTGAAAAGTGGTCTGATCTCCCCCAACTCATTCAGCTGGTCCCTCGCTCCCGCTACCCACCTACAGCAGAACAGAGGCTTGATGAGACGCCCCCTCCCAACTTTGTTAAGGGTGCCTCTCTCGGTCCTTATTTATAGACAGAACATTAGCAGCTCACCCTGAGGGTTTAGCTGCTGGTTTCATACCTACTTATTCAGTATCTTTATCTTATTTTTTAATTGTTATAGAGGATGTCAGTGCCCCTCTCATATCCTCTTGTCCCACCCTGGAGATAGTTATCTGCACATGAATGGGCAGTCCTGGACATGTTGCTGCCTTCCCACAGGAATCCTGTGCACTGCTCTCTGCCTGAGGTCTTCCTTTGGCCACAGGTGCAGGCTTGGTCAGGGAAAGGGCAGGACCAAAGCGCTGGGGAGCTCAGGCTCCTGGAACAGCCCTCAATCTGTGAGTGGGGAAGGGATGCATTAATAGCCAGCATCTTGGCCCCCAGTGGGACAACACTATAGTGTGCCCCCAGATCTCTCAGTAGGTCCCCAGCAGAAGGAGCCATGGCTGACTGTAGCAGGAATTACCCACCAATGTACCCTTTATTGGCCTTTTCCCCATCCCTGTATCACTTCCACATCCTCTCACCGCTTCTTGGGATTATCTTCCAAATAAACGACCTGCATCACGCCCTTATCTTGGGGTCTGTTTTTGCAGGAATCCCAGCTAAAATGCTTGCTGAATGATTAACAAGCTGTACCTAACTTCTGCATAGGACTAACAAGCCTGCGATGACCAGCCTCCTTCCTACTACCTCCTTCCTCCTACCTCTTAAGATTTCTCATCATCTAGGGTGACAGAACTCTCACCTTCCCCAGGAAGTCATACCTGCCTGGCACCAGTTCTGTTGCTGCCAAATATTCACTCTGAGGCTCAGACTGAATCACGTTTCCATGAGCCTCATTTCCTGTATCTATAAAATGGGCAAGTGAAGGAAGAACATCTTCAGCATGAACCAAACACCACATGGATAGATGCTGAACTACAGTTCTTATTCCTTACTGCACATTTTGTGCAGTTTTTCTTTGTTTTGTTGTTTCCGCTAAAATCAGAGGAAGGAGATTATTTTGTTGAATTGCTTCCTGCTGCCACCTTAGAACTCGAGGGCTTCCCTGGAGGGTTACAGATAGTGATTGTAGCCAGAAGCATCACTTCCCCGGTCTGTTATCAGCCAATACAGCCCACGGGGGAAGAAAGAGTTCTATATACTGTGCCCATAATGTTAGGATCCTTAATAGTGTCAGACATAACTAACACCCCGTGTATTATCCTGGATGGAGCTGGAGACCATTCATCTAAGTGAAGTATCACAAGAATGGAAAAAATAAGCACCACATGTACTCACCGTTAAATTGGTACTAAGTGATCAACACTTAAGTGCACATATGCAAGTAACATTCATGGGTGTCAGGCAGGAGGGAGGGGGAAGAGAGGATGGTCAAATTCACACCTAATGGGCACAGGGATGGGCACACTTGTAGCTCTGACTCGGGCAGTGCAAAGGCAATATATGTAACTTCAACGTTTGTACTCCCATAATATTTTGAAATTGAAAAAAAAAAAAAGGAAAGAAGACCCGCACTGTGAGAAAGAGCCCCCTGTGAATATCAACAATAAGAACCAGTGCTGACGAGCCCCTGCTGTGTGCCAAGAACAGTGCTTTGCCGGCATCATCTCATTGAGTCACATCAACCCTGTCACGTAGGCTGGAGAGGGGTTGTGCTCAAAATCTTTAACAGCTGCCATGGTCTGGGCAAAAACCCATGAGAACCAAGAGCAACACAAATACATTTGCCCTGAATATTAGTCTTGGTGGAGGCTGTTATTATTCCCACTTTAGAGATGATAAAACTGAGGCTTAGAAAGATTAAGAAACTTATCCAGGCTCAAACAACTGGTAGATCTCAGACTCTGACTTGAGAGCCTCCTACATAATCAATGTGCCCTACTGCTCAGATCCGTAAGGACTGACTCCTTTTAAAAAAAAAATCAAGACTGAACTGGAAATGGGCTCTGACTCTCTGGGCACCGACTCTAATCAGAGCCTAAAAGACGAGCAGCTCACTTTTGCTTTTAATGTTCTCTCTGAAAAGGATGAAACTCAGATACACGATCAAATCTTAATTGAGCCCCAAAGAAGTCTGTGTTGCTGACCATCCCTAATATAACTTCAAAAGTCATTATCCATAATTTGCATTAACTTTTAATGCTCCAACCAATAAGACAGCTTTGAATCTGGGCTAACACGTTAGCAACTGTAGACAACGAAGGAATTTCTAATATCCTGAGCACCATTGCTAGTCGTGGGGTCTAGGGGAGGGGGAAGGCCCTAGAAGTTTCCACCACAAAGTTACTTAGTTAAGCGCAGGTCTGTTTAATTAAGTAGTGGGCAGCACATGCTATACTTAGCTTTTAAACACTTGTAAAGTCCTCTTCATTCATTTATCTTACTTGTCACTGACAAGCTCTTCAAGGACTGTAACAGTATGCAGAGCATGAAGAGCCTGGGTAAACAAGGCATATTTTATGTGGAGTCTAAACTGTTTCAACTCAGAGAGTCAATAGAGGGTCCCTGAAAAAAGCCCAGACTCTTCTACTACACTGTGCAAGCATTCTGTGCATGGTCTGTTATGAGTTTCTTTAGAAATCAAATCTACAAATTAATCTACAAATCTAAATTTACAAATCAAATCTCAATTTTTTAAGGAAAAAAAGACAAAAAGGAAGAAAAGGGAATAAGGGAGGAAATAAAGAAGGGACAGAATGAAAGAGACTAGGAAGAAATGGAGGAAGGAAAAAAGAAGGGAGGGAGGAGGGGAAGATGGAAAGAGAGAGGAGAGGAAAGAGAAGAGAGGAGAAGAAAGAAAGAATAGAGGGAGGAAAAAAAAGAGAATATTTGCAGGTGATGGGATTCAGACTCTAAAACTATGCTGACGAAGTCAAGAACTTCATTCAATTCATAATCCAACAAATATTTATTATCACTGGTTTAGGCACACCTGGCATTACCAAATCATCTCCCTAATGAATGAATGAGAAAAAGCTTTAGGGTCTGGCCCAACAGAATTGGCCAATAGACTGGAAACTGACAGTGCGAATTACCATCTAGGAGACCTTGAGGTTGAGTAACCCAGTAGCATCCTCAGGAAGAGACCAAGAGTCAGACAGTAAGGCTATGAAGAGAAGTGTCCACACAGCCTTGGGGGCAAGATAATTCACAGGAATTTTCAATAGATATGCGTTTAGTTTAAAAGGTATTAGGATGAAATCTTAGGACATGGAAAACATTACGAAGATGGTCCTCAAACTGTCAGAAGCTTGAGACACTGTCACCAGAAGGGATGAGCAAAGCAATGGAGGATGGATTAGGTTGCAGACAGTGGAGACCAGAAATCCAGAGCAGCTTAGAGAGGATGAACGCATCCCAAGAACTGTGAGAGGACAGAGGACGTTCTGCAGAGGCTTTGACCTCCACGCAGAAGTGGGAGTGAAGGCAATCTGGGCCTGCTCCCAGGTCTGAAGCTGAGGGGAAGGGCATAAACCTAAGACCTCCCTTGCACCTCATCCCCTTCAAAACAAAACAAATGACACCAAAAAGGGGAGAGAGGCGATGGTGCGAGCCATGCAAAACATGTGGTGGGGCTGTTGGCCAGCGCTGAGCACAGCCCTAACCCCAGAAGAGGGCGATGGGACAGCCAGGAGAGGTTTGGCAGCAGCAGGGAGCGAGAGGGAGTCAGGCAGAGACAGCCAGGGCCTCAGAGGGAGAGCAAATCCCTCTCCCTAGCTGGTCTCGCACTTGGGCAAGACAACTGGAGAAAATGTAAACATGCTCATTAGTAGTTTTCCAATCAGCTGAAAACAAATGGGAAGGGAAAAATGGCAGTGAGTGTCCCAAATACCAAATCTCTGAAACATTCCCTTGGGCTCTATCTTCTCATCAGGCTGCCTGCCGTGCTGTCCTCCCTTTCTGCTTGAATTTCAGTACCCTTACGAGCTTTATATGGGACACTCCGAACTCACCCTACGGAGGCCCGATTTAGTTCCATGTGGAAGGAGAGTCTGAGTCACATATTGTACTCAGGATAGAAGGTCTCCACGGACCCCCCCAGAGATGCACAAACAAGACAGGCACATCATTCACAGGTCTCCTCACAGCCTCCTCCAAGCTGATATTCCCTCAGCACACAAAAATGAAAACTCATCTATAACCACCACCTCTTCTCCTGTGATAACTTACCCCCAAAGAAGAGGCAAAGTACAAATTCTGGGTTTGTGAATCTGACAGAAATCTAATTTCCAGAAAGGATGAAATTACGTTGAAATTTCATCTGGAAATGTCTAGTGTGTTGAATCATGTTGGTTTTCTTTTCTTTCCCACTAACATATCAAATTAAATTCATCGAAATTTTGAAAAACAATTTCTCTTAATCACCCATTTAAGGTAGAATCCCAAAATCCTGGTTTTCTGTGACCTTGCAGTTGAAACAGCTTAAGTACAAAATGCCCAAATGTATTTAAACTTGAGGGTAAACATAAACCAGACATTAAAGTACATAACTGATATTCCTTAACAGCACTCAGAAAAGGTGAGTAACTGGAAAGTTGGGGTGATCTTTTCATGGACTGTAGAGAATTTTAGTAGCTATCTCAAATCTCTCCCCTTCAGATGAGGACTTGCCAGAACAATCAGATTCACAAAATATTAGTGCTGGGCCACACCTTAAATTCATGAATTCAAGCTCATTATTTTACAGAGGGGAAACTGAGGCTCCAAGAGGGTGAAGGTTAGTCAACATACAGATCCAAGAGAAAGCCCACAGAAACCTGACTGCTAGCCCTGGGCCCTGCCCCAGCCACTGGCCGTCTTCCCCTTCAATTTGGAAGTGTAGATGAGTCCACCATATCCGTGACCTGTAACATCACCAGCCCGCCTCCTGTCACTGGTTTTACATTCCAAAGTACTGTGGTATTAATTTCCATCCTTCCAGTCTGAACAGCATCAAACACCTAATCATGTTGGTCTCGATGGCTACAGATAGGTTAAGGAATTTTCCATTTTCTTTGAGATATGAGCCTTAGTTCTCTAGCAGAACTACTGATTTAGCTTTGTAATTTTCTTTCTTTTATAACACCTATAAGTTTTTTATTATATAAGTCATACATACTAGTTATGAAAAATTAAATAGGACAAAAGAGTTTATAAAAAGAAAAGTAATATTCCCTTTCCCTCTACCTCAAGATCTACCCCTGCTGTTAAGGTTTTTCTGCCAATCTTTCTTGAATTTTTTTATGCTTAACGTAAGCACAGACACAGACATATACCCTTTCAAAATAAAATGTCCAATATGTTCTTGGCCATTCTTCCATGCCAAGAACATTCAGAGCTACCTCATTTTTAATGGTTACATATTATTCCACTCTATGCGTGTACTTTTATTCACCAGTCCTTTATTGATGTATTAGAATAGAGGCTCCAGGAGGAAAGGGATCTTTGTTTTGTTCAAAGATGTATCTCAAGCACCTACATTTCCTGGCACATAGTGGACACACAACAAATGTTTTTTGAAGGAACAAATGAATGATGGGCATTTGGGCCATTTCTAGTTTTTAATTTCTCCAACAATACTTCAAAGAATATTTTTGCAAAGGAATAGCTTTGCCTGTCCTCATGTGTTTGTTCTCAACAAGGATAGATGCTTAAACATATAATAGCTGTTTCTATAATGTGCTGGGGGAAAGAGAGATCCCTAGAATAGAATTTAAACATTTTAAACTTTGAAAGATATCACCAGATTCCCTTTAAAACTGTTGGTCAATGTCCAGTCTGCACCTCTTCCCCTACACTGTGCTAACAGGAAGTTTCTTCAAACCCTTTAATCTTCAAAAATCTGATAGGTGAAAAATTGTATCCCATGCATATTTCTCTAATTATAACTTGAAGTTGAACATCGTCTCACTCATTTATTGACATGCTCACTTCAGCAGAAAAGTGGGGAGGGGGGAAGTGTTAGCTAGTTAATATGCTGGGATGCAAACAGAGTTGGCCCCCTTCCTTTTGCACCACAGCCTGACCAGGCGATGGTTATTGATGGACCGTTAGCAGGAGTCAGAGTGTTAGCAGTTAGTATGGTGCTTTACTTCTCTGCAAAAGACTCTGGGGTTTTGTCAAAGTCTGGGCCATCCAAGGGAGAGTGTTAGGCATGTAAATGCCACTCATTATTCATGGATTGGTAGAAACAATCTAATACAATCTTCTTCCCTGGACAGGAATTGCCTTTGTAGTAGTCCTGGTGATCCAGTCCTCATCTGTTACCACTAGAGATGGGAAAGTCAATACCTAGGAGACTAGGTATTAAATAGCTTAAATGGGATGCTTCCTGCCCCCTACACTCACATTTTGAGCTTTGTAGTTACAATTTCAGTTACGTGTCCTAATTCTGCCTTTTTTGAGGAGGGGTCGGGGGGGCTCAGGTCTTCAAATATTGGAATACAGTTATCCTTGTTTTCTCTAGCTTCTAGCCTCATCATTCCCCACTTCTCCTAGCCCCCACTCTGTACCCCACCACACATGGGGTCACTATAGTGAGTCAGGGCTCCTCCTAGAGAATAATTTCCTGAACAGAGTGTGACGCTAAGCCTGCATGTGTGTCCTTACACGTGCTAAACACTATTTTAAAATAGTTAATATACTCTTAGGTTCCATTGACTTTTTGGCATCTAATGTGCAATGCTAATGCTCTAATTTGCAATCGATTAAACTCATAACCTGGCTGCCAGTTTCTCCACCATTCATTCATACACTCACACACACAGGCTCACATACCAGAATTTTAATTCTAAGTACAAACTTCATTCTTTTCCTCACTGAATATTTTCTTTAAATTTATCCTGACTAAATTTGGGTCTCCAGTTCCATCCTGCATAGGTGTTTCCCAATTCTGATTATGTCTGCCATTGTTTCTGCCAACCTCTCCAGCTTTGATGCATCCCACTTTCAAAAAGTGTGTTCCCCAAGGCTGTAGGTAATTAGTTCCATGTACCTGCTGGGAGGTCAGAGCCCCGGTCTTCTGGTAACCTCCCTATAGAGGTAATTAACAAACCTGCCTAGGGTGGAGTTGTCCGATCAACTATAAATCCACCCATTCAGTCCTTATTTCTCTATTTAGAGAGGAAAAAATATACATACATATATATGCGTGTGTGTATATGAATTTGTCATGTCAAATACCTAGCTGAAATCTTGTTACCTCTGACTATGCCATTCCTTTGACTTTCCTTTCTAATAACCTTATCAAAAAACAAAGTGAGTCTAGCATTGCTTAATCTTAGGGAACAAATACATCTTAGTGATCGCTGATTTATGCCAATTTCATAAACCATCAATTTAATAACTTGTTTTGCAATCTGGGTGAGGATCAACAGAAAACCTACAGTACTTCATAAACACATTTGTCTTTTAGGCATTTAGAGGTAACGTTCTGAAGGCAGGCAGAATTCAGAAAAGCCTAAGAAAATGGAAAGTTAATTTCCCTCTTCTTTGGGCACTTTCACTGTTGGCAGGATTGTAAGTTGGGATAAACTTTCTAAAGGGCATTTGGTACCGTGCATCAAAATTCAAAACACGCATGCCCTGGGGTCCAGCGGTCTTTTCCTGAAAAGAAAGTTGGAGAGATACGAAAGGATGGATGTGGAAGGATATCAGTGGGACACTAATCATAGAGGCAATTAATGAGAAGTTCATTATTCCTATAATGGAATACTCAGAAGCCATTCAAAAGAGTGATGTATATTTATGTTCATCAGAAGGAACGTGCATCACAACATATAGTAGAAAGAAAAACAGACTGTAAAATAACACATTCACATAATAACAAATCTCGACATAGAAACGTATTTGTGGGTTTCTATATGCCTGCCTGTATGGATACATATACATGTGTATATGAGAAAGGTCAAGAAAGATGAGCAGTAAGTGTTGATAATTATTTCTGGGTGCTTGGATTTTAGGGAGTTTACTTTCTCCTTTATTCCTTTCTATATTATTTGAATAGTCAATCAATAATAGGAAATAATAAATGAAACAATAAAAAAGATTTCTCTGCTCCATATACAAAAATGCTGAGATATAAATAAGCTGCTTCCCAGATTAGGGGGGAAGCTGTTGGGATCATTTTAGTTCTGGGCAAGAGACTCCTGAGACTAGGAGACTTTGGGGGACTTAGACTCCTGCTGTCGTCTATGTCAGTGAACGACAACAGTCCATGATTGAGTGCAGCACCCTGACTTACTGGCCATAGCTTTTCTCCTTTCAGACTGATTGTTAAAATTCTGATTACTCTTAACAATCCGCATCACCAATCTCCCTCTAGTTTAGCAAACTGCCACGAGAGACACAGGATAGTGAAGGAAAGGTTCCCAGGACCCTTTCAGGCGCTGAACCAAGGCACTAGTGCCAAATTCAAATCCTCCCCCAGGAGCCCAGGGGACCTCAGCTGGATCAAGCCACTGCCATCTGAATTTTGCATCATGGGCCAAAGATTGGGGGTATCTTTTTGCTGGGTCTTTTCAAGCTGAGAGAGTTAATAGTATAGCTCCAAGTTCAGGAAATATCTTGTAATAATACAGCAATGCAGTAATGTATAGGCTAAAGTCATACAAAAAATATTTGTCTCATTCCCACACAGTGAACTTGGTAATTATATAGGAGCTTGGACATTAAGGACCCAGACATAAAGGAGTGGGTTAAAAAGCATAATTACGGATCAGAAACAGCATGTGCCTGGGGACATCGCCGGCCAGGTCCTACCCTACAAAACAAAAAAAAAAAGAGCATCCAAAATCAAATAGCACACTGTGTTTTTTCCCTATTTGCCATTTTGGGAAATAACGCATTAAAAGAATAATGCACCATGATTATTTAGGAACAGACATGAGTTGGAAACTGGGAGCAAAATAGGTCTTTAGTTCTGGAATTTTAAAGTTAATGGCCCAAGGATCTCTCAGACTCTGCAGCTTTATAGGACATTTTATTTGAAATTTGTGCTACAGAGAAAATACCTCAAATTTCCACGTCTCATAAGCTGTACAATTGAAGGAAGCTGTTATTTTATTCTTGGAGTGGTGGTGGTGGGGGGAATGCAGTTATGAAAGACCCAGATCATAATCAACTAACTACTGTTAAGTATGCACAAGAACATGCCCTAGAGGTGCCCAGCCTTCATGAAACCCAGGGCAAGCTCTCAGGAGTGAAATGACCCAGCAATCTAATCTCAGGAGCCACTTTATCATTAATTGAAAATGTTGGTTCCAAGCTTGCTTCGTGTTGACAGTTTTCATATCACACTCTTGCTTAAGAATACATAGTGGCTCCCTATTGTCTTGTGCATCAGATAGAAACAGTGCAGACACCAGGCAAGGCTAACCTTTCGCTTTCCTCCTGAACAATCCACCTCCTCCCAGCTTCTAAAACAGAAACTCTCCCAAAGATGGTCTGTCTCTAATTCCATGCACATACAGATTCATCTCTACTCTGATGCTTTCCTGGTCTGGAATGACACCTCTCTACAAAGCCAGGTCCTTCAGCCTCCATCACAGCTGGGCTCAAAACTTACCCCATTAAGAAAATTTCCATAACTAGAAGTGTCCTGCAGAGTAAAGAAAACTAGAAGTGGAGTCAGAAGGCATGGGCCAAATGGCCAGAGTTAAGCCACTTAACAGCTACGTAACTACCAGCAAGTTATTCAACCTCTCTGATCCTGTGCAAAAGGCATCAGCAGGTTGCCAGATATCAGGAGAGGTGCTCTAGGTGCCTGAGCTTAGTCTGTGGCTTCTGATCCCTTTTTATAGCCCTGGAACGTCTGGAACCTGCAACCTCTCTGTGCTCAATAAACTGGGCCAGCCATCTCTTTTACCCATATCACTGTGTGTCCTGAGCTGTCATTCTCCATCCCCACTCTTACTCCTGTGACACAGTCCCATACCAGTCCCCAGTTACACCTTTTCTGGTGACCACTGCAGCCAAAAACCACCCCAAATCTTGCCATTTATTTTACATTACAGTACCTGCATTTGCAAGGCTATCTATGCATGGGGACCAAGTTTTTGGGGGCCCAGAGATTCCCACCTTTGGGTGCTGCTGACCCATTTCATTACAGCAATGCCTCCCAAATGCTGGTCTGTCAACCAGATCCTTCAGCTTCCTGGTCTCTCTCCCCTGAGATCCTGAGTGTGAAGGTCTGAAGATTGGTCTTGGAGTTGGTATTCAGTGCAGGAGGAGAACAAGCTTAGGAACTGCTGCTGCAGGTAATCTAACTATTTTAATTATGGAGAACTATGTACATTGTTTTGAGGGATTTTGCCTTGAGAGAGCCAGACATACTCCAGAGAACTGGAAGTTAAAACAATCATCTGTATCATTTTTATGATTCTTTCCTTTCATTGCCACCTCTAATTTGTGACCGTCCTTTATCAATCAGTCTACTGGGCACAACATTAAGCCTTTTGGAAGTTCCCAGCTGAGAATCATGGTATGCCTAGCATGGTCCGATGTTTCTCACTACCTCTTCTCAGTTGCCTCTGCAGAGAAACAATCAGAAAGGGACTCCTCTTTCTTCCTCTTTAAGTTTTCTCACCTCTTCCTCAGGGATGCCTCGCTGAGGTTCTGGGAAGCTTTCACGTCTGTAACGACGCTGACGTTCTTGGATATGAAGACCAACATGAGCATATACCAACTTTGTCCCTGAATAAGTTTGTGGTTTCTGCTTGGTTTGTTCTAGAAGTTCTTTTTTTGATTTGCATTTCAACAGTGTAAAAGATCTGAGAAACATCCTAAAATCCTGGCAAACTGTCGGGAGAATATTGTGTCTGACTGGAGAATGAGGCCGCTACTTTCCCAGAACTTTTCCTTGTATTCTCTGAGTTTGAGAATAAAATACAATAGCTAATAAACAAACCAACAATAGAAGTTAGACCCCAGACTTGACTTCAGATGGTAAAGAGAATAATCTACAAATCAATCAACACATTGTGCAGAGAGGGGGGAAGATGTGCTGTTTCCTTGATCCCTACCTGGATTCTCAGAGTTCCATGGAACATTCCAAAAGTAATTTGGCTTTGTGCATGGTGCACAGGGACTAACATTTTTCAACAGAATTTCATAAGGAGATGTGGGGATCATTTGGGGTCCTGCTCTCAACAGAAGCTGAAGATTAGGTGTGGCTAAGAGGACAGAATCAGGCTTTTTTATGCGACCATTCTTGTGACAAGGCACCCGAGAAATGAAAAATCGCCTGCTCTATCCCCACGGAGAATTTATGAGGAATTTGCCAAAGAAGATTCTTGCTCATAAAAGTGTACAAAACAGAACTGCTAAAACAAACCTGTAATTATGAACAGAACAAGAATCCCATTTAAATAATTTTGCAGCTATAATAAATACCAACTGATTCAATAACCCCCAAAGCCAGTCAGAATCATCAAACTTGACAAGATTCGAGTCCGCTAAGGGTGATTACCGGGCATGCATGACTGACCACCCAACTATGTGAGACGCTGATAAAAGAAAAAAGAACAGGACAATAGCTTTCAACTCAAGCAATTTAAAATACTCAACAATGGTTTTCAACATGAAACTGTTTGGCAGCGGAAAGGAAGAACCTATTGTCAAGTATATTTTCTGGACCAAAGACCAGAAATGGAAGTGAGATGACAGGATGTGCCCGAGGTCATGTAAGTGTGGGTGACCTGGTAAAGGAACGTGAAATGCCAAAACCAGAGCTTCCACCTTGGAGGAGGCAAGGGCCAAGGTCAGAAGGATGCTCTGCCTGCAACTCCTAGACTCTCTCCATGCTCAGTGGGGTTGTGATTAAACTAAAGCATCACACATCACTCGAAAATTTTCCTCAGAGAGCAATCTTAGCTTTCTACTTCCTCAATTCTCTTGGTCTTGGTTGGAACATTAATATTTGTTGAACAGCATGTTTTGTAAGTGAAAAAGATATTTCAAAAATCAAATATTCTGGTTTGTTTCAAAGGATTTGTTCTCAGCTACAGCCTGATACTTTCTTCCTGTGGGGGTGAGCCACAGTTGGCTGTGATTCACAGAAGTTTCCACCAGCTAACAATAAAAAATTATGTCCCATTCTAAGGAAACAAACAAAAAAATGTAGTAAAGTTGTACATTTCCTTTCCAGTCCCCAAAGACAATCTGAAGAACTGATTCAACATGCCAAATTAAGCCATGAGAATTTATCCATATCTAATAAGGATTAGAAAATGTTACAACACTGAATATGACCTTGACATAATTTATATTCCATCTTCTCAGGCGCTGGGTGTAGTGTGGTCTCATTCCAGCCCTGACATAGAAGGATATGTGGAGTGGTCATGCTGTGTCCTTAGAGAATCCTTATCATGTGTACAACAGGCAAGAGGGCTTTTCATGTGACAAAAGATTTCTTTATGCAGGAACAGAACTAGAACGTGGTGACTGAGTTTAGATAACTAACTACCGAGGGGAAATGCAGGGCTCCCCTTAAGCCCAAGAAAATTGTTCTGGAAGCAGAAGAAAACTTAGTGATGGAAGCCACTTTACCTCTAGCCAAAGCTGGATGTCCACCTGCAACTTGGAAAACTTTGGAAACAATTCTGAGTTACACATTTGGAGTGAGGAAGATTAAGACTCCTAAACTTTGGGCTAGCCAGCTCTGGTTGGGTCTGCTCCATTCCATTTCTCATCCATACTTGCCAAAAGCACAAAGAGGCAACTGGGACATTTGCTCATAGTATCTGCTATTAAGATAAATCAGCAACACTTAAGTGTCTTTGGTTCATAAAAAATAAACCCCTGGAGATGGCTCTTCCCTCTCTAATATATCAACTTTTTGTTTCCCTGCCTCAACCAGGATTGCATCAGTAGAAAACTCAGGAACACACAAGCTCTTCCTGGAAGCCAAACCACATCTCTAGAAGCCTCAGAAGACCCTGGCCCCAGCAGAAGCCCCAGGAGCCCGGACATGCAAGATCAGGGCTGGGAGGTATTAATAACCTTTTCTTGGAAGGAAAATGTCTGAACCCATAAGGAACTGGGTTCTTGCAAGTCAATGTTTGCTCATTCTGCATTATTTATTTTTCTTCAACAATCAATGGGTCTGGCTCCCAGGAAAACAGAAGAGGAGGGCCCTTTCTATGAACACTGTCACTCCAGTGCTTTCTTCCTTGGTCAGGGAACAAGTTGTGTGGACCAGGGTTTATATTGAGGGACCACAGACAGTGAGGGACCATCCTTCCTCAAAGCACAGTGCTACCCTTTGGAAGAATAAGATAGCTCCAACTTTGCATCTCAGAACTGAGATCAACATCTTGCCTATTTGTTTAGTCCTCTGGGATTTTAAAGAACTTGTCCCAGAGAAGATGCTTCACGATAATGCTTCTCTGTGAGTTAGGTAGGAAACAATATGCCAATTTTACAGGAAGGTAAGTTGACCTGCTCACCATCATTACAACTAGTAAGTGGAGATGACTCAGGAGTACACCTGCCAAATGAGCAAACTTTGGAGCCTTCCTTCTTCCCTGTTTCTTTGAAATCTAGAATCCCCAAACAGTCCCTGGTGGGGAAAATGGCAATTGCATCACAGTGGGGAAGCGAAGGGGCTAGGAGTGCTGCCTTTACATGCAGATCAGCTGAGTGTGCCTCCAGGCTCAGCACTCACCAGCTCTTGGTTCCCCCATCTGCAACGGGGAGATAATGAGGGTACTGTCTCTCTGAGTTTTTGTGAAGACTACAAAAAAACAACAAAAGTATACAGCTCTGTGCCCAGCATATCATTTCTTCAACAAATAACAATGTATCTTTCCTACTCAACTTCAGGCTCCATGAAAGCAAATAGCGCCATTTGCCATGTATCTACATCTTCAAAGTCCTTGTGTAGATTAAATACTCGGTGTACTGCGTGTGAATCTGCTGGGATACTCTCAGACTGTCAGAACAGCAAGGTGCTACGAGGTGTGTTAGTTGATCCCCTTCACTTTACAGATGGGGAAACTGAGCCTGCGAGAGAGAAGCAAAACGAGCTGTCCAAGGTGTCCCAGTGCACTGGGGCCAGAGCTGGGCTAGAACTCTGATTCCCAGGCGCTCTCGCAGATCCAGAACCGTCTACTGTCCGCCAGGGCTTCCCTGGTGAGGTAGGCTGCCTTGTTTTGTTTAAACATTTAACATCACACTTTTAAGATGGCTGTTGCATCAGACATCTCAGAGAACACGGAGCCCCAAATCCAAAGAAGACTGTCAACGGAAACTCTGCCTGGCTTTGGGACCCCCACGCCTCTCTCCTACCCTAGCACCTTAAGTGGCTTTGGCACACTCAAGGTAGCCCAAAGCAGCAGGGTTTCTGGTTGGCTTCTGAGCTGTGTTTGTAATTCTAGGTGTGCTGGGCCATGAGGAAGAGGAAATAAGCCAGCAGCACGATGATCTGTTAATCGGAGGTTTCTGGGGCATAAGAACAGCTCTGGATTTAGACCTTCTGAGTTGCCATTCTTGTGGATTTTCACTCTGTTTTCTGGGATGACCACCTCTCTGCCTGATTTAAACTTGTACCTCTTTGCACAGTTCTGTCCCCAGACTATATCAAAGATAGTTTGAATAAAGATTTGTTGGTTGCACCCAATGGACATTTCCCAATGGCCATATCCAGGCAGAGATAAGAAAGTGGGGTTTGGGTTGTTGTGTGCAAAGTTTAAAAAAAATGATCTCTTCTAAACATGGGTGGTATGGGGTTCTGGCTCCCCCACCTTGTCAACTCAGCAACTGCACTTGGGGAGCTGACCTGAGAAGAACAGACTGGGCTCTCCTGGCTGCAGTCTGTCCACGCCGAGGATCCCCCTCTCTGCCCAGCACTTCCACACAGCTCACCTTTACCTCCTGGAAGACTGTGCTCTAATTATTTCTCAGGGAGGCATCCAAAGACTATCCTATTCAAAATCACCCCCCAAATCTCTAGTAGAACAGCATCTTTATTTTTTTCCCGTAGCATTTATCGTCATATAACGTGCTACATATTTGATATCTTTATTTTGTTTCTTGTTTGTTCCTCCACTGGAATATAAGCTCCCTTGGGGCAGGAATTTTTATCTGTTTTGTTCACTAGTCTCCCCAGTACCCAAACCAGCATCTCAAACATAGTATATGCTCAATAAATATTTGCTGAATAAACTGCCACTTCCTCCCATGCCTCTTGTTCTAAGTTCTAAAATCTCCTTCTGCCTCTTTCTCTCTCTGTTTTCGATCACTTGCACTACGTATAGCAATGTTCTGCCCCAAATGGTTGTCGTAGGGATTAAATGAGATCTTTTTCAACCTGACACACTTAACACAACAAGTTGACATTTATTTAGAAATTTACAAATGTCAAGTAGATTGTAGGAAAGAGCTATTTCTTAATTCCCTAAAATCCTTAAAAACACCCATAACTCCAAAAATTCAACTTTTGGGAATTAATCGTAAGGAAAATAAAAGAAAAAAAATAAGACTTATGTACTAGGATGTTCATCACAGTGCAATTTTTATAGAAGTGAAAAAAACCTAGAAACAAATTGAAATCCCAACAATAAGAGAATGATAAAATCAATTATGGCAATGATGGAAATCATAAACAAAGAAATGTTTTTCAAGGTTTTTAAGGACATGGGAAAATGCACACTATATTAAATGTTTAAAAGGCTAAAAAAAACTTTATTATGTAGTATGTCATGTCTTTCTTCAAATATGTATGTGGACAAAGGAATGTAGGAAACTATAAATCTTAATGACAGTTATTTCTGAGAGGTGGGATTTTGGGTGATTTTTAGTTTTTTATTTACATTTTTCTAAGTTTCTATAATAAGCATATATTGTTTTATGATAAAAGATTTATTTATATGCTTTCAACTATTGAAAAGTATGTTTACATAATAAGGATGTTACAAAATTAAATCCTCATTACTTTTTAACATAGTGAATTACTATGGGGTAAAATTGAAAAAAAAGAAACAAGAAACATGGGAGATTCTGGAACTTTTAACTCTGCCTTTAGTGTGTTGCAGAAAACGAAAAAAAGAAAATGGCACCTTCCCATAAAGAATATGGAGTAAGAGTAAAGACAAACTACTAGAAATTTCAAATTCTGCGGCTGATTATTATCTTTCTGTAATTATGAGAGAGGAGGGTGAAAAATTCTTTTCCTGTGAAATTATTATTTGAAAAAAACAAAAAAAGAAGACATTCTGAAGCCAGGAAAGGACAAACCTGGTTTGCACAACAATGCTGATCAATGCCAAAATCAGTATGACTTAACACAGTTATTCAAAGGGCAGCATGAAGGAAAAAGGGAGTGAAAAAGGGCTTTTCTTTCATTTTGAAATTCAGCATCAGGAGGACACAAGGGCAGGAAGTCGGGTCTTTTTTCAATTCATTTGAAATGATAAGGTGAAGACAGCCTGAAAGGACTTTTAATTATACGATGAGAGGAAGGAAGGGAGGGAGAGAGAGAAAGGGACCAGGAGAAACCTGTTTTTATACGTTAAACGATAAAAAAGAAAATGGAAAACTAAAGGAGAAAAAAGGCTTTCAAGCAGATACCTTCAGAATGAAACACAGAGGCAAGTGCCAACATTTCTTGCAGGAAAATGACAGTGCAGCCCCTGTGAAAGTCTGCAGCTCCTGCTGCCCCAGTGGCAGCGGTGACGCCTGGTGATGCAGGAAGAGATAAGTCGCCTGTCCTCCCTGCCTGCACACGGTGGCCTCAGGTCAGGGCAGGAGCCGGCTGGGGCTGGTGCCCGGAGGGGGAGGCCCAAGACGGGCTGGAACTGGGTGCTCAGGGTCACAGAATAAAGCCTTCTTTTTATGCTCTTTTTAGCCCCAGTTTATAGGGGCACCGACTTGGGGGCGGCTCCCGGGAAGAGCATAGAAGAGCTTCCACGTGAGACACACATGGCTCTGGTTCCAGCCCTCACCAGCTGTTCCCGGCTCTTTGTTTCCGCATCTCTGGAACAGGATTATTAACACCTGGTTTTCAGGGTTGTTGTGAGGATTAAATGAGATGATACACTTAAAATGCCTAGCCCAGTGCCAGGTATACAGTAAGAGTTCAAAAACTATTAGTTCCTCCCACTCTAAAATGTGAAAAATAGAAAAACTATTATGAAGAGCAAGAACTTGCACACATTATGCCCACACTTAAGTCTCCCTGAAGCAATGTCAGCCTGAGATCCCCCCAAATCCAGGTGCGGTATAACAGCTGGATTCCTCCTCCCAAAGCACAGCGGCTCCTTGGTGGCTAGCATCTTGAGAACTTCCCCCCAGATACTCTTCTTTGGTGGTGGATCTGACTGAATGTTCTTGGAGGCGGTAATGAACAGGTTAAAGTCGAAGGGATTTCAAACATGTCTAATCCAATAAGAGGCTTGGTAAAACATGCGTTATCACTTAAAGAATAAATGTTTAAAAATAGAGCACAGATGTGAAATTTGAATAAAAAAAGCAGGAGACAGCACAGTGAGAGATCTTCTTGGCATTTGCATGCTATTCTCTGTTTTGGTCACCTTCAGCTAAGCCTGTTATTCTGATATGCTCTGCCAACTGCTCAGTGCTGTGGGGGTGCTTCGAATTACTGAAGCAAAGTTGGCAAATCACTCTGAAACTTAAAAGTCAGACCCATCTCCCCCTTTATGCATTTTTAAAAGCCAGAGAACACAACAGTAAAGTTGGTCTTTTCAAGTTTTTCTACATAAAAAAAATATTTAAAAAGCAAAGAGTGAGTTCTTTTTCTAAAATTAGTAATACTTATACCATTAATAGGATCCTTGAAAACTTAAGAGAATGCATAATGGTTGGATAGGCATTTGTCACAAAAGACAGGCTATTGTTTGCTAATCATAGAATTCATAGGGATTTCTATTTCTTCAGGAAGCATTCCCTGAGTCCTCTGGCAAGCAAAGATTTTTGAACTTTAGTAACACCTCTGTACCAAAAAATAGCAATTTGTCTTGTTATCTCTCTCATGAGCTATTAATAATATCTATCTTATTGGTAGTAGAGATGATAAAACTCCAAGGCTCCAGGACAAAGTCAACATCTATAGCCAAAGAGTGCCCAACATACTTCCATCAAAGGTGCTCCATGCGTGTTAGGGAAGGAAACTAAAGAGATGTATAAAACATGGCTTCCACCAAAGCAGACATTCAAATGAAAGACTCGGAAAGTTGGTCCATCAGGGTCAGCTTGATGCTCTGAGAAGATGCCCTTCCAATAGGGATTTGACAAATGCATGAAATCATAGAGAAAATACTTGGCCTCTGCAATCTTTGAGTGTTATTTTGCATCACAACTGGTGAACAGAATGGATTCCCTGAGTATTGGGGTTGAGGCACCTGCTGCCTATAGGGTAAGGAATCTTCTCTTTCTAGGCAGAGAGAGCAGACCAGCATCCTACCCAATTACTTGGACATTAAGAGGAAAATGTTCACTGTAACACTGAGCAGTTCAGGTTTTACCTCCATGAGAACAGCCTGCCAGATCTGAGAATTTCTTCTTTAAAAGGGGGCCTCTAGAACATACTGCAAAGACCCTTTGCATTGAAGTTAAAGATAGAGATGTGGCCAGATTCTACAGTGGGACATGAACAGCTTAGCCCAAAGTGAGTCTGCTGCAAAAACCAATGCATTTACATTTCAGCAATTTGATCTGGAGCAAGTCTGTAACGCATTACAATGCTGGGATCAAATCAAGCTTTTCTGGAACTCATCCAAACACAACAGGAGGCTATGGGAACCCTACTGTACGGAGTTCCTCCACTGCTGTTTAACTGTACTCACCTCCTGAACCATAAAGTGTAATTAAAAGTCATCTGCATATAATGCAACAGAAATATAAATGGGAAGCACAACCATATCTTCAAGTAGGGAGGGAAAGAAATGTTGGCTCACCACCCCCACTCAGGTGCTTCTTGCTTTCCCCCACAAAGACAGGATGGTTCTACCTCCGCTGAGATCTAATTTTGACCAGGATCCCACCCTTGTATGTGGCCCTCCTGAACATGTTCCAGGGCAGCGTCTGCCTTCTCCCATTCTTGGACACATCTGTTTGACTAATCCTTGAAGCCAGTCCTATGACTTTTGGATGACACATGGCAGGGAGGTTCAACCTCAACAGATCACACCATGTGCAACTTGGTATAGCCTCCAGAATGTTTACCTAGACATGACTTTTCTTTTCTGCAAATTCTGCGAGAAACTACAGAGAACTGGTGGATTAGTCTCCTGGTCTTGACACCTTCCCGCTCCCAACTGACCTGCATGTTTCCCGGTGGCCAAAAGCAATGCCCAGAACTGGTAGGAGAGGGAAAAGAAAACCAAGTGCAATTCTCGAAAGTATTCTAAATGGTTCTGAGAAATAAGCTGGTTCTAATTTTAACTAAACAATAGTGTCTGGCCCTCATTTTAAAAAGGCATTTTCATCAAGGATGTGCATATCCCTACTTCAGCACACAGGGGAGCATTCGGGAATATGGTTTACAGGGTAAGACTTAGTTTTAAGCTTTTTTCAAAAACCCTTTATCGGCAGGCAAATCCAATGATTTCAGAATTAATTATTTTGATGTCTGTCCTTTCTTCAAGAGTAGAAGAAAAAAGTTGAGGGAATCGGCTCCAAGACACCAAGGAAAGAAAGATGGTAATTTTTAATAATATTTTTTAGAACTGGTCTTCTTAGAGAAGGGACAAAATCAAAGTTTAACTGATTCCCAGTTGAGACCCTCTCCCCAAATTACACAAATTTGGAAGGCAGATTTTTTTTTAAGAGGTGACACGAAAGTATCAGAGGTATGTGCTTGGGAAGAAACAGAAATGGGAAGAATACAAAAGTTGCGTAGTCTTAGATGTCTACTCTACCAAACTATGATTAATCCCTAATCTTTTTTTAATACAGCAAATAACAGAAAGCTAATTCATACTGCTCTCTTATTTTTATACTGTGCTCAGCCTAGAAACAACCCAAATGTCAACACCTGAAGAGCATCACAAAGATTCTTTCGTTGTTAAGCATACTTGGAATTTCTGACTCATTTCATATCACCTCTAGCTTTCTTGACAGATGTTTAACAGGAGTTAATGTATTTCTAGGCAAATTGATTTATGAGATTCTCAGGCGCATTCAAGGATAGAAGGAATGGAGGTGCTCCCTTCATAACAAGAAATCTCTGTCACATCTGGGAACTCAGTGCTGTTTTATTCAAGAAGAACCCAAGACACTGGAGAGGATTTGAACTACAATAAGGCAAAGAGATTTGGAGAAAAGGTTCTAAAATGCCATCATCTCAAATAAGCTCAACCATGGGGAAAGGCTTTTCTGTAAAGTACTTTGCAATGTGGCAAGAAAGGGCATGGCACCATTTTGTGGTTATCAGTTGGTAAAAAGACTTCATCTCTTCTATCAAGTCCTACAGATTATTGGGGTGAGAATTATGAGGCTAAGTCTTATCTAAAGGGAACAAGGATCACGACTGATTAATGATGTCTTTTTTCTTAGGAAGCTGCCCTGGTGATTCACTCATCCATACATACATTCAACAAGTACTGAATGCCTACTATGTGTTAGTAATTGTGTTAAGCCTGGAGATAAATGGTGAGCAAAAGAGTCTTAAGGCCATATTCTGAGTCCTTATGGAGCTCACAAACTAGCGGGGCAGATAGTTATTATTCAAATCATTACAAAAACAAATACAAAATTGTGTCTGTTGCAAGTGCTATAAAATAGATAATACATGTGCTACGAAGAGCCAAATTGGAGGAATTTGATCTAATTGAGGAAGGCCCAGAAGGCTTCCCTGAAATGATGTTGGCCTGAGATTGAATGGATGAGTAGGCATTAACTATTAATAGGTAAAGAAAAGAGGGAAAAGTGTTCCAGGCAGAGAGAACGGCATATGCAAAGCAGAGAGCACATTGGTTTGAGTTTGCCTTTACCCTCACACCTAGGGGCACCTGGGAAGGGTTTCCAGCAATAAGAGCTAGAGGGTGGTAAGTGTAATATGAGATGTATCTTTAGAAAAGATGACATTTTTGCCCACTCAAGTTTGAGAATGGCTGGTCTGGCCTGGAGGCCAGATGCACTTCTCGTAAGCACAGCCAACACCCTGTGCAGGCCAACAGCACAGTAGTGGCCACTCTTGTCTGTCTGCATGCCCCCTGACAGCAAGCAGGGTGTGGGATTTGGACTCTGATGGTGTGAGGTTGAGACTGCCAAAACGTTAGGGAGGGCATTTTGTCAAAGTGCCCTGCTCCCAACTACTTAAAAATTTCATCAGGTATGACAGGTGTATTCTGGCATGAGTTCTCTCCTTTGTGGCTCCAATGGAAGTGGCAATGCTTCTTTTTTAAGTGCAAGCCAAGTGCTTGGGACTCCTTGGAGGCTGGAGCTAGGGGATGTGGAGAATGGGCTGGCTAGGGCAGTCATGACCAGGGCAGTCCAGAGTGACGCCAGGGGGAGCCTTCCCTGTTCTGAGACCGCACGGCTAGTGAATTTTGCTTCCTAAATGCAGAGAATTCCTGCCTCAGAATATACCACTCTTAGCAGATCCCTCACAACAGTTCTACACTGTCTCCTCCACTCCATTCTGACTCTGACAGATCACCTCCTCACCTGGTTCACTCCACGCAGCCATACTGACCTCCCTGCTATTCCCAAATACACCAGCACGTTCCTGACCTAGGGCACTGGCTGTTCCCTCTGCTGGAACATTCTTTCCCCAGACATCACTCCCTTACCTTCTTCAAGTCTTAAATGTCTCCTTTTCAATAAGGCCCATTCTGTCTACCCTATTTCAAATCATCACCAGTCCCTCAGTCCTACCCTAGCACTCCTGTTCTCCTCTACACTAGTCTGTATTTTCCTTTTCTACCATATAATGTACTTATTTATTATGTCCATTGTTTATGTCCTTCCCCCTCCCCCATGAAAAAGTAAGCTCTATGAGGAAGGGGTCTTTATCTATTTTGGTCACTGATGTATTACAAAACTACCTAGCACTGTAACACAGAGTAGGCATTCAATAAATACTTGTTGAATTGAATTCCAACATGGCACTTGGTCTCTCCAAGCTACCCACCCCTTTCTTCCCCATGCCCCTGGGCAGGTTGGGAGTCACAGGTTGAGGCACTGGAACTGGGTATCTCTGATGACATCTGTGAGGTGTGGGGGCTAATCATAGCACACAGCACATAGCACACAGTGTTGCTTTAAGGAGGTAGTGTTCAGCTCAGCTAGGAACAAAGTTTCTGTACTCCTATAGCACCGGGGCCCAACTCTGTACTGCCAGGTATGAGGGCTTTGATGGTGGTTAAGTCATATGGTTTCTTGAAGCTTTTCTTTGATCAATAAAAAAATGAGAATGATGCTTTTCTCATGGGGGCAGGTAAAATATCTGCTTTGGATGAATTCCCAGCGGTTGGCAGAGAGCCTGGCACATAGTAGGTGTGCAATAAGTTGGCTGGTTGATTATGAGGAATGAGATAATGTTTGTAAACTTATGTATACATAAAGCACTTGGCATAGAGCCCAGCACATGGTAATCATGCATTCATTTCACACAACAAATATTCAGTGCCTACTATGTGCCTGGCAAAGTGTAATAACTGTGGCGGATGTTGAACGAGCTACTCGTGCCCAGTGACCTAGGGTGGCATGGGCAGTGGAGGCACTTTCCGCACAAGGTAAGTTGAGCTCAAAAGGGAGCCTGAAGAGGGTGGCATCTCTCTTGAGTCAGTCTGTCCCACCACCTGCAGAGAAAGCTGAGATGGCCAGACCTGTGACCTTCCTCTCCCATTGGCCTGGCCCCTGAAAGAGCTCTGTTCTTCCAAGTAGCCATGCAGGTCATGACAATTGAGGTCTAGGACTCACCGCGGGGATGCCCCCCCGACATCTATGTGGGCTGCACACACAAACCAAGCAAGTTTAGTCAGCGCTATGGGCCTCTTCAGTGCAGGCTGGGAGCTGGAGTCCAGCGTACTGACAGGTCTGCTCACTGCTCCCCAAGTGCTTGGCTTGTGGGGTGAGAACCAGGTAGGCTTAAGTGCCAAAACCTGTCTGCTCTTTCTGCCACAGTTCAATGGTATGTTCTTCATGAGCTGTAAGTCCCACCTCTGTGCAAAACAGCAACAATGAAATAAAAATTAAACGACCTCCGAGGGTTGGCAGAAATAATATCAATTAGTAGTAGTAGTAGTAATGGTAGTAGTAATAGCAGCTCACACATACATAGCACCTATCATGTGCCAGGCATGTGCAAAGCACTTTGTATACATTATACCTCACAATGTCTTTGAATTAGGTTGTTGGTCCAATTTACAGATGAGGAAACAGGTCCAGGGAGGTTTCGTATCTTTCCCGTGATCACCCAGCTAACAAATAAGTGCTAGAAACAAGATTCAACCTAAGCAGTTCAACCTCGGATGCCGTCTTTAAAATCCATTTATGACTGTTTGGCAAAGGGTGTCCTGGAGCATCATGGTGTGTCTCACCCTCAGGCCTGAGCAAGGTACCCAACCTCTCTGGACCTCTTGCTCCTTCTCTGTAAGAGCATCACACCCTCGGTCTTGTCGGGAGGTGATGAGTTAAAGTTTGTAAAGCCCTTAGACCCATGCCTCGCACATGGTGAGAGCTCAAAAGTACTAGTAATTGTTGTTTATGTGATCAGGTAGCCTAAGCCTAAGAATTCCAGGCAGAACCCACTCTTTGTGAATGGCTGGACAACATTCTTAAATGGCTTTTCTGGCATCTACTTTAGGTTCGTGAAGATGAGGGGGCCTCACAACTTCTGGGAATGCCCTTCTGCTTGTCACTCTGAATCCCTACCTGAACGTGGCGGGGTATGTGCGGAGTCAGGCAGACTATGTAAAGCCTGAGCCCTGTCACTCAAAAGCTGTGTGTCTTTGGGCTGGTTATTGTGCACTCTGAGCCTCAGTTATGCTCCCTAGCAAAGGGAGATGATTCTGCACCCACTCCCAGGGCTGCCGTGAGGACTGTGGGGCGATGCTCCTGAGGAACGTGGGATACACAACTGAGCACACTCAATAAAGAGGGGTTAGTTTTACAAGCCAATTAACCATTATTTTTAGAATCATTATCATTTGCAATGAGAATACTTAAATTCATGTGCTTTTTCTTGCTCTTTAGTGGGCAGGGTGTAAGGAAGGATTTCAGACCTAAATCACCAAGGAGCCCATCCTCCTCCTTCGCTGCCTGTTTCTCCACAACAGCCCTTCAGATCCTGCCTTAGCCCAGGCTGGAGCCTAACTCTGCATGGCTGGGGTTTCCCAAATGTGCCTCAGGATACCCAAAACCAAGCCTTTTGCAAAGAATGAAGGCTTTGTACAGTTTCCCAGGAGCAAATTGAAGGGCTACACTCAATCCTTACTGGAATCTAGAAGGGTATTTTCATGACGCTCAGAAAGAAAAAAAACAGTCTCAAAAAATTTCTTACTGGGAAAAGTAGAGGGATATGTAGGGAGCAAAGTATCTAAGAGACAGAAAGGAAATATAATCCACTGTGCCTGGTAGGAAGGCCTCTGGCAGCCTTGGCTCTGTAGCTCCACCAGGCCATTTCAGAAGAGCTGACTCTATAAGGTGGCCACCAAGTCTGGAACCATTGGCAAATCTGTAATAAATGAAATTACATTGCTAGATGATACAATGCTATCATCTATGGTCTCAGACTTTATGACCCCAGAGTATTGGAAATCATCAAAAGAGGTGGAGGTCAAGAGAGGATGTATTGCTTACATACCCCCACCCACCGTGGTGTGGGGGGGTGTCTCCTTGGCAGCTGACTGACCTGAGACCTTTGGATCATGTATGCATCGTAGCTGGACCCGTGGTACATGGCCGTAATATCTGGGCTGTAGCCAGCATCACAAGTGCATGGTATATTCAAGCTCAGGGGCTGTTTCTTAGGTCTATAAACCTGCGGGAGAAAGCTACAATGGTTAGATGCAGGAGGCGAGGGCGCAGGGAAGGAATTGGGAAAAAGCAAAGAAGGAGGCTCATCTTGACTTTCTGTGGCCAAGCGAGTGGAAAACCCAGTGTAGAAGATGCCCAGCCCCAAGCAAAGAGGTCAGATGTAAGTGGTCCCGGACTCCTCGGGTCTAGCACTAGCGAGGCATGCCGCTCTGTGGAGTGACCCCAATGTCTGGCAGTGACTGGGACCCTCTCTCTGCAAGGAGAGGGTGCTCAGGTGTGGTGGTGGTCTCTCTCTCTCTGAGCAAGGTGGCCCCATGAGAAATAGACTCTAGTTCAGGGCCAAAGGATGCCTTTTCCTCCTGAGGAGGAAAACGGTTGGCCCCACGGTAAGGGGAGGACAGTATTACCTCAAGCTTCCTTCCACTCGCCCTGCACACTCTGCTTAGCACAGACCACCCCTAGGAGGCAGAGAGCCAGTCCCAGGGGCTGAATCAGTGTGGACACACTCTACATGGTAACCATGTGGCAGTGAGAGAGCTTCAGAACCCCATGTGGCCCTAGCTAAGATATGGCTGCCACCTTGGGAGGCCATAGACGTTTGAGCTGAGTGGGTTTCTAATGACTGAGAATCTCAGTGAACATCTTTAACCATTGCTTACAAAAGTCCCCAAGTTATACACAGGGAGAAATAACATCAGAAGACTTCAGGGATGATTTTCCAGTATGCTTCAGGTGCTATTATTCCCATTTAAGCCACTTCCAGAAAACCCTCCAGAAAGCAAAGAACTTTCTGCACAAGTTAGAACTATGCCCCTCCTTCTATTTTCCTTAGAAAAAATGCAGCAGCCTACAGAGGAGGAAACACAGGATACTGGGGCAAATAGGTGACTAAAAAAATTAGACTGAATAATGGCTGGGAGGTCTCCAAGTATAGCCTGGCAGAGCTAGGGCCTGAGCGATGGTCCTTGTCTGAAAGGTCCTGGAGGAAATAGTTGAAGAACCAAAGTTGGAAGTATACAGAGAAAGAAAGAAAACTAACTAACTGGATGGGGGAGTGATTTACGGAGCCCAGAAAGTGAGCAAGACAGAAGGTAACAGGTCCAGCAGAAAAGAGGATGCCCAGAATTTGATTAGGAGTTTCTAGAATTCAATCAGAAGTCAAACAAAGTCCACTGAAAGGAAGAGAGCTGAGAGCTACTTCTGCGGAGATGATGCTAATACAAAAGAAGGGAAAACATTGCTGGTTGCAAACTACACCAGCCCAGCCACATGCGCATTAA
>CM052436.1:160049284-160096595 GCA_028533085.1 Varecia variegata | reverse complement strand
ATTTTCAAATGGCATTTTGGGGAAGAAAAGGCCTTTGATATCAATTAATATCAACTCTACCCCCCAGCAGAATGAGGTGTAGTATATGCGGAAGGGCCCACGCAGAAAGTGGAACAGCTCGCACGAGGTGGGGCCCACAGGGTGAGATGTATTTGAACAAGCACGAGTTTCAGCAAGGACAAAGAACAGATCAGATTCATAAAGGCCAGGCTCTGGCAGCCCAGACTCCTTAATGCGGTTTACTCTCTGTCGCCTACCTAAAACTGACCTCAAAAAATAGTTTACTCCAATTACAGAGAATTTTTGTCTTTGAAACCTAATAGCACACGACTGGAATTTCCTAACACAGGGGCCACGGAGTCTTGTGGAAGCTCTTTGCTGTATGCACCAGCTTCCACCCCGTTCCTTGTTCAGTGCATGACTCAGGGAGCCAGCTGGCCCATCCCTGGGTTCCTCCAAGTACAACCGGGCCAGGAAGCTCTCGAGTGCCAACCTCTTGTGCTTTAGGACACTAATATGACAAATGCCAGTACCACATGGCATCCTACTACAAAGGGGTGTTGGTGAGTCTGAAGCCAACTGATTTTCCCCCATGGAAAAGGTCCAAGGCCAGAGGAGGAGATGTGCCAGGAAAAGCTACTGTCCCCATCCTAAATTGCTCTCTCAGGTCCCAAACCTTTGGAGAATTGATAAAAAGGCAATGAACGATAGACTATCCAGGTCTTGGCAGTGGACATGTGGGAGGCATTACTAATTACTGTGTGCCTGATCCAAAAAAAAAAAAAGAAGAAAGGAAAAGAAAAGGAACAAATGTCTTGAGTACCTTAACCTATTATGATTTTCTAAAATTTACCCGCAAAAATAAAATATCGCTCAAGTCTTTAAGAGGAGAAGGTACTGATCTTGATTTAGTGCCTAAACTTTGGAATCAAATATACCTGGGTTTCAATCTCAGCAATACCTTTTGTTTCTGTGACCCTGGGCAAGTTACTTACTGTCTCTGAAACTTAGATTTCCTCATAAATGATCTAAGAAGGATAACAGTAACTCTTTCTCGGCTCATTATAAGAATAAAATGTGAGAATGCATGCAAAGATTTTGTTCGGTACCTGACATGACCACACAATAAATGCTAGCAATTACTTATTTATTATTACATAAAATGGACACTACCAAATCTCAAGATTTGAAAGTTCTCCATTATTTTCTACCAAGTTCCCGTTTGTATTAAATATATATATATAAACATGCAAGTGAGTCTCTTACTTTCAAGACAGACTTTCAGAGAAGCCTCTAAAATTGGTTTAAGCTGCACATTTGACTTTCATGAGCTGACATCTGTTTCGCAAACAAACTTAAAGGAGAAAACAGCTCTTGAGTGTGGAGAACAGTCTGTTGACCCATGGAAGAGTTGCATCCCAGGAGAGCTAGGTTCGATTTGGTCAATAACTGGTCAATAGCATTCCATCGAAACTGATAGGGAAAGCAACACAGAAGCAGACTAGGCATGATTTCACACCGTATGAGAAATTGAGAAATGGAATCATGTTCTGAAAGGTGACCTTTTAAAAATCAAGGTCAAGTGCAAAATCTAACCAATGTCAAACAACTTCAAAACAGAAAATTCTTCTATTGAAAGAAAAACTTCAAAAAAATTGGTAAAATTGGAAGGCAGGAACTTTGAGTGAAATGAAAGCATTTCCATGACCCAATACTGGGTGTCAGTGTGTAATGTTGGTCATTTTTGTTATTCCTGTTCAGCAATGGGAAGGAAGGCTTCTCTGTTGACCATTCAACTCTGCCAAGGTAGCTTTCTGTGTGAAATACACCCAACCAAAATCCCTGGAAGGCTACTGATGATTGATAATGAGAAAACCAAATACATCTGGACTTCACTGTGGGACAGAGCTTTGCCTAGTGTCCACCTAAACTAAACCCATTTCCATGGGTGATCAATTACTGTCAAGAGATTGTCTCGTCGCATTAACTTTTGGATTGGAAATGAGCAACTGCCAGAAAATAGGTCACTGACTTCAAGGTTGATCCCCCAGGGCATCTGATCAATTATTTTTTTTCCTTATTGGCAAGTGAGGTATATGTGTGTGTATGCATGTGTGTACGTATGTAAGTTTCTCTAAAGACAATATATTTTAATTTTGCTTCTACTTTATATCTAAGGCTGCTAAGATTGATTAGTCGGTCTTTGCACAGAGCAGCAAATTGCCCTTCTACATCTTGAACTAGATATTTCCCTTCTTAATTTGAATATTTTGTGTTAAACTTCCCTTTGTTTATGTTTACATGGAATAGAATATTCCCACAGGCTAAACTGTAATGAAAAACAAAACAGATTGTCATGTCATTGCCGTGAGAGGGATATGTGCAGAAGGCGGCACATTCCAGAATTTTGCTAGTGCAACATTCAAAGAAAATTAAATTAAGGTTCTGTGGAGTGGATCTTTGCAGAGAAGAATACATAAAATTGAGTTTGTTAGAGGCGGCTCCTTTGAGAGCGTTTCCTACTCATGAGAAGGAAAAAGGGCAGTTGTGCTTCTGTGCTGGGGAAGGAAACAGAGTGGCATGTCTGGTGGGCGATGGCGGTGGCTGGGCAAAGGGCGGGTTTCTGGGAGGGTCAGGGAGGCCTGATACCTTCTAGGGAGGAGTGCTGCAGAGATGCCCATCTTCTTATCAAAGCTATCCAACCTTAATCAAAGCTGCTCTCTCTTGCCTGCTACAGAACTGGGCAACGACTCAGGATAACTTAAAGGAATAATTGTTTTTTTTGGCTGGGGGACGGGAAGCTGATGGCTTTTAAAACATCCTTAAAGATGCAATTCCTCATGTAAGTGTCTCCTCTACTTTGAGAAGTCTGGATTTTAGGTCTGCCATCTCGTGGCCATTGCAATAAATACTGCCCTTTTCCACTTTTTTCCAAAGTAGTTACATTTCTATAATCTACATTCTAAAAAGTTACCAGAAAGAGTGCTTATCAACAACAGTAACAACAGGAACCTGAGCCATAGGAGAGATTCGTGATGCAGAGAAAGCTAGGACATTTCACATCTGAATCCTGTTTCTGCTGACAGTTTTCATTCTTTGATAAAAGTCAACTTTTAAATGATCATTGATCAAATTATCAAATTATTACTCAAGATAGGATTGGGCCTGCTGAGAAGATGGTTAAGAGGTGATAGGCATGTTTTAGGTGCTTTTTTTTTTTTTTTTAAGAGTTCACTTCTTGGACAGAGTTGCTTCCAAATCAATAAAAGTCTCAGAATTTTTTTACTTGCCATAAATTTGCTAAGAGAACATCCAGAATAAAATAGATTGTCAAGCCAAAGAGAGCTTCATACTTGAAAACTGGGGAAAACGCTTCTCTGGAAATAATGTAAAGTCCAAATGACTGAGATTAGAAATACACACTTCTACATTGTGAGGGAAAGAAGTGAGACCAAATTTATCATAATTCTGTGCTGGAATGAAATTGCTAAAATGCCACCAGGAAAACACACTGAGCCTGTCTAATGCGTAATCACTAACCACTTGTTGAATGTGTCAACAGGAGAGAAAACAAATACACATGGCCATTCTCCTCGTGAGGTTTCACCAACATATCGTAGCCTTTAAACTAAAAGGAGGTACAAAAGCATATTCAATGACCATAAGTTACCATCAGAGCCCAAATTACAGAAGTACAGAACTGTGCATCTATATACATACATCTAAAGTATTGCATTACTAAGCTACTGGTTCAAAAGACAAGCAGAACAAAGAGCTGCAAAACTCAGTGAATCCAGAAATAACAATAAGTAATTATATGTTAGTTACTCGAAATTTCTGGATTCATGAATACAATACGTGGGACACTACCAGGGCGCTCCTTCTCAGAGGGTGAGGGAACGCAAAACCAGACAGCGGATGCAGAATGAGTCTGGTAAACTACCTGAAAGCACTCCACATCTGGAAAGAATCGGGAGGGAACCAGCCCAAGACACAATGGTATAGAAAGCAGTCTCAGATTCACAGTATGGGTGGCCTTGCGGCTCATGGAAGTGAAATTTCCACCCCGGGAGGAGCAATCCCTGGAAACGGGAACATTTCTGATGTAAAATTATGAGGTCCAACTCGAAGCAACCCAACCAAACGTGTTCCTCTGGCATGACTGTTTACATGCCACAGAGCAAGCATAAACCAGCCAGATGGTCAGAGCTAGGTCTTCAATTCCCTCAACTCATTCAATACATATTTACTGAGTGCCCACCGTGTACCAGGTACCAGGGATGCATGGACAAACAAGACAGATGCCCTCCCTGCTTCTGTGGAACTTACAACAGCAGACCCCAGAAACTCCCCCCAGTCGTGAGACAGGTGGACGCTGCAGTGATGCCACTGAACACAAAGAAACCCCCTTCTATTACTGTCAGGAGCAGACCCCAGATCATCAGCAATACCACGCAAAGAAGATATCCGTGAATCCTGTTTACCAACCCAAAGGCTAGGCATGAGAATCCATATGGCATGGATTGAATCCTGGGATAATGCATTCGAAAGCTCCCTCCTACCCAATCTTCTTCATTCTGAATGTCCACTGCAATCCAGTTGCAATCAGAAGCTTAAGACAAATAAACAGAAACACAAAACTTCATATTCATAATATTCATAGATGTAGGCTAAATGATATGAAGTCCACTTTTTTATGGGTCAGAAGCAATTGCAAATCAACAATTTCATATGGTTCAATCTAATGGTGTTTTTTACAAAATAAAAGCAGCTTTGTTGGATTCTTTGTTTATAATACATGCCCACAGATAATTTTAATTATCACTTTATACCTTCAAACATTTAAAAGGTTGAGGCAATTCCCTCTCCACAATATCCAGCTGTTATTCCATATGCACCCAAGACTGATCACCAGAGGCAATTAACCCAGTTGGCAAGAGAGCCTGTTACACAGATTGGAAGTAGGGTGAGGGGGCCTAGAAGCCCTGAAAGGTGACAGAACTCAGTCCCATAATAAGGATCCCCAGACCTGGAAAACCACTTAGTGAGAAAACATCCTGGTGACCAGACTCCAACCTGACACTGATTACCACTCCCTATGATACTGATCTGTTGACTGATTGCTTTGAGATCAGATCATCTATCTCCCTGGACAGCCTTGAGGCCGCCCAGCTCCACTGAGCAACAACTGAGCACCCCCGTTTAGATTTGAACTTCAAGTCACAGGACATAAGGCAGGAGTCAAAGAAAAATAGGGCTGCAGACTCTTAAGGGAATTTTTAAGTCCCCTTAGGAGAGGCCCAGTAAAAAGCACCCTCAAGGATGACGGCACACCTGTGGCCGGTAGCATAAAAGAGCAGTCTAATGTTGTCAACCAGTGTCTTAATCTCCACCATATCCACAAGGAATTTACTATGGACAGAACACTGTGCTAGGTGTTACGAGGGGCCAGCCAGGGATAAGGCCTGCAAAGTATTCCCATAAAGAAGGCAACAGCATGTGAAAACTTAAATCACAAAAGAAAAGTAATAGTTGATTAAGGTAAAACTGGAATTTGAATCCGAGCCTGTGGCTCCAGATCCTGAACTCTTGGCCATTCTGCTAAAATGCTTGGTTGTAGGAAGGAAGAAATGTCCCTTTGGTCTGGGTTGAGGGGGACAGGCTTCACAGAGGGCAAGGGATATAGCTGAGTGTGAAGGAAGGGAAGGACTGGAAGCGCTCTGGAAGGAAAACAGGGGCTTCCAGTTGGGGTGTCTGAGAAAAAGCTGAGAGGGTCTAGTCATTTAAAATTATTTCTCTTTTACTTATTTCCTTT
This sequence comes from Varecia variegata, assembly GCA_028533085.1. NCBI lineage: Eukaryota > Metazoa > Chordata > Mammalia > Primates > Lemuridae > Varecia > Varecia variegata. The sequence continues at coordinate 160,090,780 of CM052436.1, read as the reverse complement.
TTCTAGTTGTATAACTTTCAGGGATGTTAGAGTTATCACCACCAAGGATACTCTAGCAGTGTGTCCTTGTTAGTGGGGTCAAACAAAGTGATTCCTAAGCGTCATCTCAAAGACTGCTTGGCCTAGTACCGATGTTTTGCATGCATACGTGCACGCACACGAGGACACAGGCACATGTTGTGGGTGTGAGATTGCCAACATGTTTTCCAGGGCATGGCACAGCAGGCTTTTATTCTGAAATTCAGTAATATCCTTCCTAATTTTTGATATTAAAATGATCTTTTTCTCAAGTGGTGGTAACAGTAGTTAACATTTGAATAGCTTTATTTAATAGCTTAATTAAGTTAGCAAGCATACATTGTTTTTAAAAATATTTTTTCATATTATTGGTCCATGACATCCAAAGTCTAGAAAACATTTATTTGATTGCTAAATATTATTATTATTATCATTAGGGTGTGTTTGAGGAACATCTGGGGCATTCCCTTTAGTCCTCCTCTGCCCTGCAAAGGGTTTGTCTTTCCCTTTGAAAAGTGCCCGACACTTCCCTAAATATTGCCAAGGCTTCCAAGCTGGCTGCCGTAAAAACTTCATTTGGGTTTTGTTCATTTGTTGAACTCAAATTGTTTTTATTAAGTGACCATTCACTCCTTTGACAACGTCTCTTTCAGATATGGCATCTTTAGGACATAGGTGTAGAATAATTTCTTTATTTCACAACTAGGCCCCATCAGGCATGAGCTCCAGGTCCTTCTGGGGGCCCTCAGTGACAAAAGAAGCAAAGAAAAGCTGAGCTGGTCCATGTCAACCCTTAGAAAAACCACATCTAAAGGTGCTAAGAAGAGTCCAGTGTGAAATATGACATATTCTGCCTCTCTGTCCATAGTTCCTTTTGTTGGATTTTTCATGCAATATGTATATGGATGGAACTTATGAACACAGAGATAAATAATCAGCCTCAGAGAAGACTTGGGAACGTGGTAATTATCCCTTCAACTATTTGCTGGAGGAAATAAGATGAGGACCCTAAGATTTGAACTAGGACGTAAGGATGAAAGTCACAGATGTGTACTGCTGATGCCAATTCAGTAACAAGAAGAACTCTGTCCAAGTCAGAGCTGTCAAACAATGGCTCATGCCCATCTCTGAAGGTACAGGTACAAGCGATAGGAGGTGGATGTCGAGCAATTCCCAGAGAAAGAATTCTAACAAAGGATGCATGGCGTGACTAAACACATGGTTTGGTTGGCTTTCTTCGGATTGCAAGCAAAAGAAACAATTCTGGTTAACTTAGCAAAGAGAGGAAATATTAGAGGGATACTCTGATAGATCAAGGAAAAGAAAAGTGCTACAAGTGAGCTTTAGGAAGGTCAGTGAGAAAGTCACTCCTCTAGGCTTAATGGAAAAAGAATGATGTTTGACCTTCTGGAAAGAAAATCAATTGGCTCAATCTAGGTCAGTCAGCTCTAGCCTGGGGTCCCCATCATTGGAAATATACCCTAAATAATGAGGTCACCCCAAAAGAAAAGGGGATAGCTGTGAGCTGAGGACCATCCCAATTAGCAATTACTCTAATGGTCTCACAGCATAAAGGGTCTATTTCTGTGGTGTGCTGGAGCTGGCTAGTGACAGTCACTCATGTGCATCTTGTTCCAACTCCAATGGTCAGCCTGTATCTTGGCTATGGGAGGAGTATTTACCACCACAGAAACTGGCAATCACTACCAATCAAAGGCTTTCCCCCCGCCCCATAGACCTGGTTTACCAGCACTCTACTGGCCTGTTGCAAGATAACTGAACAGTTTTGCAAAGACTGTTGAATACCCTGAGGACATGCCATAGATCCCACAATAGGGAGCACATAGCTAACACACCCCAGTACTTTCTCTGTGCCATACACTACACTGTTCTAAGTTCTTTATGTGTATGAACTCATTCAATCTGCACAACAATCTAATGAGGCTGGTGCAATTATGTCCCCATTTGACAGATGAGGAAAGAGAGGCAGAAAGGAGCAACTTAACTTGCCCCAGTTTACATGGCTAGTAGAGGGCCAAGTAGAGATTTGAACACAGGCAGTCTACAACTTTTTAAGTCTCAAAATAAAATAGATAACATCTAGCTGTTGTTCTGAGTTGTGAGACCCTTGACACAGAAACAATAAACAACGCATTCACTTTGCACCCAGTGAGGACTCGGCTGCATTCCGATAAGAGGATCACCCCTGAGTCACGATGCTGTCAGTGAGAGCAGCCCTATAACTGGTGCCTGAGTGTTTATTTCATATTATTGCTTATTTCTTTCATTACCTGGGATGCCAGAGGACTGAAGCCAAATTCAAAAGTCACTAACCAAATCCACAGGGAAGAGAGAGATACACAATGCACAGTGCCAGAACTCCCCCAGTGAGTGACAGTGGCATTTCATGACGCAGTGGGCAGAGCAAATCACATGGCCCATGGGAGGGCCATGATTTCTCAGTCCCAATGAGAAAGGGGAGAAAAGTCTGAACCTTCAACCTACTTCTCCCATTAGTACTAAAAGGGATGGAAAACAGAAAGCAGGGACATAATAGAAAGACAGTCAACTGATTTTAGATGTGTGCCTTGGACAAGTCACTTGAATTTATGCACCTTAGCTGTGGGGTTTGCAAAATAAAAATGTTACCTTCCCCCATGGTCACTGAGAGGTTCACATAAGATGCCCTACAGGAAAGCAGCTGGTAAACTGCAAAACCCTACATGAATGGCAAGCATTATCATCAGCAGTAATCCTACCCACAAAGCTTTGACCCCTAAAACCCAAACAGTGATCATGCAATTTGATTCATCTCAAGCAATACCTGGTATGGACATACTATGCACCAGGTACTGCTTCTATCAATTAAGCCAAATTCATCAAGCCAGAGTAAAATTATCAGTATAAATGGTTGATGTGAATTTCAACTGGGATAAACATTAAGTCCATGAAGGGAAAATGACTATCTGGAGGAAACACAAGATAGCCTTCCTTTCCCTGTGGTTCTTTGAAAGATGTGACCATAATCCATTGGCAGGAAAGAAAATGGCTCTTTCTAAATAAATTTGATAAGTTGTCAGTTTTTTAAATTGTACCAAACATGCAATCAATATTTGTTGAATCAGTGAGTGTGATACCACAGATCTGGGTTCAAATCCTGATTCTACACCACTATCATCTGTGTGATTTTGGGAAAGTTAATTAACTATGAATCTCAGTTTCTTCATATGTCAGATGAGAATACTACTACTCTTACAGAGTATTATAGGAGATAAAGTATGTAAATCATTTAGCACATTTAGTTTGAGTATATAATAAGCAGTTGTACTATTTTAAATCTAACCTGTAGTTATTATTATTATTAGTGTGGTTCATTAATTTACTATTCTTATAATATTAGCTATATGATAAATATGTTCAAATTACCAATCTCCAGAGATCAGAAAAGAAAATAATTTTTAAAAAGGAAAGAGGGGATGTTGAATAACAATATTCTCAGGTTTTTAGTATTTTTATCTACAGATTTAATACATTCCTAGTGTTTACCATGGTATCATAATTCCACTGTCACATGCTTAAACAAATGTAAATTAGAGAAGGGAAATTAGTTTTTTTTAATAAATGCAAAAAGAACTGCATTATAAAATTGTCAGTGTACCTAAGACTTCCACTCTAGACTTTGGCTTCTATTTTTTAATCACTTAGCAGGACTCTTTTGAATATCCAAACTCAATATTTCAATGGATCTTCAGAGCCAAAAGGCTTTCTGCAAAGGATTAAAGAAGCAGCAAAATGTCATTAGGAATATGAATTTAATTTGCTTGAAAGAAAAAAAAATACTGTGTGGCTATGACAGTTGCCCATTCTTCCATAAAGAATTTTTAAATCTCACAAAATTATAACAGAAAAAACATTAATGCACTGCTATGGCCAGATAAATAAAAGTCCTATCAATTTATTTGTAGTTTCTCTTTGAACTGCAAATAGACAAAGTTGCTAAATATCTTTTTTCTGTTAAAGAAGTCTGAAATTTTTAGGCTTTTTTACCCTAAACAATTCAACATGAGCCTGTGACAATTCTTCGCTGAAATTGAATTAATTATCTTCCAGCTTAAAAAAAAAGCTATAACCCACAAGTTGTAATAATATAGCAAAATAATTGTATTGTGTTCTTAAGCAATAGCTGCCTTCTTTAGGTCATTCCTTAGTGAAACAAAAGTGGAGAAGTGGAAGGAGGCACAGTGATTGTTCTGATATGAAGACATAAATTAATCTCCATTTTTATACTTTTTCAAAACTAAGCACAAATTAAATGCTCATAGTTCTAATGATTGGCTATTCATCATTTTTTTTTTTCACCTTAGCCATTTCGGCAAAGATCCATCTGCACTTCATTTATTTATTTCCCCATAAAGACGGCTTATAACTCTCTTACCCTAAATTAGAAATCCTGGTTTGTCTGTAAATATGGAAGCCTAGAAGAAGCCCTGGTAATTGGTGCTTTTAGCCTTCCACTTAATCTTGCTTAAATTACCCGTGTTCATGATGAGGAATGACCGAGGGGCGCAGGTTGAGTAACCACCAGGATGGCAAAGGCAGGGGATGAGGTTAATAAAGATTATTGTCAGGAACCCCAACGATATTCCAAATCACGAGAACCAACAAGTCACAAATTAGGAGCACTTACTAACTAGAAGCAAGGTGACAGCCAACTACGGTAGTTAAGACATTATTGCTTCTGTAAACGCTAAACTCAAGTATAAAGTAGACATGTAATCTTCAACTCCCCGAACACCCCAATTTGGCCACTAAAGATGCTGTTTTACATTTCCAAACATTTTCCCCTGTCACTACTTTTTATACTTCAGTTCTCAGGTTGTAAGTATTTGTTACTCGCAAAGCAGCCCCCTTTGAACACTGAATCATGGGAGGCATTTGTAACTAACTGCCAACGCCGCCTGCCAAACAAAAACTCCCTGCTGGTGACATGACCACCTAGTGACCTCTAAAAATGTTGTAACAATGTGAAAAATAGCTCCCTCTTGTAGGAAACAGCAATTTTTTAAATTAAACGTACATCCAGCGTTCGCTTATATACAGATAAATGGTGTTCAGAGTCACCTTCTCTGTTTCCAATTTCAATCTTTTGAAACCCAGCCCAAACCTAAATAAATAAACGTTGATACTAAGAAGAAACTAAGAGCTCAAGAGCCTTGTGATTTTGCAAACAGCTTTTTTCCATTTTCGAAAATCTAAACTCCGGGCCAGACACAGAACAGGTAATGAAAAGGAACAGGCTTGGCAGTCCCTCTGTGGTTCTAAGCTGAAAAATACGTCAGGCAGAAATAAGTGGCTATAATTTGGCAGGCTTAATGTCTTTAAAAGTTTGCAGCTTGCTAAAGAAAAAAAAAAATTTTTTAAACAGTTATAACATTTACAAATTGAAACACAATCACTAACCTAAAAAGCCACGCTGACATAATTTCATTGTCCTCAGAGTTTTAAACATACTTTTATCATCTTCAGGTGTTTTTGCACCTACATAATACAAGGCACTGATAATTATTAAAACTAGGGGCACCAGGAGACTTTGGATGCTATCACGATCTTAGATGACTGTAATGTTGGTGAATTCAGTTTATGCCCTTGACGTCAAAATATTCAAGGCTAGTCTCCCTTTAAAAGGTGCAGTGGAGCTTCCCATATCCACCCAATGGGACACACGAAATGGGAAATTGGACATGACAGTAAGTATTTTTGAGGCTGTGGATCACTGTTTTTCCGGTTAGTTTATCTTTCTAAAATTTCAAAATTAAAAGTCTCAGAGCAACAGAGGTATGACATGTCAAAGGCTGTTTGACTCTAATGTGTCTCTTGTTCATCCTGACGTCTTCTGATGAATTAGTTCCAAACACCGGCCCAAGCTACAAAAAATCAAATCAGCTTGAAAATAAAGTGGCACCAGCAACTTTGTTTCCAAGCCATTAATACTCCTGTAAGGTCACTCCTTTTAGAAGGGATAGACATTCCTTTTTACCTCTTTAAATTTTTCTTCCTCACTACTCCTCCCTCTCCTTCCCTCTACCAAGGCAAAGAAAACCACCTTTGGGTTCCTTCCCTTAAAGAGGGAGAAAGGGAATGTGGATGCTTTTAACTGATTTTAAAAATAAGATACAAAAGAGAAAAAGAAAAATGTAGACCCAAATCCATATCAAAACATGTTTCTACCTTTTCAAATTTTAGCTTAAAACCCACTTTGTTAATATGCTGACATAACAAATTCAACATGTTTTTGGTGAAAGTGTTCCATGCTGAACTAAAAACAACTCCCCTTGAAACTAAAGTGCATCTTGATAATCAGAAAAGAACAGCAAATTATATTAGTGTATAGGCATGGTGAATTACTGCCATTACCAGTCAAGGATAGCTTCTCTTTATTTTGTGACACATTCCCCAGCTTTCATTAACAATGTCATAATATGTAAGTTGTTCTGGAAAAGTTATCATTTATAAAAGAGCATCATTATATTATTGAACATAATGTAAATTTGATTTTTAAAGAAATACAAGAAATAGCAGAGGACCTGCCTTTTAGACTCATCTTTCTATCTCAGACTTTGGGGTAAGGAGGTTCATACTGGCAATATGATTTGATCAGTGCTAAATCCAAATTCATGTAATAAAGAAATCATTGTAATAAAATTATACTAGGTGGGTCTACATGAAATCATCAGTGTCTGAGTATGTTCAACTCATAAAAATGACAATATCATAAAATTCAACCTAACAACAAAGTGTCTGTCTTTTCTTTCTTTCTTTTTTTTTCTTCCCTTCCTTCCTTCCTCCGTCCGTCTCTCCCTCCCTCCCTGCATGTCTCCCTCTCTCCCTCCCTTCCTTCCTTCCATAGAGACCAGCTCTCACTATGTTGCCCAGGCTGGTCCCAAACTCCTGGCCTCAAGCAATCCTCCTGCCTTGGCCTCCCAAAGTGCTGGGATTACAGGCATGAGTCACCATGCCCAGCCCTTTCTTTATCTATGAAATAAGTCTAATAATAATTATCTCACAGGACTGATGTGGGAAATCAATGAGGTACTGTACATAAAGGACTGGCACAAAATGAATGCAGTAGGTGAAGGAGGAGTTATAACCTATAAATATTGCTCATTTTGAATATTCTAATAATTTAGGCCACTGCCATTTACATAAACATAAGCTATCTATCCAAAAGCTTACAATTTAAGAATTATAATCAAAATTTTCAGCTACTATTAACTGAGTATTCTCACTTTTATATCTTTAAAAGTCAATTTTATTTGAGGCTCAGGTAATATTTCTCTTTTGCAAAAGACAATTTTATCGAGATAAATATTATATATACATATACATACTTGTACCTTCAAGCTCTTATTTTCATCTAGAGAGAATTACATTTGATGACTATTAGAGTGACTAAAATATGATCATTTTTTTCAATTTCTTGGCTATCTAATATTTCCCAGCAATGCTCTGAACTGTGCCAGCGACTCTAATAATCTGTTCTCCCCCAAAGTAATGTGGATTATTATAAGTCCATGAAGAAGAGACAGAGCTCAAGTTTCATCTTAAAATCTTTAGTGCAAAAAACTAGATCATATTAAATTACCCATTCGTAAAGGACAAAGGGACTGGAATCTGTGGCTGAGATAGCCTAGGACTCTGCGACGGGCTAAGCCGAATCATGTGAACTGGGATCGCCAACTCCAAACCACGCCCACCACAGCTGTCCCACTCTCGTGCAGGAAGATCACAAAAAACTCTGCCTCTTCTCATTTTGTGCTTTTCCTAGAAGTTCATCATCCTCAGAACCACTTCTTCTCTGCTAGGTATTGTGAAAGGTGAGAGCTGACTCATGAGGAGGAGGGCTTCCTGCCATCCTTCAGAGCCCCCAGTGGCCCTACATGCTCCTTAGCAATCTTCGGACTTTCAAGATCCCTGCCCCCATTTTACAACGTTCTGAGTTAGCTTTTCTTGTCTCCTAGGACACTGCTAGCCCACACTCCAAGGCTGGCATTCAGACAAGGTGGGTCAGGTCTGTAGCCAAAAGAAATCCAGCCATTTAATCTAAGAAACTGTGGATATTGGATCTTTCCACTCTTCTTATTACATATTAAAAACCAAACCAACTCCCTTGCAAAAAGCTCAAACTATAACATTTTCCAAGAGGGTTATAGTGGGTTTATGTCAACGAAGGTGAGTGGATCAAACATATTTTTCAGTAAGGTTTCTACCAACAAATAAGGCTTAAGCATATTAAAAGAGAGTCCATTTGGGGAATTCAAAACACTTGGCTTGCCAAGGTGAGTGCTAACCACCAAATTCCACCAGATAAGGTGGTTTTTCCTTTTTCTTTTCAGATTACAGACTGCGACTAATTCTTGATATTTTTAGTTCTTTGCAGTGGAATTTCAATTTGGAATAAAATTTTACTCCCTAACAATTAAGCCAAACCTCCAAAGTAACTCTTTTTTACAACATTTCAAGCTCCCCCACCTTACCTATCTGTAAAATTCCCCTTTTGTACCAATCCAACAGAGCATAAATTAAAGCACATTTCAAATAGTATTAGAAAGGAAATGGGCAATCCCTGAGTTGCTGCATTGTGGTGCCATTTCTTTTTGCCATTTGGAAACTACAATCATCTTACAGTTTTAAGAAACAGTTTTCTAAATTCTTCATGAATACAAGAGTGTGCCCGCTTCCATAGTTCACTTAAATCACTCAGGCCTTACTGCCTCTTCTCCACATTTGCACAGGAAGAAGGGTTACCACTGTCTCCTCCTCCTCACTAGGAGTCAGACCAGCTGGGACATTTTAAGTCTCTTTCATTAAAAAAAGAAAAAAAAAAAAGGTTAAGGTCAAAATAAGTATGATAAACATGGTAGTTTCTATTCTCCATACTCAAGGACGAAAGACTAAACAACAAAAAAAAAAGTAACATTAAAATTCACTAAAGTACGATGAAGATTGTTTTTTCTTCCCTTGCAACATAATCATGGAAGGGGGAAAAAAAGGAGTTTTGGAAAACAGCAAGTTTTACCTTTAGTAAATCTAGTCTTTTAAATGAGTCCAGTAGTTAATTTTACAGCTGCACATTCCTTAAATTTATATGTTTCCAATTATCTGAATGACTGACACTTTCAAGTTTTACGGATGATTTTGAAGAGCAGCGCACTTAAACTTACATGAAGTATATTTTTACACAAAAGAAAAATAGTAATTAAATTGTGCTTTACTTTAACGAGCTCGTCTTTGTACTTCTGAAGTTTTAGCATTGTGGTTGAAGGTTCTTTAAAAGTTAGTAAATTCCAACAGTGGAACTTTTCATAATACAAACTTTGCTATTGGGCTTAACTTTTTTTTTTACCTACAGAGCATGAGCACCCGTCCCTGACATAAACCCCCTACCAAACAGTAGTCCAGTGTCAAGGTTATCACACGAAAACAGACCGTAGGTTTCAGTCTCATCCTTTTCTAATGGGTGAAAAAGGCAAATTCACAGCAAGGACAGAGTAGTAACACGTTGACATCTGAGAACCTGCAATATCACAGGTAAATTGATGTGCTTCCCACTGCCCATAGTCAAGGAACAGATTGGATTCTTCAGGAACACATTCTGAAGCCGTTTTATCTTCTAGTCCCATTCTTTAAAGGTAATAGTCTACTGTCTGTAATGTAAGCAAATATCTCAGTGAGGTTGTGAAAAATTGAGTAGGGGCACTTTGGAGACCTCAAACTAGTGTTTTTAGTAATAGTTACACAGATCAGCTCTTTGATATTCGCCGCATAGAAGGGCTGAAATATTAATATTCCTTCATTTTAGTTCAGAAACACTTAAAATAGACTTAATAGCAAAACTTATATAATCCAGTTGCTATTCAATACATTATTAAAGAATTTTCACCTATACATTGGTGAGGAAGATGAGTGAACTGCGATGCACAATTAATGCATTGCTTCACCGTGAGCTCACTGGATCTCAGCAATAGATGAAGCCGGAAGACTGCCCTGAGGACTTCCCGATTGTATGTTCATTCATCACCAAATCTGACTCCCCACAGGTGTCTCTGCTGGTCATGCCATGTAAAAATAACTCTCAGATAAAATAATCCAGAAATAATACTACAATTATTTGACATGTATAATAAGCATATGGAGTCAGCTAACTGAGAAATGAAATACAGTAAACGGTAGTGGTTTAGGGGTGCCTTGATCTGGTTCTGGAACAGGAGAGACTAAAAGGCATGATATAAACCTGTGGAAAAAGAGTAATGATGAGACACAAACCTCCCTCTAAGAAGAGTAAGTAGGCCCAGGGTGGATGGGGACATGCCAAATGAGGAGACTGAGATGTTCTCCTAAGCAACACCACTTGTTCACTGTGTGATGCAGAGCCTGTGTCCACATGAACATAGATGCTTTGAGGATCAAACAAGACAATGCACCAACAGCAATGATACAAACAAAAGGGTGGTGGCTGCTATTATTGTTGTTATTCTTATTCCTCACCATTCCTACCATCATCACTCATTGTTGTTACTACCATAGAACAGGTGCCTGCAAACTTTTTCTATAAAAGGCCAGATAGCAAATATATTAGGCTTTACAGGTACAGTTGCCAGATTCCGCAAATAAAAATATAAGAGTTCAGTTAAACTTGAATTCCAGATAAACATGAATCTTTTGAAAGCTCAATATTGATACACTTATACTAAAAATTTATTCATTATCTGAATTTATTTATTTATCTACCTATCTATCTATATATTTATATAGGAGACAGGGTCTTGGCTTTGTTGCCTGGGCTACCTACCTATCTATCTATCTATCTATTTCTATATGAGACGGGGTCTCACTTTGTTGCCTGGGATAGAGTGCAGTGGCATCATCATAGCTCACTGCAACCTCACACTCTTGGGCTGAAGCAATTCTGCTGCCTCACCCTCCTGAGTAGCTGGGACTACAGGCATGCGCCACCACATCTGGCTAATTTTTCTATTTTGTTTTGTAGAGACAGGGTCTTGCTCTCACTCAGGCTGGTCTCAAACTCCTGACCTCAAGTGATCCTCCTGCCTCAGCCTCCCAAAGTGCTAAGATTACAGGCATGAGCCACCGGGCCTGGCCCTGATTTTATTTTAACTTAGGCTTCCCATATGTTATGTGGCAACCCTATTTATAGGCCAAGGGTTCTCTGTTGCAACTACTTGACTCTGCTGTTGTAGTCTGAAAGCAGACATAAAGAAATGGTTGTGACTGCGTTCTAATAAAACTTTATTTACAAAAAGAGATGACAGACGATGGCAGAAGCTGGCCCATGAGCTGTAGTTTGCCAACGGATGCCAAAGCTCAAAATTAAGTCTACATTGAGTGAAATAATCAGATAAATGTATGGACTATGCTAAACATAGTGAATAAGGTATTTTATTTACATAAACAGGATAAGCCTTCCCCACTGCCTAGACACAATTCCTGGGTCTCCCCGTCTGCTACATTGCCTAGGAGAAGATTTCTGACATTGTAATGCACCTGATACAGCAGCCACTGAAAACCAGTGTTTGATACACATATGTGTTCCAGTACCATACTAACTACAACAGATACACCAATGAATGAGAGAGAACCCAGCCTATCTTCAAGGGTCTCCCACCTGGGTCATGAGGGTCCATGAAAAAAAGGCAGTATTAAAGGTAATCAATATTTTAAGCTAGTTGGGTCAAGCAAACCCTTGGTCAAGATTGGCAGAAGAAATGAAGCGATCTAGACCTCAGCTGGCTTGGACCTGAGAAGGCAGTGTGGCCTGGTCTTGGTGATGAATGATGTGCACTTAGACGGTTAACCTACACGAAAAAGGATACAGAAAAAATAGAGCCAAACTGGGGATGTTTAGTTAAAGGAGAAAAGGCTACAAAAAGAGAGAAACAGGGAAGAGGGCTGGATATTTAAAAGACTTTTGTATAGAGGAGAGATCCAACTTATTCCACATAGTTTCCAAGGGACCTGAATTGTTTCACATAGTTCAAGATGGCAGAACCAGAGTCCAGGTCGGCTCAACTTAACAATTCTCCACTGAACACATACTAAGTAGGTCAGTGAAAGCCTGGCCATATGCAGGTTAAAGTCTAGCTGGGAAGACAGAGGTAAATACATAATTAAACAGGGCATGGGGGAAGGGATTCCTAAGAAAATGGCATTATCAGGGACTTGACGACCAGGATTTGACCAGAAGAAAGCGGTGGGAGGCAGTGTGCAGGCACATGGGAAAGCATTGGCAAATGCCCAAAAAGAGCTTGGCATGTAGCAGAAACAATGAGAAGTTCAACGTGGCTAGAGGGTGGGGACCAGCGGAAGAATTAACTGTCTCCCAGGGATGCTGATGAGACATTGAAGGGTTAAACTAATTAGCACGAAGTATTGATTTCAGAGAGGTGGAATATGGCTCAGCTTAAGGAAGGGGTGTCTAGCATTCCTAGGATGCTGTCAATAAGGGGAGAGCACCATTCCGGGGGAGACTGTGGAAAGAATTCCTACTCTGCAGAGGAGATTGCATTTGTCAGGAAGATGCCTGGGGTATATATCTGGCATTAAGCAAACCCAGGTTCAGAGAGGAACTCTGCCTCCTACCAACTAGGTGACCTGGGCTTCAGTTCTGCCATCTTTAAAGGCGAGAGTTTTACTGTTCTTACAGGGCTGTTGTGAAATTTAGAAATGATGTCTATTGAGTACCAAGCATAACTGTCTAGCACAAAGATGCTATAGATATAGATATTCTGCCTTTAAATTATGAACATTTTTAAACGTACAGAAAAGGAGAAGAGAAGCATATGATAAACACCATTAAGCCTACTGCCCAAACCCAACAAATGTGCCACATTTTCTCACGTTTAATTTCTGAAATATTTTGAAGTTAGACATTAAGACATTCCACCCCTAAATATGTCAGTCTGTGTTTCTAAAAATTAAGGACTTTTTCCTATATCATAGCACCTAATAAACAATAATATTATAGATATTTTAAGTCTCTCTTTAAAAAAAAAGTTGGATTCTTATGGTATAGTTTTATGAACATTATTTTAGTGTATTCATTAACTCACATGCAGACCTACTCCTGTCAATCTTTTAAAGCCCCCCAAACAAGTTCTCAGGTACTAACATTTTCAGAAATACTTCCACTGTTTCTCTTCCCCTATTTAGTTCAGAATAAGGTTTTGCAATTCTTACTTTTATGTACAAAGCATGGGGACACACCATTCAGCCAAAAAGAGCTCTGCAACGTTCACCAAATTTAGAAAAAGTGTTTACCTCTCTAAACACAGATAATTTTCACTTAAATTATGTCTCTTCAACAGCCATAACAGAGGGGAAGCACATTTGTAATTACTGGCCTCATTTACAAGGCATTTCTTTTTCTTCTTAGGTAATTTTCTCTTCTAGGTGAGCACAGAGGATTTCCTCCTTCTTCAGAGAACTGACTTCTGTCATACCTGCTGTGACACTTGCACTGTTTACTTATTGGCACATTCTTTGCCCTAGACTGTGCACACAGGGCCTGTGTTCGTTACAGCCTCCAGTCCCCAGCCTACAGCCCCCAGTCCCTAACCCTGAGCTCGGCAGATGCCAAGCCCTGAGTAAGTGTTGGCTGAATGACTACATGAGTGAAGGAGATGGCTTACAGCTCTAGTCGTGCTGTTATTTTGTTCATCAAGCCTTCCTTTTCCAGACAGAGCAAAAGCAAAGTTCTGCTTAGGTCATATGGTCTTAAAAGTCTGAATTAACAGATTCTAAACAAATACGATTTTCTGATAGTTTCTTATGCACTCATAAGATCTTTTGGCAATTACTCAATGAATCCCCACTTGTATATGCTCACATATCTCCCAAGAATTCCTCTGCAGACCAACTGGCATGCAATAAAATCTAGAGGCTAAAAATAGAGACGTGGGGCCTTTTCCCCGTCTCTTGAATGAAGAGAGTTCATCTCCACTGCATGTAGCTGAATGTGACGACTACAAACAATAGAACATGTGGCAGCGAGGCCCATTTTTGGTGGGGCTTTTCTTTTTGGCAATATGTAGGGTTATAATGTGGCTGCCAAATTCTAAAGCCCTTCAACTCTGTGCCAAACTTTGTCAATTTCAAGAATTACCTATCAGAACAATTTCTACAAGATGGGTTTTAATTCAACTCAAAATAGCTTCTTAGCAGTTATCAGAGTACTCCTAGCTCTTCCAATGGTCAGAAAAGCAAGTCATAATGGAGTCTCCCTACAAGTCCATATAAACTATTTCTTTTCCCCCCTACTCATTTTTTTTTTTTTTTGACTGAATAAAGCTAGAATTCCTAAGATGGAGAATTCTGACCAGGGCACATGTGTGACTGTAGTATCCTCATAAATCAAATTATGCAAAACACATGCAATTACCCACATTACCTACTTGAATAAAAGGAGACCTTTTTTCCTCCCAAGACACAAGAATGATCCGAAACCTACTTTTCTTGGCAGATTATGTTGCCCATCCATCTCCAGCCATTGGTACTTGTTCAAACTGGTGTAATGGTTCTGCAAAGTCTGATCCTAAAGGGTCCCCAAATTCATATTTAATCTAGAGATAAGTGCAGCAATCAATCTTTCCCAGGGTCTAAGAGAGCTATTGTATTCCACCCGATGACATAGCACGTGAAACTATTGTTATGGCTTTCTGCCCTAATGACTCAAATGCACATTTTTAGACAATCTAAACTGGCAGAGCCATCCTCAACAGAGGGAACACGAGACAGAGAGTGGGTCATTACTTGAGGTTTTTCCCCTCACATTGAGGGAGCAGCTGTCACTGGGGCTATTACATCACACAGACAGTGTATTAATATAAAATACTGGCTGGTGCGGTGGCTCACGCCTGAAATCCTAGCACTCTGGGAGGCTGAGGCGGGAGGATCGCTTGAGCTCAGGAGTTTGAGACCAGTCTGAGCAAGAGCAAGACCCTGTCTCTACTAAAAATAGAAAAAGTTAGCAGGGCATGGTGGTGCAAGCCTGTAGTCCCAGCTACTCAAAAGGCTGAGGCAGGAAGATTGCTTGAGCCCAGGAGTTTGGGGTTGCAGTGAGCTACAATGACACCACTGCACTTTACCCAGGGTGACAGAGCAAGACTCTGTCTTGGGGGAAAAAAAAAAGACCCCCTCACAAAATACTGCAAAGGTTATCTTAAAGACAGGGGCTACAGGCTAGACTAAAAGCCTGAGGAAATCTCGCCCATATCTGTAATGCCTCCCTTCCCTGCCTGCTCAGGTTTGAGTTTGGCTTTAGCACATTTTGCTCAATAAAATGATTAAGTGACTTCACTGTCACTGTTTTTACTCTTCAGCAACTCAGGAAAAGAACAGAGCAAACTTCTAATAGAATAAAAGCAAGAGGACAACAGAGAAGGATGCAGTCTTTTGAAGGAGCTGGCTCAAGGCTATCCTCCAAATTGGGGGAGGACTCTGTTAAGGGGTTCAGTACCCCTGTGGGGTGTGCCTAGGCTCCAAGTCCTAGAGCACCAAGGGAACTGTGTGAACCTACTGCCAAGGCTGCCAGGAGGAGCAGCTGACTTCAAAGTCCAGGCCACATGTAACGGTGCTAAATCCCAGATCACCAAGACCACTGCTGTGGCCGAGGGCTGGCAACAGAAGGAAAGCTGCCAGTTTGGGGAGGGGGCATCCACCCCAATTTAAAGGCTAGAATATGCCTCTTGGCTCTCTCCACAAGGAAAGGGAACAAGGACCTGAACAAAGTATAATAGGGGAATGGACATACGAGCTTTTGGGTGAATGATTTTAATTGAATCAAACAACAGTATGAGAGTGCTTTCCCATCTAGCCTTGGAAATGACCCAAGAAGGCCAGGCTGGGTTGGCATTTTTGCTTTATGTGGAGGAAACCAGACTGGCACTTACCCCAGGAACAATGACAGGGGAGAGGGGATGAGTGGAGCTTGGGACATAGACTGAAAACCCAAACAGGAGGGTATCTAGGTAGGCAGCACTCACCCTTTGGCCCCAGGTTGGGAAGGGTTGACAATTTTCTTGAAGACACCAGGCACAGTGGGATTTGATTATGGACAGAACTCTGTGACTATACTCCAGAATTCTCCTTCCCTGAAAGCCCAATGTATGGAGAGAAAGGGTTGCCAAAAGGCATCTTGTATTCCTCCTTTGCCTTTGCACCTCCACATGCTGGAACAGGAGTCCTGGGAGTGGGTTACCTGTCTGGTCCCCCACACAGCATGCCGCCTGGTTTACCTTCCCCCATCATGTTATTTCTGCCACCTGTGTTTCCCAGGTCCTATCAGCTTGGGGTTTAGAAAGGCCTCATCTGTTCCCTCATTCATTCAGCTAGCAAAGATTAATATTTATTGAGCACCTACTGTGTGCCAGGCCCTGTGCTGGGCATCAGGGATAAAATGGTGAGCAAAACCAGACAAGGGGCCTTCTGCATTCCTGGGTTTATGACCTAATAGGGGAGGGGTAACAAATGGAGAGGTGCTAATTAAACAGTCATGCAGATAAAATGTAAACTTCAGAGCTCCAGTGGCAAAATTAACCAGCACACAGTTCTTATAAAATGTAAATTGCTCAGAGGGCTTTGGGTTTTTACCAAGCGTGCCAACTTCCAAGTCACTGTCACCTTCTTCCATTGCTGACATATCTGCCAGCTCCAAAGTGGCTGGTTTCAGGGGCTGCCAAAGGAGGCTTCAGCAAGTCGGCCTATTCAGTTCTCACTGGCTGCCCTCCCTGCAGGCCCTTTGTCTGCAGGCACCTGTGCTAGGGAGGTAAAACAGAAACCCCGCTGTGTGACAGATGCCCAGCTGGGCAAAGTCACTCCTTTCCTCTCAATCAGGCTTCCCTTAAGGCGCTTTAATTTCCAGGAGACAAGGTGGTCCTTCATGCGTAAAGACCTCGAAGAAGCCTGCCTCACCAGACATGCCCAGATATACCAAGACTCAGCTTACACCAGGGATGGCACACAGACGCTTACGCCTGCTCTGATCTATGGGTGACACCCTCCAGGAGCACCAGGCTGAAAAGGGTTTGAGGATGAACAAGAAATGATCACTGTGAGTGAGTGATATCTGACATAGACCTGAAAAATGAAGTATCCTCCCCATGTTTAGCTCAAGCGATGAACGTGCTCTTGTTATTCATTCAACAAATATTTGACTGCCTGCTAGGTACCAAATGTAAAAGGACAGGAAGAAGGAAGAAGGTCGATTTGCAAATCAGCACACCAGTCCCGGAACCAAGCACCCTCTGGGTATGTAAATGTCAGACCCTTCACATCCATCACTCATTCAGTCATTCAGCAACTACTTAAGGATCACCAACTTTGTAACAGGCACTGTGCTTGGTGCTGGGGGTACAGTGTGAACACAAAGGACTAGGTTTTGCCTTCCTGAAATTCAAAGTCCTATGGGAGAGAAAAAAAATAAATAAGTAAGCAAATAAAATTTTAGATAAAGACAATCTAAAGGAATAAAGTAGTAAAGAATTATACGGTGGAGGGTACACGTGAGGTAGGCTCTCCTCGGTGAAGGAGATGTTACAACGGAGCCCTGAGGCACAGAGCAGATGGGTCACCCATGGGTGGATCACAAGGAAGAGCACACCAGATGCAGGAACAGGAAGCAAAAGAGCCTGGGCCCAGCAAGCTGGAATTGTAAAATGCGCCAAGATGGAGAGTCCTTGGGGCCTGACCCAGCTCCTCTTACAGTTGCCCTCATCTCAGTTAAGGGCAACTCTGGTCTTCCCGTTGCTCAGAACCAAAACCTCAATGTCAACTTTAACACCACCGCACCCTCCCTGCCCCCATGCTGCATATGCAGTCCTTCAGCATGTCCTGTTAGCTCCACTTTCAAAATAGGTCCAAAGGTGGACACCACGTCCCACCCTGCCACCAAACTCTCCATCATCTCTTGCCTGGATCACTGCGATGGCCTCCTAGCTGGTCCCCCTGCTTCTGCTTTTTTCCACACAGTGGCCAGGGATGCTGTTGGAACATTACATGGAGCAAGTGATCCCTCTTCTCAAAACCTTCCCAAGGTCTCTGCATTTCTTTCAGAGCCCAGCCAAAGTCATCCTGACGGCCACCATCCTGGCTGCTAATCACTCTTCCAGCAACACTCCTCACTTCTACCCATTTACTCTCCTCCCGCCACACAGGCCTCACTGCTGGGCCCACCGCAGGGCTTTGCATGTGCTGTTCCTTCTGCCTGAAGTGCTCTTCCCTCCCAGATACGCGCATGGCTGGCTCCCGTACTCCCTTCAGCCTTTGTTCAAATCTCGCCTTCTGAGGTCTTTTCTTAATTAAATATTTGTAACTCAACATTTCCCATTCCCCTTTCCTACGTATGTCTTCCTCCTTAGTACTTATCACTATCAAAATATCATATGCTAAGTTGAATACACATTTGCACATTTTTAAACTTTTTTGATCTATGCACAAATGGCAATTTCATATGGGTCACGCGAGTCTTTATCTTACTTATCTTGTGGATTATTTCCCCCCTGTCCAGAAGATCAGCTCTTTGAGGACAGGGACATTGGTTTCCTTCACTGTATTCCCAGCACCCAGAATGGAGCTGGGCACAAAGTCGGCCCCCAGTCAACGGTTATTCAATGAACAAAGGATGTGGCTCGGTGTTTTAGTTCCAGTTAAATAAAAAACAAAACAAAACAAAAACAAAACACTGCTGGCAGGTGCTCCTGGGAAAGGCTATTTTGGTTAAAAATATCCTGGGCTTCTTGAAAGTGCATGGGGAAAACTTTAAGTATATTTTTTGGTTCAGTGAACACCCAGGATATACTGAAGGGAACAGAGATTACAGAGGGAAAGGAGGCGGCTTTTGTGTATATACTTATCCAATTTGAGATTCTTGTCATTTTCTTCTCTTCCCCCACAGATTTGGGCTGCTACCCCTGCCTGATGCCCAAACTATTCTAACCAGAAGCCCCATAATCATAATCTTTTCAAAAAAACATCCTCCTGGCTGCCCTGCTTAAGATGGGAGCAGTAATTAACCTCACCGCCTTTTGAGACCTGAAGCATGCTCAGATACACACACTTTCAACATGAGACATTCCGGCTCAGACCCGGCTGGGTGAAGCACGGTCCTTCCTCCAGGGAAGGAGGAGACAATGGGGCAGAACCGCACAGCCCCCAGCAGTCCGAGAACCACCTCACTGGCTTGGGCAGGAAGCCCGCGGGATGTCATGCAGCGAGGCATTATGTCAGTGTCGGTTCGGTTCTACGAGAAAGCTACGATGAATTCCACAGCCCGAGCTCAGGGCTGAGCGTGCATTTAGACACTGGGGAAGTGAACTTCCCAGAGCTGTGGCCTGGAGCAGGATTCAAAGCACTCAGGGACTCCCCAACGCCACAGTCTTTGGTCAGTTTTATGATGCTGTAGTATTTATTCCCTTTTCCTCGGGTCTCCTGCTACGTGGTCTGGGTCTCCAGGCCCTGCTGTCTAGGTGCTCCAGTAGTTTCCTGAATACTTGGTTTACATGTGGTGACATTTGTACTCACTCTGCAGGTGTGGCTTTGCCAGGCCAGGCCTTCAGAGGCTCCGATCTCCTCGGCCCTTGCCTGGGAGAACCCACCAGGTCACCCAGCAGCGTGGGCTGGCCCAGGTGGGTGACCCAGACGGGCTCCCCTTAGTCTTGGCCAGCCAGGGGAAACAAACATGCCCTTCCAGTTAATTTGCTTTATTTTCCCTTTGAAAAGAAAGCCCTTCATCAAAATAACAAACCATTAATATTAACTAATTACTAATATTTATTTAAACAAGGTTAAGAGAATGGCACGGTTTACAAGTTTTAGAGACATAAAACACGAGCTCAATTTGGTTCTTTCTTGCCTCATTAAATTTTAAATTGTTATAGGTCACTGCTTACAACAACACTGGTTCTCACTGCCAGTTATAACTAAAGAACAAATTTTAATTCAGTGGACATTTTAGGAGAGTCAACAGCCTTGTGGGAGACTTTCCACAGTAGAAGCAGCAGCCCAGCCGGCCTCAAAAGTCCCCACATGTGTCCTCCTGCCTTTAATCTCCTTAATCAGCTTTCAAACTCCCAAACTGCAGGGGAAAGGCCTTCTCTGTCTTTAATTTTCTGTTTCCTTCCTTCCTTCCTTGCTGACAATAAAGGCAAGAAAGAACAAGTATGTGTGTGTGTGTGTGTGTGTGTGTGTGTGAGAAAAAGAGAGAGAGAGAGAGAGAGAAAGGTGGGGAAGAGAGAGAAGAGGAGAAATAGATTTTAATAATATGAATAAATAAGAGAGGATGAGATAAGAGAGAGAAAAGATTCTGAGCATGCCCTGCCCTGTCTTGACCAGAAAAATCCAACGAGGACGGTTACCAGAGGCAGGGAAGGGTAGTGGAGAGTGGGGTATAAAGTGGGGATGGTTAATGGGTGCAAAAATGTAGTTAATTAGATAGAATGAACAACAACAACAACTCAAGTAAAATCTACTTAGAAAAATACTTTCCCCTCCTGATCCTCTGAGTGTCACGGGAGCAGACAATTCATCATGAACCCAAACCAACTTTTCTCTGCCAATGTCTGCCAGCTTTGAGGCAATTTGCTTTGTTCTGTGTGAGGCAGGGGCAGCCCCAGTTGGCTTCAGGGACAGTCTGTGTGTCAGTATAATAGGTATCATCCATGTTAGAGAGAAGGACACACGAGCCTGTGCGCCGGAGGGGAAGAAGGATTGGGAAGACAGTTTGGTGGTGGTCCCCAGTCCAGTCTCACTGAGCTAGGAGTGAGTTCGGCCCCACCCTTAGGCTGGACAAAAGGGACCTCTGCTCTGAAGGCTTGCACATCAAAACACCAACACACACACACACACACACACACACACTTCTTTCTTTCCTGGCTCTTAAGAAAGTTATTTGTTGTTGTTGAAAGTTTAGTAACCGACCAAGTGAACTGGAACTATAAAGGACACAGAGGCCAAACTGGGCCTCCATGTGTCCTACTGTCCTAGGCCCTGGAAATGTCAGAAGCAGGTCTGTCTGCACCCCACGGAGAGAACAGAAGGGTAGAAATGGAGGGGGAGGTTGTCATGGAGAAGACTAAGGAATAAAGACACACTGCTGATTTAATTCCTTGGGTACACAATGTGGCTGAGGACAGGGCAGGTCTAAGTCAGAGAGAAGGCAGATCTGTTTCAGGATGAAATAGGGAAGCCACTAAGTGGTGCGATGGGGCTGAGGAGGAGCTGGTCCAGGGACTTAAAGGGAACATCCACGTGGAGAATCTTGAAACCAGAGGAATCTAGGAAGGGGGTAAAATTCTATACCAAGAAATAGGCATGAGTCACTAATGTGAGCCCTGAGGGGCAGAAGGGCCAAGCTGTGGGCCAGCCAGACCTGGGTTTGAATACTGGCTCTAGAGCATTCTGGAGATTATGAGCTGGAGCTGATGACCCTAGACCTTTGACCTGGATCTCTCTAACGCTTGGGTGCCTGTAAATGGCACCCATCCTATAGGGTTGCTGCGAGAAGAAAATGAGAAAGCACATATAGAGTACTAGCATAGTACTTGACACACAGCAGACACACAAATAGTAGGCATGAGCATTATGGTTAGCATTAGTGTTAGTTTTAGTATTAGTATTAATAGCAGTTTTCCTGTGAATGTGATTCCATTTGACTGATACAGCCTGAAGAAACACTGGGGACATCTTTTCTGGAACTCTCTTGCAAAGATTTTTTCTTGCTTACAGGACCAAGTGTCTCCCTCCTCACTTTTCCCCTCTTATCCTAGAATAGTTAAAAACACATTGAAAAAATAACAGCAGCAATATGCAGCACCTCAAAAAGGAATATGTGATTTCTCCCCAGGGACAAATGGTGTTGCTAGGCAGAGACACTAGCACCCTATGGTTCATATCTGGTGACATCTAAAGGGAATCACCAGTTAGCACCAGGGGCGTGGGGCTTCAGCGTGGCATCTGGAGGCTGAGGCAGCACTAGGTTCTGGGGCAACACCCTGCTGGAAGGCAGAACTGACTGCACGTAGCTAGAGCAGGAAACAGCCACGACTGTGTTGTAGTGAAAATGAAGTTTCATGCAGTGCTCTCCAGACATGGATAATGGCAGATGTCCTTAACCCACACCCAAGGACCTACCGTCCAGGCCATCTCTGCATGAGAAGTCCAGCAACAAAAGCGGGTACACAAGCAACCCCCCAGACCGGCAGAAGGAAGGGAGGCAGAAGGAAGGGAAAGTGAGGCTTTGTGTCTAATCTGAACTTATTTATGGTAGGCCTCCAGCTCCACTAGAAATGTTGCTCATTACTCAGAAAGCCAAATTTGTGTGAGTTAATTTACAACTCGAAGACGTAATGTTATGGAGCAATCTAGACTGTGATTTATAGTAAATTTCCTACTGGCATGAATTTTTATACACCAGGCTTTAGCTGATCCCTCTAACCGACAAATAATGCGCAGCAATTATACACTATCAGGCAAACATGTTGGAGCATACACTTTTACCCCTAATCCTGTATATAAATTTTACTTTTTACACTTGTGTGGTTCTCTTCCACATGTGACTTTCAGAATACTGTGCCCATTTAGTGTACTGTTTATCATGGTGAAATGTGACATAATTGACTATTTCCTCAATGGGGCAGTTTTTAAAAAATTGGTTTTGTGAGGTTTCTTTTTGTTTTTTAAATAGAAACAAAACTTCTAGGGCATACAAGCGATGTTTCATATCAGATTAGGTAAGATTATTAATGCTTACTGATGGCTGATATGATCTCTTTTCAATGAAATAAATCTAAACACCCATCGGGAAAATACATATCTTAATTTTTTTCACAAAAGGGATTTTGTTAAACTAGTAGTACCTGTGAGTGTAAATGCATATGTGTCTGCATAACTAAATGAACACACATGTGCATGTATACACGTGCACACACACAGGAGTAGAAAAGTGCAGAGGGCTACTGGAGAAACACGGTTTGGGTAAGTTTGGCTGTCTCTAAGACTCTACTTCTGGCACTTTTACTCCCCATTCAGAATGGTGTGGTGAGGAGAAAGAGGAAGAAGAGGAGGATGAAGAGGAAGTCCAGGAGGAATATTTTTTGTGAGCCTATTGTGTTTCACGTACCTCCCTGGACATAATGGCCAGTTATTTTGCTTCTCAATTTTATTTTCAAAATCTTGGCACTGCGAAGACTTTTCAAAGACATGAAATCCCAATGCCGTACAGGTAAAGACTGAGATGCATATAATTGTAAAAGTTCTATGTGGCAAAAAACAACCACAACAGCTACCCGAAACAAACAACAGCGAAAGATCCCACATAAGCAAGGGTGTCAGATAAATGACAATTAGATAAGCATATTTCAGATGAAGAATTTATATCCATAATATGACATATTAATAAGAAAAAGTTCCAATGGCCCAGCAGAAATATGGACAAAAGATGTGAATAGATAAATCACTAAAAAGAGACATGCAAATGACTAATCAATGAAAGGATGTTCACATATACCAATAATTAAGAAAACGAAGAGTAAAACAAAAGATCCCATTCTTGGAAAGTCTAATCAAGAAAAGAAGGGTAGAGAGAGAATTCAAAGAAATAACTACAAAATGACCAAAAGACAATGGATATGTATGTGGATGAAATGGATGATACTCTAGAAAAATAAAAATAATAAAATTCACTGGGAAAAAGGCAGATAATCTGAATAGGCCAATAAACAATCCAATGACCAGGAAATAAATGGAAAATGTTGCCAAATAATTATTTCCAAAAATGGCCCTGGATTGAACCATTTAACAGGAGAATACTTTTATGCTTTCAAGAACAGACTTTTTTTGGCTGGTTCTGGAAATATAGACTGCAAAGAAATTTAATTTTAAAAGCTGCCATAGCTTGGATACATAAAAGAAGAAACTATAGGCTAATTCCACTAGTGACTATGATGTAAAAACTGTAAGCCATAACACTTGCAAAGAAAACCCAGCAGCACATTGCAGGAATAACGTAAACATGGCCGAGTAGGGTTTATTCAAAGAAGCTAAGGATGTTTTAATATTAGAAATTCCATAATATAACTCATTACATTAATAAGAGAGACAAATAGATATGTGATCACCCAAATTAATACGTCTTAATCAGTGGTACACATCAGAATCATGAGTCTGATTCCTGCAATGGCCAATTATCTCATGGTGTATCTGGAGCAAGTACTGATCTATTTTTTTTTTAAGCATTCTTTGGGAATTCTTATGTATACTTTTGTTTGAAAACCACTGATTTAGTAAAACGTTCATGAGTCATTTGATAACAAATCAATAATTCCTGATATAAAATCATAAAAAACTAAGAAAAAGAGCTTATCTCTTTAAAAAGGACTCTCATCTGAATTGTAAACATAGTAATAGTAAACTAACTACAACAGCATTCCCATAAAACCAGATGGAAGACAACAATGTCCACTATAACCATTAGTATTTAGTATTGTTCCAGATATTCTAACTAAAGTGATAAGAAAAAGATATGAAAACATAGGTATTGTAAAAGCCCAATTGGGATTATTTATAGATCAGATGATTATCAATTCTGAAAGCACAAAAGTCAACTAAAAAACAACTTGAACTAAAAAAAATACTTCAGGAAGGTTACAGGTTAAATATTCACTGAGCTCTCACTTAACCTGCTCTGTCAGTTCAAAAAGACAATGGGAAAAGTTTCTATTCATAACAGCCAATAGGTACATAAAAAACAATAAATGGACATAACAAAAAAATCAATTATGAACTCATGTTCAATGTTATAAATGTCAAAATAGAAAACAAATTGCATCTTAGAATTAAAACCATGCAACAAAAGAATCCAAATAACACAAAATATAAAAGAGTATCTCAATCATAACAACTGCCATTTACTGAGTGCATAACGTGTGCCAGTCTGTGTGTGAAGATGAGCATTTTACATGTATATTTCATTTTCTGCTCAGAAAAATCCACTCCGATGTGGCACATGCCAATATTATGCCTATTTTAAGATTGTGCCTTTAACCCAAGGTCATAAAGCCGGTAGGTGGCAAATCCTGGATTCAAATCGAGCCACGTCTGCCATGCTCCTAACCACAGCTCTGTGGCAAATACCCCCTCCCACTGAAGCACCTTGTTCTGTAGTCCTGTGTTACGTGTCAGTAAGTGACAGGCCGAGAAGAGCTCAGCCTCGTGAGGGTCAAAACCTTTCCACATCACTATTTACTAAAACATCCTAAGTCGGGAATAGCAATAATAAAGGGCTTTGAAGGAAGCTATCGGTGACGTCTGGGGCCTCAGCTTCTGGTATGTCACCCAAATACCTTTGGACATTCTGTTGCGGCTGTTGTTTTCGGCTCTCATCCCTGACTTTGTGTGAGACCTCGGACAAGGGAGGCCGTCTTTGCCTTACTGAGCACTCTGTCAACACTCAAAATAATGCTAAGGCAGCCACCGCACAGTCCAGGAAGGGAAGTCCCGGGCCACGACATTTTGCAGAGGACACCCCGCATTCATCACTGCGTTTCAAGTTCAGACTTGCCCTTGGGACCTCTTCCAGAGTCCTCCATGTGAAACTGAAAGCAACCCTTGAACTTTTGGCAGAAGCAGCACTGGGAAGGGAATGAGACTCTCCAGCCCTGAAACCACAGGCCCTCCCCCCAGCCCTGCTCTCCAGGGTGGGTGCTCGGAAAACATGCCGGACCTCTCCTTATGATCCTAATGGAAGCCTGGGGGAAGAACCATTTGTTGTCTGTGAATTTTCAAGTTCATGTAATAGATTCATTTAATCTTTTAAAGACCTTTTTTTGTTAGATCTTGGTTCCTTGCTCCCTTTTCTTCTCTGGAAAGTCTAAGGAGAGGAAATAGTTCTCATATGAAAAAGGAAGAGGCATACACAGGATGAAGGACCAGGATGGAAAAGCAGCCTCTAAGAAGCTCCTTAACGCCACACTGCTTTCCTGTACAACGGGACTGCTCAAGCTGCGAAGACAGAAGGGGCCCTGAGGTCACACCGACTGCTCCTCTCCGCTAGGCTGCCCCACACAGGTACCCCCTCGGGGCGTCCCCTATCAGTTCCCACTGTGTGCTCTGAGACGCTCTTTTGTAATTTGAAGGCTGGGATTCCTTCCCTTTCCACCCCTCCAGGAGAGGCAGCTGGCTGAGGAGGTTCTGCGTGAGTCAGCAGACGTCCTTGCTGCCATCCAAGACCACAGGGGTCTTACCTGTAGCGTGACGCTAGCATTTTCCCCGGTGCCTTGGGTTGCTCGGTCCCAGTGGTTTTTCTGCTTATCCCCAACTCCCCACGCCCTCACCTCCTGCATCCTTCGCATTTCAGCAAAAGGCACCATCGTCTGGCCATTTAATCCAACCCCAAATCCCTGAATTCTCTCTTTTTCAGGTTCACTCTATTTCCTCGCCCTGAATCGGTCCCTTCTATCCATTTCTGTAGGGCACGCTGACGCCATCTCACATGTTGCAACCCCAATGAGGTCCTTACTGACTTTGATCCATTTACTCAACAAATACTGAGTCCCTACTGTGTCCCAGGAACTATTCTAGGTGCTGGGAGCACAGCAGTAAGAAAACAAAAACAAACAAGCACATAAAAAAGCATCAGGGGAAACAGAATGGGGAGCAAGGAGTATCGCAACACCACCGCAAACAGGGTGCTAGGCAAGGCCTGGCAGAGAAGATGACACTAACTCTCCTGTTCCCACCCCCTGAAAGCTCCTCTCTCACCTCCACATGCAGCCAGGGCCATCTTCTCATGATGCTAATCGGGTCACGTCACCTTCTAACTTGGCAACAGCCTCTGACAGTTTGAATGACATTCATCACCCCCCATCATTTCTTTGTCACTCTAAGTAAGAGTCATCAAATGAGTATTTGGAAAATTAATGAGTAGTTTTGTCATCACAGTGAATATCTATAATTACCTCCATTTTATAAAAGAGCAAAGTGAGGTTCAGCAGATAATAAAAGGCAGAGCCGGAATTTATACTTTGGACTCCAAAGCCAGAAACAGGTGGTGTGGCCATGAACAGAATGTGGCATCTTCCTTACAGTTGTGTCCTGAGATGTGCCACATTTTTCACCCACATCATCATATACTTCTCACCAAATGGCACTAGAGGGATGCAGTAATACTCCACAAAGGCTGAAATGAAGAATTTATGTTTTTCCAAATACCTGCACCTCACATGGAGATGTGCGCAGTGCCACGGAGAATGGGATCTGCAGGTGTCTGGACTCAAATGCCAGCCGGGCCACTCTCTGGCCTGCAACCAGTCTGGGTCTCAGTTTTCCCATGTATAAAAAGGAGCAAATATTTATAGTAGCAAGATCATAGGGCTAAGGTAAGAACTAAGTGAGATGATCCAAGGCAAGCACTTAGTATGGTGCCTAGGTTACTTGTTATTATTTAAAACATTACATAACAAACTGTTATATTTAAACTGTAATATAACAAAATAACAAACATTTTTTTCTTAATCTGACAGCCCACCTATCATTGTTAGATAATACTAGTGCCAGCATACTGATTCCCTCTGAAGTAATGACAAATGTGGGATTCACTTTTTGAAATATTTTATTCTTTCTCCTAGAATGCCAACCCTAAAGAAAAATTTTTCCACTGGTGCCACTTAAAAGTATCATTATAATCTACAAGCTAAATTCAGAGATGGATTGATGGCATATTTTCGATGTGCCTATCACTTGGGCTCACTGAGGTTGGAGAATGCCCATCCTTGAAAATACAGAAAAAATAGTCAACTGCCTTGGGTGACAAGTATCATCACTTGCCCCTACAGGTAAAAATGTGAAGATCACCAAACACACACTCCCAAGGCAGGGTCCCCACGTGGAAAGCCACAGGTGGCTATTAAAAAAAGAAACTAGGACCAGCTGTCAAATATCTAAAATGGTCTTGGCTTCCATGATACCTTTGCCCACTATATGTTATCACATTTATATTTTTAAATATAAAGCTTTTTAAAAAATTAATTTGAGGTGATTAAGATATTATCTTAAGCTAGGATGTTTTGAGTCTAAAGGGGAAAAGAGAACTTACTAGAGGAAATAAAATTAATTTTGAACAGACAGAAATGGGCCTTTTAGGACTAATTTCTCATAGGTTAGTCATGTAAAAAGAGGAAACATCCTTTGTCTTCTGGGCTCATGTGTGCTTTTCGTTTTTAAAAAACTCCAATTTGTCTTCCCTGCCTTTGTGATTTTCCCTGTATCTCCGGGGAGAGATGGAAAGAAGGCAGGGAAGGAAATGTAATTCATTTTACAGGAGATTTAAAATTTACAGATATGCCACAGAAGTTCATCATTTTCCATCTTTTCTACAATAAAAAGAGGTTCAAAAGAGTTTCTATAGAGCTTGTCAAGTTCCTTCATTTTGGTTACCAATTTATGGAACTGTGTAAAAAAGGCTGCCTGGCGAGGTCACAGGACCCAAGCCAGTCATATCAACAACAGGACTCTGTGCGACTTTGAAATTCTTCATAGGAACTCATAAATTGTGCCTGTAGGTAAAAAAGCCTCAGGATGGTCTGGTCATTGTTTTGAGTCCCTCTCTTAACATGAACAGCTTAGAGAGCTTTCTTCTCCTTTTATGTCTTACCATCTACTATTCCCTCTTCCTCCCACATTTTTCGTTCATTTCCTGGATTCTTCTCAATAAGTCTAGACAAATCACAATAATATAACTGAAATCTTCCCTAATTTTCAAATTGTGCTTCAATTACCACCTATGGGAAGCCAACTGGGAAACATTCCTTTGTCCCCTGGCATTTGTCAAGAGTTAGTTCTTTGCATGTGGCTTGGAGGAAATTGCTGCCAAAGCTAGAGTTTCCACAAGTGCCAACAAAGGAGAGATTTGCTCATTTAGGCTTTCTTTCTGTATTGCTTAGCCCTTAATATATGTGGATAATTCTGGCATTAAGGAGATCAGGGGTACATAAGAAGGACATTTAAAGGAACAACCAAAAATTCATAACAGGAAGCCTTACCTGGGAGGAAACCGTGGTACAATGCTGTGGGGGTTCAGAAAGGGTAAAGGTTACTTCCAGCTTCGGAAGAGACTTCTTGGAAAAGGTGTCATTAGAACTAGGCCTTGAAGGGATAGAAGAAAGAGCATTTGACCCAAAGGGAATGACTGAAAGAACAACCTGGCGGCAAGATCATTCCGGGTACACATGGAAAACCTCAAAGTAGGTCCTGATGAGAGAAGTCTTTCTTAATCTTCAAAAGTGGGCTTCACAAATTAGCCAGCACCATCCTTTGATTTCTCACCAAATCCCCCTTCAAATTGTTTTAGAAAAGAGATGCTGTTGAACTTATGAAGTTTCAAGCTTTCTGCCTTCACTTTTCTTAGTTCCTTGTTTTAGCTATCTTCCATCCCCTTGCTGTAATCATGAGCCTATTTCTTCCTCCTGCATCATGGACAATAGCTGGTTATCCTGGTCCTTATAGAGACCACTGACTTTCCTCCCTGCCCAGCCCCCCAGTGCCCTGCATTCCCCAACATCAACCTTCCCCCCTGCTGTGGGCCTAATATGGCAATGAAGGGCGCTTTGCCTTGTGCCAGTGGACAGCCAGGGAGAGATGCCTCCTGAGGCTTGTGCAGCCCACATCTTCTCATTAATGCTGCTGCAAGTGCCCTTGACTTTTCAGCAATGCCTCTAACTTGGGATTGGTTCTCCTGGCTGGGTCTATACAAAGCCAGCAGCTCACAATTTGTTTTTCTCCTGCCCCATTGAGTTCAGGCTGATTGTTTCTGATCACTTCTTTAACATATCAAGGTCACCAGGCATTCTAATCCTTTCCTGCAAGATGCCAGCTACTTCTGAGTGGGTTGTGTTCCAACTCGGTGGTTACAGGGACTTTGAAATCAGCCATGTGTTTAACATATTGAACAAAGACTTAGATCTTGAAATGTGCATTTATCCTTTCACTTATTTTCTTAATTCGTGAATTGACTACCATTTATGGATCCTGCCTGTACATCTGTTTTGGATGTGGGAATTGTTTTTCATTCCTTCGTCATTTGAGTTAGACTCTCCATAGTATGTTACACATAGCTTGCAATATGCCAACATACAGTAAAATAATTATCGTTTCCTTTGCAAATCTGATAAAAAATGAGCCAAGTCCCGTCCTTCTGTGGAATGTGTGTATGGTGATGGGGCAGAGGGAAGGCGATTCTTCAGAGAAAACCAAAGCCTGGCTTATCTATATATTCTGAAAGAGATTACAAGCCCTCTATACACATTGAATCTAATGCCATGGAAATTATTCAAATGCCCACTTGGCGCCAAGGGCCATGCCCATTGAGCTCATTCCAGAGGGACAAGAGAGTCTGATCTCTGGATCTCCATGCTAGAGTCAAGCCTTACAATTAATTCCATGTGCATAACTATGTGTGTGGGTGTGTGTATGGGGCTTTCCTGCTGCCACTGTGGATTATATACAATCATATCCACAATGTTGTGATGCTTATTATGAATGGCACTGTGCCAACTACTTTATTTACATGTCTTATTTAGTCTTCCCAATAAGCCTGTTGTATTAGGTAAGTACTGTAATCATCCCCATTTTACAGATGAATAAACTGAGGGTTTGAAAGGTAAAACTTGCATGAGCCAAACTCCAAAGTTTGAGTTTTTGACAAATACCTGCACTGCCATTCTTAATATATGTAGCTAAGTCAGGGGCCCCTGGAGTGTTAGCTCCAGGTTTTGGCTGTGGCTGGAATGAAGTCCTATTCAAGGACAATGGTAGCACCTCCCTCAAGGTGGTGAATAATGAAAAATGCCCCTGGCCTGTGTCCAAAAGGAAAGGTCTATTGAGCTGGTACCCTCTCCCTTAGGTAGATCACTCCCAGGACTTCCCAGGAAGAACTATAATGCTGTAAGTCCCTGCTCTAGAATACATACAACTGTATCATGAACTGTGGGGCAGGCAGAATCTAGTTTTGATATCATCTCCCCCTTATTACTATCGTAGGCCAGATAACTGGTGTCCTTGAGCATGAATTTCCTCAACTGCAAATTGGAAAAAATAACGTGTGTCTATTAATACCTAGTAGGGTTGTTACGAGAAATGTGTTAGGTTAAGCCCAGTACGTGGTTGCTAAAAAGTGACTACATTTTTAGTGTGGTTAGCCACACTCAGCCATCTCTATTCATATAAAGGACTTGACTTAGCATCTCAATTATTTCTTACATGGCAAAATATCTCACTATTAACTTTTCATGCATTTTTAACTCTTTTAAGATCTTTTAGTTCCTAATACTTCATTTTATTTTAAATGGGAAATAGGAAAATGGAGATAATAATCATCCTTGTCTCTAGTAAATCTATAAAGACCCAAAACAGATCTCCACTGATCCATCAGGACTCACTAGAGAAAATGTACTACTCCATGTCTGATAATACGACTCCTGCAGGCTCTAAAGAGTTTCGAGGTCAAATATTCTAGAAGAGATCCTAGCTCAAGTCCAAAGAAGTCTCATGGCAGCTTCTGAAACACATGGGCTTTCCACTTCCTAGGACCTTTTAGTCCCTGTGAGAAGAAATGCAAGTCCTGGAAGTCCCCTCTCCAACCATGAGAGATTTCTGATGTTGACCCAGCCCCCACTCACCAGTATTATGGACTAAGAAGCCAACCTTGCCATCTTTTCATAATGGGAGCCAAGCAGAATGACCCAGCGCTTCTGGACTCTTTTAAATTAGACTTATTAGAAGGAAGGAGAGGAAAGGGTTTTTCGATCATGTAACCAGTTAAACTCATTTATCTCAATTATTATTTGGGCCAAGTCTTACCACCTCAAAAGCCACAGAGAGTGTGGCAAGGGTTGGGCCAGTTCCAACTGGGATGAGAAGCTACGTCTGCTTTAAAAGATGGTCCAGATCTCCCCTTATAATCTCTGGGTTCTTTAAATACTGGATAGCTAGGGCCTGCCTTGACCACAGCAGGAACCACTCCCCAAAGAGCATCTGGAGTCCTGGCCATGTGCTGGGAAGGAGCCCCTGAAATGTCCCATGTCTTTTCCCAGCATAACAATCCTCAGCACAATGGGAGGACATCAGGCAATTCAAATCCAAAAAAAAAAAAAAAAAAAAATGCCACACCAAAGGACCTTGATCCTTTTGTCCTGTGGATCTTTCCTTAAGAATTCAGCCTCCTTCCTCAATTCTCACCTGGATACACTGAGTCTGGCATGTAATTAGGATGATATAGAGATAGGAACAATGGCCTAGGAGGGGGTCCCTTTGGTTGCCACATTGATTCTGCAGCTGGTTGGCTGTCAGGGGGCCTTGAACACACACCCTACCTCTCCCCATGTCTTGGCTTCCCAGATGTAAACATAAATAGTCTGAAGTGGGTGGCCATCAGGTCAGCTCTGTTCAGTTCTGATGGCATAAAGTTTCCATTTTTATTTCTGTTTAGTTTTTAAATAAACGTATTTATTGAGGACATGCATACAGAAAATTTCACACATAGTGAATTTATAGCTCAACGCATTTTCACAAAGTGATCGTAACGTGTAATCAGTGCCCATCTCAAAAAACAGAACATAACCAGCATCCAAAAGCCTTCTTGTGCAGCTTCCCAGCCAACCCCCAACAGGTGTAACCACTGCCCTGAGTTCTAACACCATAGACTATTTTTTCCTGTTTTGACTTTTGGGATTGTGTGTCTTTTTCTCTTTTTTCTTTCTTCTTTCACTTAATACGTTGGTGAGATTTATCTTCATCGTCATGTTACAATACATTATTCTCATTGTTCCAGAGTGTTCCACTGCATGAATATACTACTAGCCTAAGGCTTAGTATTTGCAGTTGTTACCACATGTCCCCAATTTTATCCCCTAATTCATAACCCACTATGATTGCTCTACAAAAAGGCAGCAAAATCAGAACCCCCCCTGGGAAAGCCTAAGAGAAACTTTGTTTACTGCTTCCTGGGGCCATGGATGCCCTGATCTTTCTAAGTCTTCAGAGAAGTTGAGTGCCCAGAGACACGGAAAACAAAGTACCAATATCAACACCATCAGCCTTGCTCAAGCAGAACCTGTTTGTACTTCCTACTATTCCATGAGATCTATACGAGTCCCTTAGCAATTTCCAAGCTAAAAAAACAACACTGATGCACAGACAGATTACATACACAGGAGTGAAACTTAATATACAATCTAATTTAAAGCAAATACATTAAATATGAATGAAAGAAAATACTTTATGTGCAAAAAGAGGGATAAAGGCATTATGGGGACTTATGTCAGGTAAAATTGCTATAATTTCCTCAAATAGTCTGAGAAGAACTCACAAGGAATACTGCAAGAGAAAGGCACATTGTTGCTATAATCCAGTGGTAATAAATTGGATTTTAACCATATTTTCTAAGAAAGAAATGAAAACCTTCCTCTTCAAGCAAACACAGAGGGTAATAAGCCTACCAGTGATGCAGAAAGGCAGCGAGTTCCAGAGTCATCACCGGCATCCCTTGACAAGGCCAGGAGACCTTTCAGGCATCAGTATGATGCAACTTGGCAGCCAACGTCGACACTGTGGGGAAAGGCCAGCCTGAAAAGAGGCTGTTCTATTGGCCAGATGTAAGGCAATGGCTCAGCCTCACTGGTCTGGATCATTGCAGCGTACTCTTAACGGGGCCTCCTGTAACTCCCAGTCCTTCCCTCCATTCTCTGAACTGAAGCCTGAAGGCTCGTCCCTAAACACAAACCTGATCATGGTATGTCCCTACTTAAAATCATTTCATGATTCTCTATTGCCTGCACAATAGAGTCCAAATTCTCCTTTGCAGCTCTCTGGGCTTTTGGGATTGACCTGTGCTTGCCCTACCTTGCTCATCTCTCAAACACACTCCAGCCACATGGAACTTCTAGAGTTCCCTCCACCTAGAACGTTTCTCAAAGCCTTCAGCAGGCTCCTGCTTGTCTCGCACGTGTTAGGGAGCTGCCAGTTTCACTGGAAAGGCTCCCCTGATGGCCCCTTTATCCTCATGTAGCCCCCCACAACACGGAAATCACAGGCAATTCCTGGTTCCCTGCCGTAGCGGCTCTGGCCGGTGCCTCACCCCTCACCCCCTCAGCACGCAACTTGTCAACAGAGTCCTACTGTAGACACCTGCAACTCCACCTGTGGGCTTCATCTTGGCCTGCTGGGCACATACAGGACAGGAGCACCAGAAGTTAATGTTCCTGGGAGCATCCCTCAGATAACAGTGGGAGGAAGATGGAGGGTGAATACCCCTGCTGTCCCCCCTCTAGATATGCTACTTGTACTCAAACCAGCCTGCTTCCAGGGAAACCCAACCCAGACACTGGCCCATCTCCCAACCAGACTGAGCTCAGTGAAGCTAGGGACTGAGGGCTCTTATTTATCAGTGGATGTCATGAGTGCCTACCACATGCTTGGCATATACTAGATAAATATTTATGGGACGAATAGGGTGTCATGCTCAATGGATACTTGTTTCTTTGCCAGTATTCTGTTCAGAGGCAATACAGAGCCTA
Organism: Varecia variegata; assembly: GCA_028533085.1. NCBI lineage: Eukaryota > Metazoa > Chordata > Mammalia > Primates > Lemuridae > Varecia > Varecia variegata. The sequence goes on along the minus strand of CM052436.1, from coordinate 160,056,128 downwards.
GCAAAGAGTACAGGCTCTGAAGTCAAAAGACCTGGGTTCCGTTAAAATAATGGAATCCTCCACTTCTGATTGGTGTAACTTTGGGCAGAGGTGGGTAAAATACCTGAGAGCCCAAGTGTTGGCTTCTTTTCAGCCAGGGTTTATGAAACTCAAGGAGAGCTGTTTAAAACTGCAGAGAGTCACACAAATGTAAATAGTGCTTATTTTAGGCATTCATGTAATTCTTTGTGACTAAATATGGGGAAAGAGATTACATTCTAGATGCCACAAGCACTTGTGGTGGGAAGAGGAAGTTGATGAAAATTGGGGCTGGGTAAACAGCTAATTCCATTTGGAGAGTCTTTAGAGGCATATATCTGTGTTTTGACAAAGATCATTTAAATTCCAAAAAACCAGAATGGAGATGGGAAAATAAAATAAGTTTCTAAAAGTCCAGAAATAATTGCTAAATATAAATAGGCATAAAAATGTGCACACCTCTCATATATATAACAGAAGACATGTAATGAACTGTATTAAATACGAACAATCTCAGTATGTTTTTTACTTTGTTTTTCTCCTTTAACAGCTTCAGAATTCTAAAACACAAACACGTATATGCTGAGAAATATCTGAGATGTTTTCAGATCAGGCTAAAATCAAGTGTCATCTTAGAATCCTCATAAAAGTGCTAATGTATTCAAGACATGCAAAAACCTCTATTAATCCACCAGACCCATTGGATATAGCACTTACTAACAAAATAAGAATGAAAAATTAGAATATAGTCTAAAACAGTGCAATTCATATTTGTGGCCAATACTGAATTAATTGAATAACTTTTGACAACTTTTTAATGTAAGGGCCAGCTTTAAGAATGGAAATTCAGAAATAAAAGGAACCCAGATTCATTTTTCTTCTTTTCGTTGAATTGTTTTGTCTTCTCATGAAGAAAAGGCAAAATTCTGATCCACCATCATCGTATTGATTAGCACTTGCAAGAGTAAAGAGTATGTGAAGATTTTTACCCCCAAGTTCTCAAAGTTAGTGCTTCCAGAGCTGGGCTTTGTTTCCAGACCCTCACCCAGGACTGTGTATCTTATGTATCCATGCACATGGAGGACATAAAATACATGTCAAACAAAATAAAGCAAGTTATTAAGTACAACAAAACCCTAAATCTTGGTGGAAGTCAACAGATAAACAGACTATAACAGTAGAATAGTCTAAATACACAATGCATAATTCATGGCTAAACCAAGGCTGGGCTTGTGCAATATTTCACCGGCTCCCCCTTGCAGTCTTTGAGGTTAAGACTGGGTAAATTGCACTGCTTTTGCTAACTCAGCAAAACTCTGGAAAATCAAAAAAGAAACCTGCATCCTTCTAATAATGGGAATAGGCAACAAAAGCAGAGGGTGGAGAAGGTGTTGTTTAGCTCCTGAAGCTAGGCATTAAAAAAGGCACTGTGTACTATACTACCCATTATCTTATTAATAGATAATTTTATTGTTGACAAATTATTTTTTTTCTTTAGGTTATTGTGCTGCTAAAATTAAGAAAGCTGACCAACTTCTTTCCTCACATCCCATTGCCATGCCTGTGCCCAGTTCACAGTAGGCCTCCAATAAACATTTGTTGAAGGGACTTCCTTTAGATTTCCACTAGTTGCCTACTGAATGCAGCAATGAAATATGCAGGTGAATATACAATGCCCAATAACAATAGTAATGGAACACTGAATAAAATTTAACACAACATTATGAAAGTTGGAATCTTAGACAACTTCTTCCATTTATTATTTCCCAAAATGTAGAATGAGCTAACAAAAGGGTATGCATGAATTTCCCAAAGCTAAGAAGGTGAAATCAAGTTCTTGGCAGCTCTCCAACGGCCACAAATGAGGCTCTGTGCTATTAGTGACCACCATGTCTTTCAGAGACTGCAAAGCTGACTAGGTTCTGGGTGTATTCAGTGTAGAGTGCAGTGTAATTTTTGGCAACTAAGAAATAAGAGAGAGAAGACAAATGTCAAGTTATCATCAACAGAAGTTCATGTGTTTCCTGACAGTGGGAGAATAATGCCTGGTGATGCTACATGCCTGAGCCTTGGGGACTAGATGGATCTGTCCAAACAGCAGTATTGGTGCTGAGATAACTGTGGATGCAATTTAATTCCTTCAAGGTGCTCTGCAAAAATTTATAATAATAGAACTTAAAAGTGCTGTAAACACAAAAAGGTGAAAACTCCTGGCTTAGCCTTTCTAAGCCAATGGAGTCAACCAATCATTAACATCTTTTGAATGTGCTGAGGTTGATTGTTATTTGCTGATCAAAAGAGTCAGTTGAACATTCTAATTATGGAATGTCTGTGACTCATAGTCATTGTGGGACTGTGTCTGCCTAAGAGTGAGCAGAACAGATACTGGGTCTGCTAGGTTTTTATCCAGTGCTATGAGGAAGGTTTCCTCCATTGTACAAAGTTTAAAAGGGCAGTGGAGACAAAAACAATCGTATTTTGATTATTACACAACTCATGTTAGACATACTGATGATATAAATATAATAGCAGAAAAATATCATTAATAAGAAAATTAAAATTAAAACAATTATTAATAGAAAAGCCTAGATGAAGCAGAAATAATGTATACTGAATCTGTTACAAGGATAACACTACCCTTCCTATGAATAACCATGTTTTTTAAAGCCCCTGTCTACACTTAACCAAGTTACTGAAGATCTTAATACATTATTAATGAATAAAGAGAGAGAGAGATCAATAGAAAAACTTGAGTAGCAGCTCAAAACTTTCATGAAATAGAAGATGATGATGAGTAGAAATTTTAAAAATTTGGACATGTCCAAGTAAAATCCCTGGAGAACTTCATAGACATTGAAATTGTGTCAGATCTCTGCAACACAGGCACATAGATCAGAATTTCTTTCTAGAGTTTTAAAATATGTATTAAAAGCAAAACCACACACCTTTCACAATATGAAAATAAAAACCAGTACTCTTGCAAAATGTGCCTTCTCTGAGTTGCACTTAAATGTTATGGCACCAGCTTTTATTGAGAGTTGTTGTAGGAGACAGCTCTATGAAAACCACATCTGCATTTGCTGGAAAGAGCTCTGGAGGGCATTATCCATTATGTGGTTCAATATTCCTATAGAAAATCACACATAAGAAACTCCTTTTGCTATCTGGTGCCAGGAAAATCTCTATCTCTAGAAACTAGTCTGTTTCCTCCATTCTAATAATGAGAATGATACAATTTATTCTGTTTCCCTTTTTTGCCTTGGCTGCCAGGGAGTTCAGGGCCAAACTTGATGATCAATCATAGTAATTATAATGGACTTTGTGGTTAGAATAGTAATTTACTCAGGTTTTCATAGCTTATACTTTTCTATTTTTAGTTTTATTAATCACATTTTGTGTGTCTGTGTGTACACATGTGAAGACGGGCTTAATTGTAACCTACTTCAAGTCCTTTTTTGAAAATTATGGATCATGTTTACTTTATAAAAGTAAAATACACAGGCAGATGTCAAAATAATGGCTTTTCTTGGTACAAATAGTTTTCATACGTGTGTGTGAGCATACAGACCTCGTCTTTCTCTTTGGAGATAACTATAACACTTCTATGTAAGTTATGTGTTAGTCAACATTATAACCAGACAAGGTTTATTCTGCTTATGGATTACTTCTTTGACAAAATAATATATCCTTATTTGTAGTTGATGCCTTCCAGAAAATTAACACCATAATTCTGCATAACTTTGTTAAGCTCATAGTTATCACGAGATTCTTAAAGTTGGTTCTGATGGTTTGGCTGAACTCGCAGAATCACTGCAGAGAATTCATTTACATTACATTTACCAAATGTTTGAAATGGACCATCATGTCATTTTCACTTTGCTTCAATGTTTTCTTTTTGCTTAGGTAATACATATGAAATTAATGGTTGATTTGCTTCAAATGGTCTACTTTCCTTCCCTGAGCCTGTTCTATTAGCCTGCTTACATTTAAACATATTTTAGTCATATAGATTTTCCACTGACTAATAAGCAAAACACAGCTCTTTAAAATCCTAAGAAAAGTATGTTAACTTACTTTCAAATTATTGTTTAAAAAATGTTCCACATTAAATTTCCAAGCTTGGGACAAACCGGAAAGATCCCATGAATTTTTAAACCATATTCATTTCCCTGAGCATGAGGGCTCTGCATCCTGGATGGTACAATGCATTCAGCTCCCCTGTCAGTTGGAATTTAGGAAGTCATTTCTCTTTAATGGTTGCCAGACCTCCTGGATAAGCTGGGGCACTTTGCTTTGCCCCAGATCTCCATTGAGAATGGAACCTTCCTACTTACTTTCCCTTCACCCCCATAAGAACACTGGGATCCCGCTGGCATAAAACTGTTTTGACCCCTGAATCATAAAGCTGTACATTAACAGTGGGATTGTTTGCAATTAGGTAACTGATCCTTTTCCCGTTTAACTTGAGTCAGCTCATTCGATACTAACATAGTGCTTCTGTAACTCCACCTCGCCACCCCCCACCTCTCACTGCCTTGACAGGTCTCCAAGAATAGCTGGGCGGCTTTGTTCTTCAGTGGTGCACATAACCAAGAAACCAAGAGGCCACAGTGAGACTGGATGTCGGCTCAGAGCCTGGAATCAGACAAACTCACCTTAGATAGAATCTGGGGTCTGTCACTACCTAGCAGTGCTTAATTCCGTGGAGCCTAAGTCTCCTCATCTGTAAAATGTGGATATAATAACAGTACCTGCCTGATAAGGTTGCTTCATTCATTCTGCCAATAATTACCCAGAGTACCTGCTGTTTGCCAGGAACTGTGTGCCGGACACAAGGTACACAGAACATACATGGTTCCTGTCCTCGTGGAATTTTCATTATAGTTGGGGAGTCACACAGTAAACAAATGAAAAATACATAGTTACAAGCTTTGATAAGTGCTCTAAATGAAATGAACAGAATTCTTTAGCGAGTAACAATGAGAAGTTGTGTGTGTGTGGGGGGGGTGATTTTATAGAGGGAAATCTAGGAAGGCTTCTTAAGCAGGAAGCATTTAAATTATCTTTGGAAAGCTACATTAGAGGAAGCTAGACAGAGGACATGTGGAAGGGCATTTCAGAAAGGCAGAACAACACATGCAAAGGCCCTAGGCAGGCAAATCCTGGCTTTTTTTTTTTTTTTGAGAAACTAAAAGTGAACCACTATGTCTTCAGTGGACTGTGTGAGAAGCAGATATCTCCAAACTGAGGCTGGTGAAGATCAGTACAGAGCAAACACACACGAAGACTTGATGCAGAGATTACAGAAGATCAGAAGCAACAAATCTTGTGGGCCCACTGCCTGTTTCTGTAATAAAAATTTTATTGAAACACAGCCGTATCCACTGGTTTACGTGTTGTCTACGGCTGCTTTCACCCTACAACAAGAGAGGTGAGTAGCTGCAACAGACCCACAAGCCTAACATATTTACTATCTGGCCCTTTAAGAAAAAGTTTGTCAACTCTGAAACAAAGCAACCCTCAATAAATGTTTAAATAAAGCAGCAACAAAAAAGTGGGGGGAAGCCATTTCCTACATCCATGGGAGTAAATAAGGGGCTTGAATTTAAAAGTCTTTGAGAAATAGTATAAATGAAAAATTGTGAAAAAATTTTGAACGCAGGAATATTATAAAATTATCACAAACAAACTTAAAATGTTTTATGATTTTTCAGATATTATTTCTATTAATAGTGTGTACATATGAAACATACGAAATAGGAGACTTCCCTTTTCAGCATCATGACTGACCAGATGCTATGAAAGGTCCTCTCAAATAATTTTTATCACATTGCTGGGCCCATAGGAAATAAGGAAACTCTCTAAAGGGCTAAAACAAACAAGCAAACAAACAAACTTCAAAACTAAGCTGAAACAAGAATGGTATACTGAAAGCCCACATGAATAGCAGCAGTTGCTCTAAGAGCAAACACCACAGTCATCTGTACAATTGAGAGACTAAACCAGTGGCAAGTTGGAAGAGCTTAACCTAAAACCCCTGATAAACCAGGATTCTTAAAAGAGCAAGGTGATCCCAGGTTGATAGCAGCTCCCTGTTCCCAGAAGAAGCAAAAGTAAATCATCTCTCAAGAAAAGCTTCTCCATTTTAGTTACTCAAGGTTCCCACTAAGATTTGTAAAATATAAATCCCCAAAGATCACCGAGCATATAAGGAAACCAATCACCAATGAGGGAAAGACACTGGAATAAACAAGAATGTGTATGAATTTAGATATACATCCCCAGTGGCTTCAGGTATTAGAATTATTAACTACAGAATATAAAATGGCTGTTTTCAAGATGCTTGTAAATAATATAATAATATGTGTATATCATACATACATTCATATATACAATAAATGTCCACTGAATATTGGAATTTTGCTAAGAGAGTAGGTTTGAGGTGCTCTTTCTACACATATAAAAGAATTAGAAATAAAATTAAATAAAAATTAGCATGCAACAAGAGACTATCAAAAATGATTAGAAATATTTGAAAAATCCAAATTAAACTTTGAGGAATAAAGAAGTATAATTGTTAATCTAAAAAATCTCTATGAATGGGTTTAGCCACATATGAGAGACAGTTGAAGAGAAAATGAGTGAACTGGAAGATAAACCTAGAGAAATTACCCAAATGCAGCTCAGAGAGACTAGGCGAGGTAAAATGAGAATGGGATGTTCATCAACATGGAGGACAGAAAGGCAAAGTCTAGCACACTTGTAATTAGAGTCTCATAAAGAGAAACTGGGAACACAGAGAAAAGGTAATAGATATTTGAAAAGA
>CM052436.1:160023098-160048784 GCA_028533085.1 Varecia variegata | reverse complement strand
AATGGCTGAGAAGTAAACAGAACTGGTGAAAGATATGAGTTCATAAATATAGAACACAGAAAAAATAAAATAAAATTAACATCACATTATAGTGTTACAATGTAAGTACGTAATTGTTGTAGTATGAGACCACAGAGCATTAAAGAAAAACAAATGAGAAAGAAAAGAAAAACAAATCTTAGAAACAATCATGGAGGAATGTTAGTCATTTACAATTAGACTGATAGCCAACTTTTCCATAGCAACAGTGGAAGCCAGAAGTTAGGTGAAAAATGTTGCTGAAAGAAAATAACTATCAACCTAAAATTGAGTGATTCCAGATTGAGAGTGAAATAAAGACATTTTCAGAGAAACAAAAATTTAAATAGTTTATCACCAATAGACCTACACTAAAATACCCTATAAAAGAAACATAAAGGATTATAAGCCCAGAATAAAAGTTTGAGATGTAAGAAGAAATGGTAAACAAAAAACATTATGAAAAAAATAATTTTATGCACAGGTTTGTTTAGAATTAACTATATATATTTTTTTAAAAATATCTAGTCTGTTGGTCAAAAAAATAAAAAAAATAATTAAAGTACTAGACATGAAGAACATGTAAGTAATCGGGTGGTATGCAAAGTTAATATTTGTTATCATCTTTATATTATCTGGAAGGAGGAATTCACTGGCCACAGTGGCAGTGATGTAGGGGCCAGTCACAGTTTTGCTTTTACTCACGAAGGCTAATCTGGCCACCATCACAGCTAAGTGCCAAAAATGCCACCGCAAACGCCCATACTGAGGCCTTGGGTGGACTAACTGGCTACCTAGAGGAAAGCTGATGACACTAGATTTCTCTGACTTTGGAGAGGGCAGTACTTTGGCTAAAATAGGATAGATGCCTTCTGTTTGTGGATTTTCCTTCTCTTCCTTCAGCACTTCTGCCAGGACCAAAATTCTTAGACATGCAAAATGCCGTATCTATCACATAGTATACTGCACAACATCACCTCTAACCATGGGACACATTCTACAACAGAGGTAGTGCATCTATGGGTCCATTACCTAGAAGTGCTGATTTAGTACTAGTTGGGTGACAACACACAAAGAGGTGAGGGTACTTTCCTACAGGAATGCAGTATATGCCTTAAATCAGAGGCCAATGTATGGTACCATCTCCCCCATAGCAAGGATGCATAGGTCAGGAAGCGGAGAAGGGGAGGTGGGAGTGGCTCCTCTCACAAAAACACTGACTAACTCACTGGAATAATGTTTGTTTCCACCAGAGAACATCATGATGTGAATCAGAAGCTGAGAAAGTCTATCCCTTGGCCATTTCAGGCTCCTCATTCTATTGACCCAACAGTCAGAGAAGGGTGTCACCATTATTACTGTGCAATAAGGATAAGGAAGGCAATATGTATAACCCAGGAATTCACAGGGGTGCCCTTAAACAAAAGCTCTGGTCAGTGGAAATAGTACTAATTCAATCAAGTCAAGGCGCTCAAAAACTAAGAGGATTTCCATTATTGAGAGGTGACGGAAAAAGGAAACCATGATCACTAATGAGGCCTCATAGCCAGCTATAGAGGCAGGGGCTATAGCAGTTACGTTTTAAGTCACTAAATTCCTTCTTTTCTCCCTTTTCCCCCTTTCTACCTTACCATAAAAAGGCAACACTCATGGTAGCTAATGTTTTAGATGTGAGTATGACCACATTGACATTATCTCACAATGACACAAGACCTGAGGTGACTTCCCACCTCCTTTGTGTTGGAGATGCTAACTCTTCACCTGGACAAAAGACAAGAGGCAAATGGAATGAGCAGTGCCAGGTATTGTCCATTTGTCCTTCTAGCTCCATCTCCACTTTTCTCCCCTTGCTTTGTTCCGCACAGGCCGACACATATAATACAAGTGGCATCAGGGCGCCCTGTGCCCTCGGGCTTCCAGCAGAGTTGGGTAATGGCAGGAGACAGATGTGGGAGGAAAGTGAGGTGAGCACATTTACTCACCTGGCTCCCTCCCTGTGAGATCACTTCAGACTGGCTGTTCCTCAACAGGGGGTTAGGTTACTATGCCTTTTAAGACAGCGCTGTGGCACACTCTCTTCTTACAGGTTCTAGAAACCTCTCCTTCCTTTGTCCCTTTGGGCCTAGAAGCAGTGACATCTCTACTGCTGTAGCACTGGGTTCTTGCACAAACCCGAATGGTCCCCTACATCATGCCCATACCCTTGGGATTAATCCCTTTGTAAATAAATGCATTTTAGATTATCTCAATTTGAAATATCTGTTTCTGTGAGGCCTGATCGATCCACTCACTGTGATTATGTGTTATTTAACATGATGTCTGCGAACTAACACCTATACAAAGAGATTTTCATAAATCTAGAGACCTAAGTCATTTCCTGTGGATACAAAACTGGTTACCTATTTGGCAGCAACTCATGAGCTCAGAAGAAATTTTTATCAGAATACCTTCTGGATAGCCAGGAAGAGAAAGGTCCAAGAGGGATGTGAAAAGTCAGTCAGGTGCACTCACTCCACTTCTGGCTGTAACTCTTGGGCAATTTCTACGGAAAGCCCAAGAGAGGACCAAAAGATTGTCTAAAAACCAGGTTACTGAGTTAAAAGAAATATTAACATAGCTTAATGTTACCTTCTCTCAGGACCAATCTCCTTAGAACAATCTGAATCATTTGAATAGGTTTTAACTTACAATCAAATGACCAGATACCCAAAGGGAATCTTAATATTTCTCTAAGACAGAGATTCTCTATCTGCACGTGCGTGAGCATTACCTGGAGGCAGGACTGGCTATAATTCGGCAGGGCCCAGGGCAAAATGAAAATGTGGGACCCTTGTTAAGAAATTATTAAGAATTCCAAGATGGTGATAGCAGAACCATTAAACCAAGCACAAGGCTCTTCTGAGTGCAGGGTCCTGTGTGACCCCACAAGTAGCCCACCCATGAAGCCCGCCCTGCCTTGAGGGCCTGCTACCACACAGCTGGCTCTGCCCTGCTCTCCGAGCTCCTGGTGCAGCAGGCCCAGGGCAAGGCCGAGAATTTATATTCCTGACAAGTTCCTGGGTGCTGCTCATGCTGCTGGCCCAGTGACCACACTCTGAGAACCACTGTCCCAGGAAATATAAAAGAGAGAGAGAAAAAAAACTTCAGAATAAAACAAACACCTAACCAATATATTTAGAACCCAACCTGACCGTGTGAATAGATTTTGTACTGAATGTCACAGTATATATCTACAACTTATAAAAAAGGTTAATCTACTCAATTAGAAATTTATAGATACAAATTTAATATCCTGAATAATATTAACTGCCTATACCACATTTAAGTATTTCTTTTCTCAACAAATGCTTACTGTCTACTGTAGCCAGGGTACTGTGCTTGCTCATGCGTTAGGAATTGAAGAGGTCATAAATAAATGAAGATATTATTTAGAATAGTGATCTCAAGTTTGGAGGAGGGGGAGATATAAAGTTGAGATGAGGCAGAACCCCCCGGTAGGGAAATGAAAATATGAGAATGCTATGTCATTTTTTTTTATAAGCATATGCCTATTACAGGCCTACTGAGAAAATAAAACCTTAAAACAACCATTTTGGTTTTGATACAATTGATACATAAAATAGAAAAAGCATCATAGCTCGGTGATTTTTATGTGGTAGAGAATTCCTCATTTCAAGTAAGGCTGAGATATTAGGTTTTCATGGTTACCTACAAAAGTTTATTGAGAATTATAAACTCCCATCCTGTGTTGAAATACTGAGTTTATAAATACCCAAAATCTTCAGAAGTTTTCAAATACTCCACTTGGCATAACCAAGTTATTGGTTGGGAAAATCAGCAAGTCTAGGGTGAATTTTTTTTCTGAAGGATTAATAAAATATTAGCTATCCTTCTATGAAGATTAAACAACCTCACTGTCACTTACGAGGTCTCACAAAACTGCTATGTTCACAAACATCTCCTGCATCGCAACCCGTAAGAGTCCATGCCAGCTTCAGTGTTCTGGTTTCTCTTCCTGAATATACAGTGAGGCTGGGCTGTTGACCATTCATCATTATGATTTCAAAGGATGAAAAGTTCACTCATGTGGAATGTAGGTATTCCTGACCTCCGAACTCCATTGTTCTGAAGCCAGGGAAAAATATGAGACCTGTGGTGATACTAAACAAATCCGATAAGGTCATGTCTGGCTTCAAAGCAAGACCAGTAACCAACTGCACAATAGCCTGAAATTTCCAGTATATTCTTCTCTCTAAGCCTTGGGTGTTGACAATTAACTTTCTACTATTCTAAGCTGAATTGATGGCTTTTTTGATTATAATTTTAGTAAAATCAAATAATTGAAGTAGTAAAACTTTTTAAATGACATTGAAAAAGTAAAATAAGTTATATTTTCCCCCATGACCTTCCTACCTCACACTTGAACATAAAGAAGATTAAAATATGTGTACCATATTACAAGAGTTTACTGGGAAGAACATTAATGAAGAATGCTAAGAAAACTTTATGTTAGACTTCCAAAACATAAAATAAACAAGGGCACTCCAGTTTCCAATGAAAATCCTCAAATCAAAAGCATTTCAGCAGATGAATCTTTACTGTGAGATTCTGGTAAAATTTCTTTGCATAGGCATCATTTTTTCAAGCAAAGATTAAAGAATATTTTGTATCTGGTCCCTAGTTGATTTATATCAGTTTAACTGCCAATATTTCTTAATTCACAATGAAATTGCACAGAGCTCAATTTATAAATATTTATATATAAAGTTAACAACTGTGAACTGTAGTGGTGTGTCAAACTGTAAACACAGTCATGGAGTATCGGTTCATTTTGAGAACAGATGTTGGCCTATCTCCATGATGGGACTGATTGCAGGAGACACAGTAATGATTTAGTCTCTTTCTTTTTAGCAACTTTCAAAATACCAGGTAAATCCAGGGAGAACAAAACCTGACACTTGATTCCCCATTTTCCATTCCTGCCACCGTGGCAGACATCACTAATTTATCCTAGAACTTCTTCAGAGTTCAGATTGGCCTTGATACAGCTCTCAACATGCATTCTGGTGGTCACTACCCATTGACTGGAAGAAGTACAAGATTCAGACTATTTTCTCTCTGTTTAACTCTCGTATCTTGCAGTGGTTCTCACAATTTTTTATGTGTAGCATATTTTCGAATACTAGAAAGTCTGTAGCACTCTCAAAGGGATTAAAAGATTGAAAACAATTATAAATACATTTCACCAGCAATAATAATTTAATCCCTTTCACAGCCTCTTGGTCTAGTAAAACAGTCACAATTATCTAGTTCATTTTGTATCCAGCTTACCCTTTGAGGGTGACTGTTTACAGCCTTGGCTCCACTCCTGCATTTACTAGCAGAGTGAAGCTCTCTTGTGTCCACTAAACATGCCATGTTCCTTTAGGTTCTCCTGGTGGTCTTCTTAGGGGGGTAGATTAGTGAGATCACTGTCAATTTGACTTTAGAAAGAACAATTTGGCCGATGACTGTCTGCCTAAATCTAGGGGCAGAGAGAGTCATTAGGAGTCTATGGGGTGCTTGCCAGGAAATACAATTAGGTCTACCTGTTTTATTTGCCTTACTTCCTTCAATCCTCTCTCAGCATGCCTATGAGAGAACTGAGGCTCAGAGAAGTTAGCACCTTGCCCCATGACCCATTATGAAGAACTGTCAGCCGCAGGACTCTAACCAGGAGACATGGCTGACTTCAAAGCCAGTGTGCTCAGCCTCTCTGTAACTCTGCCCTCTGGTGACCAACAGAATCCAGTCACCTGCTACCGCAGGAATGGCCCTTAAAAATCAACAGCCACACCCCCAAAAGGAAGTAGCCACCATCATTCTTTCCACTGCTTCAGTCAGAGTTGGTTTTATTGAGGGCAGGCAGACCATTTCCTGCTTGGACCAGGTGTCTGAAAGCAATGGTTTCTTCTGCTTCGTCTAGGAGGTCTTTCAGGATCACTGGCCTTCCACTTGAAATGTGATAACTGATAAGAGATAAAGTGGATGAGAGGGCTTTAAAAATATTAAAAGTCACGGTTGCACACCACGCAAATCAGTATGAGAATTACTTAAATTTAGCCTCCTACCTTCAAACAGGAGCATATTTTTGTTCTCACTTTATATAGGTGAAGAGAGGAACTCTATTAACCTTTATTAAGTATCTACATGCCAGCGCTGTTCTAGACATGTGACGTACATGCTATCATTTAATCTTTCCAACAGGCACCAGGTATATATTATATATTTTTAACTGCCTCGGGTACCTTTTTTTTTTTTTTTTTTTTGACAGTATCTCCCTCTGTCACCCAGGCTGGAGTGCAGTGGTGCAATCATAGCTTACTGCAGCCTTGAACTCCTAGGCTCAAGTGATCCTCCCACCTCAGCCTCCTTGGTAGCTAGGACTACAGGTGTATGCCACCAGCCCTGATTAATTTTTTAAATCTTTCTGCAGAGATGGGGTCTCTCCATGTTGCCCAAGCTGGTCTTGAACTCCTCGCCTCAAGCCATCCTCCTGCTTTGGCTTCCCAAAGCACTGTGCCTAGCCCCCTCTGGTTAATTTTTATTACCATGTCACTTACCGTATGTTTCACTTATTTATTTATTGTCTGTGTCTTCCCCATCTCATTTGATTCTCCATTCCATAAGTGATTCAGATTTTGGTCTGTTTCATTTACTGCCCTATCTCCAATAGCACACTGCACACAGTAGATGTTCAATAAATATTGGTTGAATAACAGAATGGAGGCTTGGAGAGATTCAATAACTTCCCTGAGGTCACACAGCTTGGAACTGAGCCCTCTGTCATCTGTACCCAATCACCACATGGGCACCTCCCGCTCTGGGCTCAGACTTGTTCACATGATTAAACAATCCCTCCAGCCTGAAATGCAGTAGTATCTGGGTATCACTTGGCACTGCATTTCATGGGGAATAATTGTACCCTTTGACCAGATGTACCCTGAATTTATTGCTTATTCACAACAACAAAAAAGAATAAAGAAGTTTAGTCCAGAGACAGCAGACATATCCCTAGATTTGGGAAACCCTAAAATAATGGTCCTGGATCAGATTATACCAGTAGGGAACCCAACTCACAATTCCTCTTCGACGATTTCCTCCTAGTCTTTGGTCCCTGTCTGGTTCCAAGGGCTGCAATTCAACTCAACAGACACTGACAAAGGGCCCACCAAGGGTCACCCTGTGTCACCCACAGGAAGTAATTATGGGAGATGTTCTTTAGTGCTCATGATCTATCACAAAAGTGATAAAAAGAGCATTCAGTAGGAGTCCCCAGGAAGTAAAAGCTGGTATCTAAAGGCTGCGTTAAAGAAGACTTCAGCGGGGAGGGGGCTTGTGACCTGGGCTAAGAAGAGACTCACTCTCCATAGAAAAGAAGAATCCAAGGTCACCACTGAGTTGAAGCAGAGGAATCATGGATTCTAGAGTTTAAGTAAAACTGAGAGTACAACTTAGCCCAGGGATTCTCATCAGGGGTGACTTTGCTTCACAGTGGACATTTTGCAATGTCTGGAGTCATTTGTCACAACTGGGGAGGGGTACTACTGACATCTAGTGGGTAGAGGACAGAGATGCTACTGAGCCGACAGCCCCCCACAACAAAGAACTATTCACTGCAAAATGCCAATAGTGGCAAAGTTGAGAAAGCTTGACTTAAAGATCATGAGTTTTGAAGGCCGACAGACCTGGGTTGGGGTCCTAGCTCTACCTCTAAGTAGCCAAGTAATGTTGTGCAAATCACTTATCCTCACTGAGCTTCAGTATGTTCACCTGTTAAATGGGAAATGCCAGTGGTATATACTTCACAATGGCTATTCCTTCATTCAGCAGGTATGTCTAAAGGGTCTCCAAAGTGTGAAGCTAAACATGAGATCCAGGCATAAAAGCGATCACGGATATAAAGAGGTAGAGCTGCTACTGCACAGATGAGCTGGGGCTGAAAAAGCTCCAAGAAGGAACAACTACCCTAGACAAGAGGGATCAAAGAAGACTTCCTGGAAGAAGTAGCATTTAATTGAACATGGGAAGGGGAGTGAAAGGTGACACAGATGAAGAGGAGCAGATTAAATGAGAAAACAGATGATGCCTGTTGTGGCATATGTACATTGCAGCAGATCCTATTATAGTGTAAGTTTCTCTCCTTCCTAGGTTCTTGGCTCCCTGGCTAAACATTTCCTAGTCTCCATTACAGTTAGATACGGCCATGAGATTTCTTGCTGATAGAATGTGAGAAGTGATATGTTGATTTCTGGGCCTGGGCTTTTTAATTATTCATTTCTCAATAACCTTTTATCCTTCCTGAATGCTAAACAGGTATGTGGTATAGACCCAACTGCAGCCATGCTAGGGCAGGGGGAGGCAGTTTTTCTATAAAGGGTTATGTATAAATATTTTCAGCTTTGTGGGTCATATGACCTCTGTTGCAATCACTCAAATCCACTGTTGTAGCACAAAAGGAATTACAATATGTAACAAGTGGGCATGTCTGAATTCCAATAAAACTTTATTTATAAAAATAAGTAGCAGGCCAAATTTGGCCAGCCATAGTTTGCCAACGCCTGCAGTAGAGATGGGGGAGTAATAATGTGGAAGGAACCTGGGTTCATGACAGATAGCATGGAATAGAACTTCCCTATCAACATAGATTCCTTCTTTTGGAACTGTTATGAATGAGAGAAATAAACGTATATATTCTTAAACCTTATGGCTTGGTCTTGCCCTAACTAATGCATGGGTTTCTCAGGCCTCTCTGGAATTATTTAGACTGTCCTGGGAATCTAGTAACAATGCACATATAAGAGAGTCTTCTGGTAAAATGACCTCTGAGTATCAGGCCTTTGGAAGCAAGACTGCCTTCGGGCTGGAGGAAGCTCATGCTTTAGCATGAGGGGTCAAGGGTTAAACTCTCTGCACTTATTCCCCATCCAGCTAAGGGAAGCAAATTGGAGATATCACCATCATTTAAAAGTTCAAGGTTTGCAGAAAACCTAACAAATCATCATCAAATTCTGGCTGCCTGACATCTGTTGGTGTCCTCCTAGAAACCCCCCTCTAAGTAAATGGATGGTGTCTTCAATCATGGCAGAGAGTGCACTAAATGAAGTGAAACAGCAAACAAACTCTGGGTGCTTCCAGGCAGGCCATGCTGGCTGAATCATGGCCTCAGTGACATTATATAAGATGAATGCAGAATTTCTTATGGGGCTCTGGACCAAACTCATTGGTGGTATTCATTATTTCTGGCTTGCTCTACAATCATTATTGTTGGAGACGTGGGAAGGCAAAAGTATCCCAGACAGAACTTTTTCCAAAAGAGTTTAAAACAAAATTATCATAGTCCTTTTTGCATTCACAATCTATTCACAACTACATAACCCAACATTCATCAGAAATTAATCATTGCCAATTCTAAATAATCCCTAGATCCTGACAAAACAGAGCTAACCCAGCCTGAGGCACTGGGACAGGAGGGTGGGGTAGCACTGCCAAGATGTCTGAGCTGGAAAGAACTTAAAAAGTGTCCAGTTCAGTATGATTCGCCCATTTCACAGAGGAGAAAACTGAGACCCAGGAAGGTTTTATGTGCAAGGTCACAAAACTAAGTGAGAAATAATATATTTAATACTTGTATGGTTTAAGGAGAAAAACTATAAAATTTCCATATTTGTTTTTGAAACTGGAGAAAATGCAACTCTACTACTCCTTTTTCTCTTTTGCTTTCTATATTGAAAAGATCCAGAGGCAAATGCAGACCTCAACTTTCCTATCAATTTATATGCCAAATCACAAACTCCTATGAAATGTGGAGTTAACAAAACCTCCAGAATTTTGACTGATTTCTTAACTTCATTTAGTTTTCTAAGAAAAAAATGGTATGAGTAAGATATTTACACTTGTTCTTGTCAAATGATGACAGCTGTTTCCCCCAATGTGCCTTTTTTTCACCTACAGAATTCTATGGCTTTCAGAAATAATACAGGAAAGTGCTAGTTATATCTAGATTCAGATGCTAAAAGGGCATCACGTGCAAAATTCACTTTTGTGTTTTCAATTTCCCTGTATCTTTGAATAGGTTCTCCCCTGGCTTCCAAAGACTGTCACGGCACACCCTAAGGGGAGAGAAAGCTTAGAGGTTCTAACTCGGCTCTACATGCCAGAGCCCCTGGACCACGCTGCCTGTCATCATCCAGGTGCGAGTCCTGGAGCACTTCCTCAGCATGGCACAGACACTTAAGGAGTCAGAAAGACACTGGCCCCCAACCTCAACAGGCCATCACTTCTTTGAAAAGCCAGAGCTAGGACACAGAAACGATCAAAACATGGTGCTGTGCCGTTGATTTTCACTTCAGTCACACATCTTACAGTACTTAAATAGGGAAGACATGTATACATTCTCCAGCGTGGGATTCAAAAAGATCGGATTGGCTGTGAAGTTCTGCGATCGCAACCCAATCTATGAGAGATCACACCAAGGACATTTGTCTATCGACACAGCCAAAGAATGAAAGTCCCCACTGGGCTTTCCGGCAAGTTGGTGGGCGCTCGTGCCTCAAATCACAGAGGCTTTGTGGTAAGAAAGGAGCTGGAACAACTGCTGGCCACATTTTTGATCCCCCGAATTTCAGGGAAAACACACATATCAAACCTTTTCAACACATTTTCAGACACACCAAATATGTTACGATGAGGAGCATCTCAGGTAGAAGAAAACCGTTCCTGCTCCTTCTTGAGCTTAGTGTCAATGGGGCTGGGAAGGTTTCCACATATAGAGCAAAGATGTATTTCACATTGAATAATCCACGATGACAAGATTTTAAGGAGATAAATCCTCTTCTTCGCAAAATATGTGTAACTCACTTGCGTGTCTGCAAATCATCAGGCAACTACTATACGTTTTAAAAATCTATCTTGGTCTTCCATTGATGCAAGCATTTTCATATTCCGACATGTGAAAACATTTTTGCTTTTTTTTTATTTTTTTGGTTGTACACACAAGTCATATCACTGAAGAAAATTCAGAAGATAAGGAAAAATAAAAACAACAAACTATGATCTCATCAACCCAAAATAAATAATTTTCAGGCACTAGTAAATATCCCTTCGAATATCTCTGTTTTTCTCTCATGCAGTCTTGTTCTCCCCGCTCTCCTCCAAGTATACAATAGACACACATCCTAAAATGAATGCACACTATACATATTTACCTGAATTTTTCTCACTCAATAATATGAATCGAATATCTCAGTGAAAATAAATGCATATCAGCAGTATAATCTCATTCAATGGCTATATTCCACTATGACTATGTGTAAATATATGTATGTATACAAACACACCATTATTTATTTAATCAGCCTCCACGGTTGAACAAATATTACTAAGATGTCTCCCTTTGGTCCCACTATCATAAATGATTCTTTAATAGATGTGGATACTTATGTACCTAGATCTTTATGAATCTGTCCAGTTGTTTCTATAGGCTAAATTCATAATAGAATAGTCACACCAAGGAATATCAGTATTTTAATGCTCCAGAAGTCTATAATTCCTATACTAGGGTATGGATCGCTCACACTTATCTGACATAACTCTGTGATACAGAAATATTCTATATCTGCTCTCTCTGATACAGCAGCCACTAACCACATGTGGCTATTAAGCATTTAAAATGTGACTAGGACTGATTTTGAATTTTCTTTAATTTTAATTTAAATAGCCACACATGGCTAGAGCCTACTACGTTAACAACACAGATTCTAGATCAACTCTGAACTAGTTCAACTAGTTCAGTGTTACTTGAACTTTTTAGAGCAAATGTGCCATATCAATCATGTCTCTTCTTAATGAGTCCCGTGCACAACATTGACATTTAAGAACATTGTCTTTCCTATCAAAGATCTTTTATATAGTGTCCCTCAAGTGGTCTTCACAACATCTTCTGAAAAAAGAAGGGCAAACATTACTTTTTTCCATTTCAGACGTGATAAAAACTGGAGTTTAGGGAGGTAAAGTAATTCCACCACAGTAAGTTAAGAAAGGCAAATGACACACTGTCCTGTCTGTGGCAATTCTTCCCTTGTTCTTTGCTTTTAAAATTAGTTTGCATTATGAGAGCCTCACACAGATGGAGCTCTACCAAAACTGCAAGCCTGATTTCCTGCCTCCCAGCCTTTGCCTATGCTGTTCCCACTGCCTGGGACACTGGTCTAGTTCTCACTTCTTTGCTTACTACCTATTCATCATCTTCCAGAAATCAGCTTAGCTGTCACCTCGCTTCCCCCAGGAACCTTTCCCTGACCATGCACCCCCAAGGCCTGGGGTAGGTGTCCCATTCACAAGCTCCCATAGCATGCTGTTCTCAACCCAGGCATGATTTCCTGCATCACAATGACCTGTTTCTTTATCTGAAAGCAGAAGCTCTGCCAAGGCAGGCCTCAACGAACATTTGCTGAATCAATGACAGAAGAAGGACTCCCCAAAGCATGTTTGTTAGCAAAGCGCAAGTATTCTGAGGTTGAAAAAAAACCTTCAAATCATCCATTAATGTGATACTCAAAAGAATATGTAATCAATTACTAATATAAATAATCCATTAAGCAAATACTTGTTGAGTGTCCATGATGTACTAGAAACTGGATTCCAGATTCCGATGGTTCAATAAGGAATAAAAGAGGCACAATAGCTGCTGTAATCTGATGAAACAGACAATCCACAAGGCACCCAATTACAAGAGGCAGGAAGTGTGGTGAGTGAGGACAACAGGCAGTGAGAGAGAACTACAGGGAGGATCTACACAATGGGGGTGCAGGGAATATCCCCAGCACAGGGAATTCTACTATTTTATCAAAAGCTTAGGTAATAATAAATAAATAAGTAAATAAAATCCAGAGTCATGGGATATCTCAGAGCAAGGCATAAGGCAGGAGAGGGGAAAACCCCATACAAACATAAACTTATAATTAATTTTCTGATTCTCGATGGAAGTGGTAAGTTTGTGTTTGTGTTTGTGTGTGTGTACGTCTTTCATGCTGCATGGACCAATGATGACAGTATGGCATGAATCAGTATCATGGTTAAACCAATTCTATAACCTAAGGCCCATTAAAAAAAAAATGAATGAATGCCAGGCACTATGTTAAACACTGTACACTTTCTTATTTCAATTCTCACAAGAATCCAGTGAGGTAAGTACTGTCTGTCATTACCCCCATTTTACATATTAGGAAACTGAAGCACAGAAAAAAACCCTAAATACCTTGCTAAGGTCCTATGGCAAGCAAGTGTCAGGAATTGCACCGAGGCAGTTTGACTCCAGAGCCACGATATTCTAAACCACTGAGACACAGACCTTCTCAGGCTGTGTTGGTGAACTGAACTGTCCAGTATGTTTCCTACTAGCCACATTGAGATATTTGAATTGAAAATAATGAAAATTACACACAATTTGAAATTCATTTGCACCAGCCACACTTCAAGCACTCAGTCAATAGTCACACAGAGCAAGTGGCTACCATCCTGGAGAGCACAGATGGAGAACTCTCCCCACGGAAAGTTCTATTGAACAGCCCTGGCTTAGATGGATGCAGGACCAGGAACACAGCTCAAGTTGACCCATCTTCTGGTTCTGTGCTCTTTCTGCTCCTCCACCCTGATGCCAATCACCGGTCCCTGAGGGTGACAGCATTTACAGAATCTCTGCTCAGGACGGTCCTTTGAGTTTCTCCCCAGCTCCACGCTGGACCCGGAACTGCCTGATCAGGTGGCCAGCTTTCGACGCTGGCCTTTTGTTCTACACTGGCCATTTTTCCTAACAAATGAAAAAACAAAAATTATGGAACACAGCAATGTTCAGCATGTGTAAATAGTTACATAAGAGAAAATAAAAGGCTTGCCACAACACCTTCAAAGAGCTGGCCTTAATATAAATGCCAAATTTTTATCATTCCTTCAAAATTATTTCTCCTATTAAATGCGAGTCCCTCCATCAAAGCCACATTTGCTCGTTTAGTCAACCACTCTCCTAGCCTTGGGCAGCACACACTTTTCCACTTCTTCTCATGTAACCCTCTTGGCTACTGTGAATGCTACAAAACCCACTTCAAAGCATGTGAGAGGCGGGAACAGGATCTACAAGGCCAAGAGGCAAAGATTCCAGGGATGGGATAAGATATGAAATTTGGAGAGGAAGATGAAAGCGTTCATGGACATTTTTGCAGATGCATCAGCACCAGCAAACTGCAGATGGAACAGAATAAAAAACAAAAATGAAAGTGTATCTCTGGCATCCCAATTAAAAGCCCTTTCCAAGAACCTGCTTATTCAAGTGTCCTAAAATTCAGGAATACGTAAGTTAGGAAAATGCCCTTTGGTTGTAAGACATGCATAATCAAACCTTCAGGATCATTTAATGCACATTTTCTCCTTTTGAGTCTCATGACAATTCTGTAAGGTACACAAAGGTAGTAGTAGGATGCTCATTTTACAGGTGAGAAAACCAAGACCGTTCAAGTTTGTAAATTGCTAGAGAATCTCACATATGATCTAGGATCAAGCCAAGATTTCCTGCTGCCAACCCTGAAGAGTTTTAGCTATACGATGCTTCGTTTTACTTTATTTTTGCATTTTGAAGCATGAATCACATTCTCTACTCTTCCTTTCCCATTTAAACCTGCACTGGTAGGGCTTATGTAAGGAAAGCCTTTGAAATCCATGGCGAGGGCATGAAATAACTAAGAAAATAGAAATGTTAGTTGATGTGGTCAATCTTTCTATAAAAGTAGTTACACAGTAGATGACAAGTGGTAAGATATATGTGGGCTGGTTAAGGGAGGGCTACTTATTTACAAGCCTGCATGAAAGCTGGATGAATATATGGCTCTAATCACTCTTCTCCATGTTCCACATGAAAGCATTTTTTCCTGGCCTTCTCCTCCCCATCAAACTCACAAACATACTGTATAGACTGGAACTCAATGGTTCCCATGCAATGGCAGCTAAGTCATCTAAAATGGGCATAGTGTTCACCAAAAAGTCTGCTCTGCTCTTTGCCCCTTTGTCTAGTTAAATCATTCTCATCCTTTTGGTCTATGGTCTGGATATGAGACACCATCCAGAATCCTCCCTGGACTCCTTAACACTCCTGGCCTTTATTGTAGCAGCTGCCAATGCCATCTCATTGGGGCAGTCTACCTGCTGTAATCCACTGTCTAGTCTATCTCCATCACTAGACTATGAGATTCTAGAAGGCAGAGTCTTTAAACACTGGAACTGGGCCTAACATACAGTAGCCAACAGTAATGTTTATTGAAAGATTATTTGTCAAAACAATCAACACATGAACAGACAAAAATCTAATAAGTGGTCCGAGTTCCAATTAGGGTTCAAATATGGCAAAGATAACCACTTAGAAATTTGCTTAGACATCTGCTCTCTTAGTGGGGTGTCGTAGGCTGTGATTTTGTTCCCTGGTGTTACACCCATGAATATGTCACATTACCTGGCAAAAGGGAGTTTGCCGATGCAATTAAGGTCACTGATGAGCTGACCTTAAAATAGGCAAATTATCCTCAATTAATTTGGTAAGTGCAATGTAATCACCTGAGCCCTTAAAAGCAGAAGAGGAGGTGAGAGAGATATGAAACATAAGAATTGGACCTGCTATTGCTGAGCTAAAGATGGAGGGGCCACATGAAAAGCAGAAGGAAATTAGTTCTCCCAACAACCTGAGCTTGGAAGAAGAGCCTGGGGCCTAGATAAGAACTGCTCCCAGCTGCTAACTGAATTTAAGCCTGGTGAGACCCTTAGCAGAGAATCTGGCTAGAATAACCATTAAATTATTTTAAAAAACACCATGTTGCATACCTTAAATATATATAATTTTTATTTGTTAATCATATTTCAATAAAGCTGGAAAAATAAATACATAAAAAAAGAAACTGAAATAATAAATACATGATGACTTAAGTTGTGACCTTTTTGGTAATTTGTTATGGCAGCAACAGAAGACTAATACAGGGGGCTTCCCCAGATGTGGCAGACCCCAACACAGGGTTTGACTGATAGTCTTTAAGTGGGGAGGTGACCCCTCTTCCCCCACAAACTGGTAAGGGGTAAAGAAGTGAGCCAGGAAAGGAAAGGAAGCCAATATAAAATGCATTAATGAGCAGGTCATCTCTGTGGGAAATGGGGCTCAGCCCCACTGAGAGCCTCTGGGGAACCCACAGAGCCTGCCTCAGTTACCCCTCTGAAGGCAGAAAACTCAGATTCTGATCCATTCACTCTCACCTGGCCCTGGTGGAGGACTGCTCCCAGGGACCTGAACTCTCCAGCAGTCTGCCCTTTCTCCATTTCCTTCTCCCTTGCAGTCTCTCCTAGAGGAGAGGAAAGCAACCTGATCACATAATTCCTCGGAAAGTATTAGGGACTAAAATATTACCCCTTGGGGTCGCTATGCATTTAAAAGATGACTTACAGAGAATGGGCGATATTTAAGCTTCCCAATGGCAAATCCCAAATGGAGGAATTGGACATGTATGGGGCGGGAGAGGCTTTTCTAGTCTCCCTACGACATCTCCCTACTATCAGGTCTCCATCCTTACTTGCTGCTGCATAGGCTGGCAAGGCCTGTCTGCCCTGAAAGCTTCTGAAAGTTAGCATTTACTAGCGACATATGAATAGAGTTATGAGCCCTATCAAACTGCGACCTGTGTGTCCTCTCTCCATATCACTCTGTAGATCTCTAGCCACTTTGGGTATCTCATAGGAAAGTCACATTATAGATACAAAGCATTATTCTCAATCACTAAATAATGATCGTAATAAATCCAAGATCAAGAGTGAACCTGGTGCTTGGGACATTCCAAGGATGCAGGAGACTCCACGGAGGAACTAGTTTCTTAGCAGCGGCATAACTGTACCTATGTCAGATGCAATCTCATTTCCCCACGTGATTCCCATTGTTTCAAGACAATTCAAGTCCCACCTTTCCTCAGAGGAAAAGCTGTGCTACAAAACAAGGAGCTTGCCATAGTAAGGATAAATTGGATTGTTCACAAAACTATTGTATCTGAAAATAATAGCCCAAAGGAGATGCCTGCAGGTTGCCATGGGCAAGTAGAGCTGGCCAGGTGGAAATTTTTTATTAAAACCATGAAAGGGACTTGAAAACATATTCTGGTGTCTGACATGTGTGATAGTGCAGAGAAAGTCATAAATGAGATACCTGCTTCTCAAATGTGGCAAGATTTCTCAGAATAGTCATATCAAAGTCTAGTCTCAAGTACCACTTGGCTTACTAAACGCTTCAAATCCCACTTCTCAGAGGTAAGGCTTACAGGACGCGAGGGGTTCTGGCCATGCCCAATAATGTGCGGTGTTTATTATTTTATAGGTCCAGGGCTGAGCATCATTCATGAAATACACACAACCACCTTCTGCTGTTTGCATTCTCCCCATCTCAACCCCAAGAGAGGCTCTGAGAGATCAGGTCACCTGCACCAGGTCAAAAACAACTAAGATTTGAACCCAGATCTGACCTGTTACTCAGGTCCCCGCTGCATACATTTCTCAGCTCATAGTGTTTCACATTCAAACATGCACAGTGTTGGGGACCAAATGACTCAGCCTTTCCAGCAATGGTTTCCCTCTGCCTCCTCTCAGCCCCGACTTGTCCCACAGCATCCACAACTGGACGGCCCTGAGCGTTCACCCAAGGCATCGGCAGTCCTCAGCTTATCAAGTCCAACCTCATCCCTTTCATTCTAGAAAGCACTTCAGTTTGCAAATAAGTGAGACTCATACTGTTATAAGAATAACCTCAAATGCATTCCATTCACCTACATTTAGCAAAAAGTCAACCATTCCCAAACCTAGGTTGAAGCACTATTGTGGAGTCGTTATGTCCTTGGGCTCTGGGGCCAAAAGAACTTTTGGGTTCACCTATGGTATTGGATTCACCTACCTTGTTCAAAAATGGCTTGTGAAGTGAAGCAAAGCAATTAAGTTCTCTGGGTCTCAGTTTCCTCATCTGTCAAGTGGACCATTTTATTGTACCTGTTCATGGGGCTGTTGTGAGGATCAAATGAAATAATGCACATAAAGAGCTTTGAACCATGCCTGGAACATAACAAGCCCTCAATAAATGTTAGTCTCGTCATCATCATCATCTTATTATCTCCTAGTTCCTTGTTATTAGTGGCAAACCTCCAGCTGATGAGGATACAGCAGCCCCAGCTCAAAGGAACAGCCTTCCAGTTCTCTAACTGAATAAAGTCTCAGACTCAGCCTCTCTTTGCTGCCCCGTTGAGCCAGCCATCTGCTTGCTTGTCACTGCCTCTTTCACAGGGCATCACACTTCTGGAGGATCATAAGTAAGATTTAAGGTCTGCATGATGGGACTGTCAAGCAGAATTCCTCTTTTCTTTTGGCAAAACTGCCAAGACCTTCCAGAGCTGCCCTGGAAGGAGATCATACCCTGAATGTTTCAATTCATTATAGTGGCATTCACAAAATACATATTCCGTGCACCAAGCTCCAGGCTCAGAGTTGGGTCCTCAGAGCTGAATCAGCCTGGTCACTGCCCTGCCTTTCATCTTACCAGAATAGGGCAGGACTTTGAGTCAGTAAGTCCTAAAAACCAGAACTAAAAGAAGCACTACCAACTTTTATGCCTAGATGAATGGCGTCAACATAAGTCTCATTCTGGATCTAATGTTGATCAGATTTTACTACATTAAGATTTCTATAAAACACGCAGTACAATAATCTTTCTTTTTTCAAAGAAAAACAGGAACACAGAAGCTGATCTTTGGCTCTGATGGATCTAGGTTCGAACCTGGGCTGGCCACTTGCTAGTTGGGCTACTTAGCAAGTGACTTAACCATCTCAGCTTTGTTCTCCTCACCCTCAGGATGGAGGTATTGAAACCACCAACCTCAGAGAGCTGCTGTATGTGCTAAGTGTGACAAGGCAGCTGAAGCCCTCAGCACAGCGCCCGGTGTTCACAAGTTGTTAGAAATTCTTCTTCTTATTAAAGTGCCTCAAATCTCACTACATAGTTTCACTGGCCATGATTCAGCAAAGAAACCTCTAATGGATTCAGAGAAGGCATAGGCTTAATATTTTCTGATAGAAAGCGTTTCAAAGTTACTGTATATAACTTGTCTCTGCAAGTCCATAAGTGTGTCTATGTCTACTCATATGGACACAGGGGAAGGGACCAGCTTTTGCAGGGATGGCACTGGTGCCAGCTCATGTGGGTCAGTCACCCCATAGGAACTCATTTTTCTGCACTAGGTTTTAATGGTCCTCCTCTGCTGGGCATTCAGGTCTATGGTTAGAAGTAAATGCATTCGAATAAACATCTTTTGGTGCCAGAACTGCCATGGGCACATACTTTTCTTTCAATGGTCCTGGGAAGTGGTTTGTAAAACTATTGTTCTCGATTAAAAACTCATGTGTTTGTTCAGTCCAATATGGGTCGCCGCTTTGAGTGAAAGATCCCCTTAACATGGCAAAACCTCGACTTGTGACAAGCCAGTGCCAAGTATGTCTTAACCAGATGCAGGCCCGGGTTTGATTAGCAGCCACTGAATTCCATGTACAATCAGATAATGATGGTTTTTCCCCTCTCTGCTGAGCAAATATCCTCAGCTTTTAATCAAGTCTCTATATGAAAAACCTCTATATAAATAACTACATGCAGTACAATGGTTTTAAAACTATGGTTCATCTCAACTTTCCTGACCTCTGACTGTTTAATCTGAGAAGGACCTGTGCAATACCAACTAAAAATAAAGGAACTCCAATATTTATTTTGGCAGATTCCGTATAGATATAATACAGGGACATGTGGTGAGTGGAAATTCTCTACCACACACAGAGAGAAGAAAAAGGAAAGGCTCTGGAGCCCATTTTTGTTTTCCCACTTGTGGGATAGCATCTATTGGATAATGATGATATTAGGCCTGCAAAGACACGTGCCGCTTTGGAACGCTGCACCAGATCCATGGCTGTGCACGGAAACCTCTTTGTCCCTTTGGATGTTCAAAGGGTCCAACTGCAAACCTGGGAACATGAACCTCTTCAGCGGGGCCAGGGTCTCAGTCTGAGCTTCCTCTCCCCTCTTGTGGGCACAATTTAGGTGTCTGAAGTTAATTATTTGCAGGTGCATTTCGGCTGCATGTGATGGAAAGAGTTCCCCATTGGCTTCTTGCAGGTGTAATTAGCAATTTCCACCTTGCTTTGAGGGGGCAAATGGATAATTGTGCCCACAGGTGGTTCCCGATGGGGTCTGGAATGCCCATTGCATACTGCTGTTTGGAACACACTCCATGCAATGGATGCTGGGCATTCAGGAACAAGTGTCGGGCAGGATCTGGGGTGCAGAAGCAGAGCCCCACACGGAGGGTGCAGTTAGGGGTTCATTCTGGTTCTTCTCCATCCATAAAAGAGCTACAAAAGAGCATCAGGGAACAAGGAGCACAGGTGGACTCTCTGAGGCACAAGGGAGTAGAAGCTCTGGGCTGATGACATCGAGTAATTCAAGAAAAATGAACTCTCAACTGGGAGTGGATAAGAACTATAGAATTAACTTTTGGTAGAATAAGACAAGCAACTCAGAGAGAAAAATATTAATAATACTCTATTAACTTTATAGTAAGCCTTACACTTAATAAGTTTTACACAAAGTCTTCTCACACAAATCATCTAATGTGAGCTCACATACTTAAAGTTATAATATTTGAAATTTTAATACTAACAACACTTAACTAAGCACTTACTCTGTCTAATGTTATTCTAAAAGTGTGTGTGTGTCTGTGTGTGTTCAACTAATGGTCTTAATAGACCACTTCAAAGACTTGTTATACCCATTTTAAAAAAGATAAATTGAGGCACAGGAAGGTAAGTAACATGCCCAAGGTCACACAGCTAGTAAGTAGTGGAGCCAGATTTCCAAGCCAGCACTAGTTAGTTCATTGCTCAAGAAAAGAACATTTTCATAAAAGAAGATACAATCAGGGAGTTAAGGATTTGTTCTGCAGAATGAGCTATATAAGATTATTCATTTGTCCATCCATTTAATAACTCAAGGGACATTTGGTGAGCACTGGGTCCAGCCACTCTGCTAGGCACCAACACAAGCGAGAGGAAGACAACCTTCTTGGCACAAATGTCAGGTAAATGTTTTAAAATGTAGAAGTCTCCTTGGCTACCTGTTTAAGGTTTGGAAGAAAAAGGGGAGAGAACAAGAGAAGAAAAAAGAAAATAGAATAAGCAAAGAAGAGAGGTACGAAGGAAGTGAGAGAGGGAAGGAGGGCCCGAACTAGAGAGAGTGAAGAAAGGGTTTATAAGAAGGAACCTTCGGAAATTTGTCTTCTGAAAATTAATCCCTTTATGAGGAAGAGGGGGGAAAGTCACATCAACCAACCAGTAGAGTTAGGCTGAGGAATGTTGAAGAGAAACCCTATAGCATCTCCAGATGCTTATCTTCTTGCTTTAACAGCAAGAACAGGTGTTCGATAGGACTGCCAAAATCATTCTTCATGTTGAAACCTGAAAACCAAAGTGGATCCCAGCTCCCTGGCCATGGTGGCCACAGTGACCTGTGAAGGGGCTAATTCTGAGCACTTGGGTTCTGGGAAGCCCATCCAATGCATGGCACCAGGCTTGGTGAGAATCCCTAGGTGTGAAGGGGCCGAGTGCTGCTAAGACAAATTGCGTTCACCCATTCCCTTACTAACCTACTACCTCTATTTTATCATCTCTGCTGAAGCATATTTTAGCAGCATAACTCCATATCAACCTGTTGTTGGGATGAGCATTTCAGACTGAAATAGAAGATTAGCAGGAATGTTTCCTGAAGGATGTGCAAAACTTGAGAGCTCCAGGACCAAAAGAAACCTAGCTAATGTTTCCTGATGAGGCTGGTTGCTATAATGAGAGCTGATCTGGCATGCATGCAAAATTTTTCACAAGGAACGTCATTCAGTCCTCATGAGCTTATGAACAGCTAAGACTCTGTGGACCTAATAATAGCTAATACTGTGAGCTTCTGTGTGCCCTGCACCGTGCAAAGCTGTCTATGGAAACTACTTGATGATGGAGAATATCTCACAATAATCAGTAGATATCATAGGCTGGGGCTTAGAGAAGCACCTTGTCTAAGGTCACATAGCTGGCAAGTGGTAGGACAGAAAGAGAACATGTCCACTCAGGTGCATTTATACTATGCTGCTGGTGTGCACATGGAGTTGGTTTGAAAATTTCAGGATCTCTTCTTTGATGTTTCCTAGGACCTCACTTAGAATTTCAAACACATTTTCTTTTTCTGAGAAGGTGTTAAGGATATTTCTACTGTAAAAGACCCATTTGCTTTCTTGATTTTTTTAAAGTAGTTGGGCATTTATGCTATTGGCTCACTAAAGCCTTGCAAGTATACATTTTAAAATGCCCTGAGATTTGAACTTGGCATGGTGCAGTCATCCAGTAGATTTTGGATTTGGCATGATGTTAGTCATCAAAGAAGTTTTGACCTTGGGATGGTGGTAAGTCATCCAAAATAATTTCCTTTTAAGATCCTTACTTATTCCACAAAGAATTTAAGATCAACCAACACATGGGGCCTGTTCTTGAAATTTATACTGTTATGATGACATAATATTCAAGTCAGTCTGTTAGGGCCAAGACCCATTACACCGCCTTAGTTAAATTATCCTGTTTTACTATGGATGGCAAAGAAAGGAGGGGCACAGTGCCCGGCTCAGTAAGCATGCGTAGTTGGTTTTTTCTTCCTCATCACTAGTGCTCATGAAGTTTTTTCATTCTCATCATTTGGCTCTTTAGCCAAGATGATACAGGCGAAGCCATGTCTGATGGGTGGATGAAGGGAAGGAAGAAGGGGTTTGCCGTGGTGATTCTGAGCAACATGCTGATTGTAAAAAATTTCAGCTGGACTGTTCTTGATTTCTGGAATTTTTGATAGTCACCATGCTGCCCAGAATCCCCATGGCAAACCCATTCCTCCTTCCCCTCCTTCACCAATCAGACGTGGCTTCACCTGTATCATCTTCGCTAGACCCATGAGGTTAGTTCCTGGGCAGTGCCTTTCATTTCTATTTTAAAAAACATGAAGGAGTCATTTGGCCTTTTTATGCTGAGTTTGTGACCAAAATTGGATCCATTTTAATGAGATGGTTTGTGCCCACTGTTATTAAGTTGACCTCATAAGAAAGCTGGCCATGGGCAGTCGTCACCCATCTGAGTGATCTCAAGTGACCTCAGAGAGTTGACCTGCCCCAGGGTCTTAAATCCCACCATTCAGGGTAGACCACATGCAATGCTCTCTGAAAATCCCAATATCCTCCCAGAAGGAGTACTCTGTCCACCTGTATAGTGGAGACCTCTAGTCTTTTTTGGCCCAGTACCACCCACACTTTGGCAAATGGTCTTCCTATCATGCCCTGCTGTCCTGGTAAACATCTTAAGCACGGGTCCCACTCCTCCCTGCCTCAGGCTGGACATTTTACCCAGCCTGGTCATTCATAGTGCATGCCCCTCTTCTTCCTCACGCCCACCACTAATGACTGGTGCAGAGGTGAGCTTTGACAGGGAGTCAGTGATCTGGCCTACTGGAATTCAGAAGTTTTCTCTAGACCCACAGATGAGATGAGTAGCCCAAATGCAAAAGAGAGGGTAAAGGATGTGGCAGGCACCATACCATACCATTTACTAAACTCATTTTATCTTCTTCCTGGCATGTAGCTAGGTTTCATTTTCCAGACCTCATTGCACTTAGGGAGCCGTGTGACTGACTTCTATTTAATGAAGTGTGAGTGAAAATAACGTGCACTACTTCCAATACAGCCCTTAAATCCCCATTTGTATTAGTTTGCTAGGTCTGCCATAACTAAATACCACAGACTGGGTGACTTAAATAACAGAAATTTATTTTTTCACAATCTGGAGTCTAGAAGTCTAAGAGCAAGATTTTGGCAATTTTGTTTCTCCTGAGGCCTCTTCTCCTTGGCTTGCAGATGGCCGCCTTGTCACCGTGTCCTCACATGGTCTTTTCTCTGTGTATGTGTATCTCTGGTGTCTCTATGTGTGTCCCGATTTCCTCTCCTTCTAAAGACATCAGTCATGTTGGATTAGGGTCCTCCACAACAGCCTCATTTTAACTTAATCACCTCTTTCTTTGAAGGCCTTACCTCCAAATAAAATCACAGTCAGAGGGACCAGGAGTTGGGGCTTCAACTTATGAATTTTGGGGAGGGGAGAGACAATTCAGCCTATAACGGCATTCATGATGCTCCAAGCCCTCTCCCCTTCCACCACCTGCATGTTAACACCAAGTTGTATCGGAAGCCATGAGTAGAAGGTGGCCCACCCTCCATTGTCCTGCGTGGCAGAATGAGCATGTGGGAGCAGAGACCCCTGTTAACTTGGATCTTCCATGGATTGTCTATGTGAACAAAAAATAAAATTCTCTCTGAGCAAGAAACAAACTCTTGTATGTTTCAGCGTTTATACATTTTTGGGTCTATGTGTCTAATATAAAGGGCAATGCATTTTTTGACATTTTGCCAAAAATCAGCCTGGGTGGAATGATTATTTATGTTGAGGATTCTGAGGGCTCCCACAACACTTTATCATTTCTAGTGTTATCACATGGTTTACATCAGTGTTTCTCAAAGTGCTGTAAAAGTGTGGATTCCTGGGCCTCAACCCACATCTGCTAACCAAAATCTCAGTGCATTTGGCGGCCCTGCGTTTTTAATAAGCCTATATGTCACTTAGATGCACACTTAAGAAGCATTGGCTTGCCCAGAGGGCCTCTTTCTAATTTTAAATGAACACTGAATGGGTATAGCAAAGCTGCTCTTGCCTAAATGTGGTTAGCTATTGAGATAAGTATTTAGGATTTCTCTATGGAATTATAGAACATGTTCATTCATTTTTATTTCTTCTCTATTCTACATAAGGCAAATAATTCATTCTTCCATTTAATCATCACTATCTTATGATCATTTACCATTAGATTGAGCATTTGAATGGAACCACCATTTTTTTAATTATTACATATTTTAGTAACTTTCAATTAAAACTAGATTAATACTTGACATAGAACTTCACCTAGGGAGTACCAAGGGGTAAGAGCTTGGAATTCTTCCTTGTGTCCTCATTTCAAGCTATGAGCAGGGGTGCTTAGTTCTCAATCTCACAATTTCAGGTCCATGCTGAGGCAGGGCAGTGCATCACCCTGAAAAACATTCCTACTCCATTTTATACATGTGAGTCTTGGGCTGGCATTTCCCAAAGTGTGACAATGGTTCCTTGGGGTTTTAATAATTTCTAACAAATAAAATGAGTCCATGGTCAAAGTAATTGGGAAATAAAATGTAAAGCTTAACAGATTTCTTTATCTAATGATTATGACCTGAACTTCCAAGAGTGGGATACAATGTACAAATTTTTCAGACTTGGCACAAAGTGTGTGTGTGTGTGTCTTTGTACATCTGTGTCTGCATAACTCTTATAATATCATTATTCTTCAGAATACAAAAATCCATTAAAAAGTCACTGATACTTCTTATTTGAGGTCATATTCTGGTTTTTTTTCAACTGACA
>CM052436.1:159961991-160022598 GCA_028533085.1 Varecia variegata | reverse complement strand
TCTAAAATTACTGATTTCCACTTCAGTTTTCTCTCCCCTATGTTCATTCTGTAGAAAGTCTTTATTATACTTACTTATCTATTTAGCAAGTTATTTATTTTCTTACTTTATCTATAACTACTTGGGATAGTCCAAAAAGATTTTAAATAGCTTTCAAATGGAAGGCTGGTGAGGCCCCTTCTGGACTGGGAAGGGTTCCAACTCTTCTGCCCAGTTCTCCTTGAGGCCAGTGGCTATCGCTGACAGCGGCTGGAGTGAGAGGCCACAGTGCAGAGCACAGCCTGTTTTGTTTTAGCAACAGTCTCACTCTACCTGTTACTGACAATGCCCCCTATTACATCAGCTATGACCTCAGCTGACTGCCTTAACAAAAGGAAGCCACATGGTCTGATTGTTCCGGATTCCTCTGCAACAATTCCCTCTTGAGTAAGCAGCATTCTTTCTGTATTCTTGCTGCATGGGATTACTGGCCTTATTCCACTGTATTTATTCCCTCGGTGTGAAAAAGAAAGAGAGAGAGAAATGAAAAGAAGGAAGGAAGGAAAAATAGTCACATGGTCGTCATCAATTCCTATCTTGCTTCTCCAAATTCTATACCTGATTATTCATAAATGCCACTACACATGTGGGTAAAGATAGTGATTGAATAATCATCACATGAATTTAATCATTTTGTCATGGAGAAAATTTGGGCATAATTTAAATCAAGCTGTTGTATAATATGTCCATTTCCCATATAATGAGCAAAAAATGTTCCCTGAAAACATGATCCTACCTCTCCCATGGTACCCGTGGCCCTGTGAATCCTACATCTCTTCATCCTCCACACTGACAAAAAGCCTAGGTGCAAGCCTTCAAAAATGTCAGGAAATGGAACTGTTAAGACCCGTCAACCAGAAATAAGAACTCTCACATGCAGAAAGTGCTAGATTCCATGCAGGACTCCTCGTGAGAGATTGTCATTTGGGACGTTTACAGACCTGTTCCACTCAGAAGCAATGTTGAGAAGCCTACAATGTTGCCTGTGTTCAGTACATCCATCTCTGCTGTGGCCAAACCGATTGAAACCAGCTGGAAGGGTGTCAGCCATTTTAAACACTCAGCTAGGGTCACTGTTGTGCTACCAACTGTGACTGTCTGGAAAAATCGCTTAAGCACTAAGGGGCATGAAAGAATAAATTGCGATCTCCACTTTTAAAGAACAGGGGAAAGCTGCACAATGGCAAGCAACATTTAACTCTTTAAATGACGCCCTGAGGCTTCCGCTGCTGGCCAAGATGGAGTGGCCCACCACAGCCCATATCTCCTAGTGATTACAGCTAAACACTCCAGACAAAATACAAAAGCAAATTCCTGAGGACTTTGAAAGTGATGTTCCAGCAGTAACTCACACAACTAAAGTTCCTAGAGAAACTTAGTCTTTCTGGCCATAGAACTGGGAAAAGAAGCCACTGAGGTCCAACGAGTAAGGGGGAAATGCCCATTTTCCCCTGTATTTTGTTGTTGTTGTTTTGTTTTTATTTTTCTTTCTTCCAGCTTTGCCTGAAGGCAGACTCTAGTTACAGAGTTGTGCTCCAACACCTAGGGCAGTGAGTAGTTAAACCTGTAAGAGCAATCCCATCTTTCTGACCAGAGGACTTATGAGTAGGAGAGTGTGGAGTGAATCCTGAAGGAGAAAGAGCTGAAGAAGAAAATTTCATAATTCTGTATATGAACTGCCAAACCATCAGTCTTATTCATTAGCTGTGTATATGCATGATAGATCCAAAGACTTTGAAAACTGAACTGACTTTGGAATCACCACCACAGAAGGTGAGACAGACTCGTGTTATGAATCCAAGTGGGTTGACTGCCTGCTAAGAAAAAGAAAATTAATATTCTTTAAAGGATTTTAGCAGGACCGAGAGTTTAAACTACACAATGTTCACAATTTTCAGGGTTTTAGACATATAACAAACAGGGAAATGTAGCTAATATTCCAAGGAAAAGACAATCAAGAGATGCCAACCCCAAGATTACCCAGATATGGAAATTATCAGACAAAGACTTTAAAGCACTTGCCCTAACTATGCTCCTAAGATAAAGGTTGATATACTTAGAATGAATGGAAAGATAGATCTCAGCAGAGAAAAAGAAATGATAAAAACAAAAATACATGAAATTTTTAAAATAATCATTGGATGTCTCAGTGGTAGAATGGAAATGATTATGGAGTCAGAAAATTTGAGGACAGATCACTAGAAATCATCAAATCCAAAGAAAAGGGGGAAAAATTTCACTAAATATAAATAGAGGCTCAGGAACCTGTAGGATAATATCAAAATAGCTAACATTTACACCATTGGAATCCCAGAAAAAGAAAAAAAAAATGCAGTGCTGAATAAATATTCAAAAAAAAACCCTGAAATTTCTGAAATTTGGTAAAAGACATAAATTCATAATTCAAGAAGTAGAACAAATTTCACACAGGATAAATGAAAAGAAATTTGCCCACAGAAACATCAAAATCAAACTGCTAAAAACCAAAGATTAAAAAAACAAATGAACAAAAAAAACCCCAAATAATCTTGAAAGCAGCTAGAGAAAAATGACATTTACACCAAGGAGAACAATGACTGAAACGACTAAGTATCTCTCATCAGAAATCAAGGAGTCCAGAAGACAGTGGAATAATTCCTTCAAATCCTGACAGAGAAGAACTGTCAACCCAGAACTCTACAGCCAGCAAAAATATACTTCAAGAATGAAGATGAAATAGACAATAAATACAAATTCAGAGAATTTATGAACAGCAGATCTGCTCTCAAAAAATGGTTTTAAAAAGTTGCTCAGGCTAAAGGGAAATGATACCAGAGGGAAATCCAGAAATTCATGAAAAAAGGAAATTCAACCACAATGGTAAATATCTTGGAAATATAATAAACTATATTTTCTCCTTTCAGGGCCTTTAAAATATGTATGATTGTTAAAGGAAACAATTGTAATATGGTCTGGTGGGATTTTCAATGTACATACATAATATGTATGATAAATATATAAGAGGAAAATGAAGAGAATGATATGGTTCTAAGTACTTGAAGTGGTAAAATATAAACTTTAAGTAGACTATGAAAGGTTAGGTACATATACTGTGATCTCTAGAGTAATCATTAAAAATACAAAGAGATATAGTTAAAAGCCAATAGATAAATTAAAATGAAATATTAAAAATATTCAAATAATCTAAAGAAGGCCTAAAGAGGAGAAAGAGAGGCAAAAATTAGAAAAGACAAACAGAAAACATGTAACAAAATGGTAAACCTAAATCAAATCCCATCAGTGGGCCGGGTGCAGTGGCTCATGCCTGTAATCCTAGTACTCTGGGAGGCTGAGGCAGGAGGATTGCTTGAGCTCAGGAGTTCAAGACCAGCCTGAGCAAGAGCGAGACCCCATCTCTACTAAAAATAGAAAAATTAGCTGGGTGTCATGGCATGCACCTGTAGTTCCAGCTACTTGGGAGGCTGAGGCAAGAGGATTGCTTGAGCCCAGGAGTTTGAGGTTGAGCTATGATGAGCCCATTGTACTCTTCCCAGGGTGACAGAGCAAGACTCTATCTCAACAACAACAAAAAAATCCTATCAGCGATTATAACAAATAGTCTAAACATATTAACTTAGAAAAACGGTCAGATTAAATTTAAAAAAAGGCCCTACTGTATGATATCTATGAGAAACCCACTTTAAATATAAAGATACACATATGTTAAAAGTAATAAGAATGGGAAACATATGCCTTATGAAAAATAAAGAAAGAAAGCTACAGTGGCTATATTAATATCAAAGTCAATTTTAGAATAAAGAATATTACCAGGGATAAGAAAGGTCCCTGTTAGTGAAAGCAGTCATTACATAATAATAAGAGGTTATAACAATATTAAATATTTATGTACTTAATAATAGAGCTTCAAGATATGCCAAGAAAAACTTATAGAATTGAAAGGAGAAACATATGATATTACTTTGGACTTTAACACTCCTCTCTCATTAAGCAATAGAATAAGTAGAAAGAAAATCAATAATTGGATAGAAGATCCATACATTATTAACCACTTTGATTTAACTGACATTCATAGAACACTCCATTCAACAACAGCAGTATACACATACTTTTCAAGTGTACATGGAATGTTCACCATGATACACATATTTTGTGTTATAGAATAAACCTTAAGAAATTTAAAAGGATAAAGATTATAAAAAGTATGTTTTCTGACCATAATGGAATAAAACTAGACGTGTGAACCAAAAATATATTTGGAAAAATCCCCAAATATTTGGAAATAAATAACACACTTCTACATAACCCATAGGTTAAAGAGGAAGTCACAAGGGAAATTAGAAAATATTTTGAATTGAATGAAAATGAAAATACCACATATCAAAACATATAGGATGCAGATAAAACAGTAATAGAGAAATTAATAGCATTAATGAAATTGAAATTAGAAAAATACTAAAAAAAAAAAATCACTGAAACAAAGTTTGTTCTTTGAAAAGATCACTAAAGTTGATAAACCTCTAGGCATAATGACCAAGAAAAAAAGAAAGAGGACAGAAATCACCAATATCAGGAATGAAAAGACATCATCATCATCATTAGAAACCCTAGCATCAATAAAGAAACATTACCTACTATTTTATGTCCATAAATCTGACATTAATGAAACAGACCAATTTCTTGAAAGTAATAAACTATAAAAGTTCACTCAAAAAGAAAAAAAAAATCCATAATAATCTATTAAGTAATACCCTTCTAGTCATAAAGGTAGCTTAAAATGGCAACAACAAAAAATATAAACCCACAGATCCAAGAAGTACAACAAACACGAAGCACAAGAAACATGAAAGTTACTTGAAGTAATCAAATTACTTCAAGTCAAAGATAGAGAAATCTTAAAAGCAGTCAGAAGGAAATAGAAACACATTACTCTCAAAGAAACAAAGATAAGGATGACAGCAGATTTCTCATTAGAAACAATACAAGTTAGAACACAGTGGAGCAACATCTTTAATGTGCTGAAAAAGGATTTTAAAAATCAGTCAATTTAGAATTCTACACCCAGGAAAAATACCTTCAAAATGAAGATGAAATAAAGACTTCTTCAGATAAAAAATCTTATAGAATCCTTCACGAGAAGACCTATACTACAAAAAAAAGTTAGTCTTCAAGCACAAGGAATATTCATATGATACCAGATGAATATTCTGATTACAAAAAGGAATGAAAGAGCACCAACATGTTAACTACATGGGTAAATATAAAGATATTTTTCTTATTATTTAGGTCTCTTTAAAAGACAATTAACCACTTAAAATAAACATAATAAAAATGTGGGGTTTATAACAAAAATACAAGTAAAAGGTATTACAACAAAAGCACAAAAACTAGGAGAGAAAAATGGAAATAAAACATTATAGGATTCCTATACTATACATGAAATGGCATAGTATCATTTGAAGGTAGACTTTGATCAATTAAAGATACATACTATAAATCCTAAAGCAACCACCAAAATTACAAAACTAAGAGATATAGTGAATAAGCTGACAAAGAAGATAAAAGTGAATCAATTAAAAATTCTCAATCAAAAAGAATGCAGCAAACAGTGACATTAAAGAAAAGATGGGGCAAATAAAAAACAACTAGAAAGGTGATGTATTTCAACCTTACCATAACAAAGAATTACATTAAATGTATTTAGTCTAAATACTCCAATTAAAAGTAAAGATATTCATATTGCATTAAAAAGCAAGACTTAAATATATGCTGCCTATAAGTATTGCACTGTAAGTATAAAAACACAAATAGGAAAAAAGTAAAAAGTTGCAAAATTATATGCTAATACTAATCAATAAAAAGAAAATTGGAGTGGCTATGTTAATGCCAAAGTTTGTTTCAGAACAAAGAATATTAACAGGGATGAGAAGGATCATTCTATAATGAAAAAAGGAATCATTTCAGCAAGAGAACATAATCCTAAATGTTTATACTATATTAACAGAGCAACAAAACAAATAAAACAATCCCCAAGCTAGACGAAAATATTTGCAAAGCGTATATGTAATAATGGAGTCGAATACAGAGTACATAAAGAACTCTCAAAATTCAAAAACAAGAAAACAAATAACCTAATACAAAATTAGGCAAAAATACCTTAACAAACATTCACCAAAGAATCTACACAGGTGGCAAATAAGCACATGAAATGATGCTCAAGTTCATTAGTCTTCAGGGAAAGGCAAATTAAAACCACAATGAGATACTACTACACACCTATTAGAATGGCTAAATTAAAATGACTGATCATACCAACGGTTGGTGAGTATTTAGAGAAACTGGAATTCTCATACACTGACGGTAGAAGTCAAACAGTACAACTACTTTGGAAAACAGTCAACAATTTCTTAAAAAGTCAAGCATATCCTACCATATAGTCCCGCCATTCCTCTCAGGTAGTTACCCAAGAGAAAATATTGGTGCATAGAAAGACTTGTACAAGGATGGCCAGAGTAACTTTATTTATAATAACCCCAAACTGGAAACAACCCAAATGTCCAAAAACAAATGAATACAAAAAGAATATGCCAATATTGCTGACATACTAGTAAACAACAAAAAGGTATGATCTATTGATTCATGTAACATGGATGAGTGAAAAAAAGCAGGTCAAAAAAGAGTAGATACTGTGTGATTCCATTTATGTAAAATTCTAGAAATTGCAAACTAATATATAACATAGGGACATAAAGCAGAGCAGTGCTTGCCTGGCGATGGCGATGGAGGAGTCATGGAGAGGAAGGAGGGATGGATTACAAAGAGGCATTAGGAAATCCAGGGGGAGTAATGGGGATCTGTTCATTATCTTGACTAGTTTACATGTGCATCTATATGTCAAAATGTATCCAGTTGTACACATTAAACGTACAGTTTATTGCATGCCAATCGTACCTAAAATTGTTAAAACTCCAACAAACTGTTAAATTAAAAAAAAAAAATCTGACAATAACCAAAACAATGCAAAAGCTTTTACTGAGCACTTGCTATGTTCTAGGCACTATACTAAATGCTTTTCATATGTTACATCATCTGTAATAATTCTTTTGAAAAACATAAGGCAAGTCTTATTATGGATCCTACATTTAAAGAAGGAGACTAAGGTATATAGAGGTTAAATAACTAGCCCAAGGTCACATAATTAGAAAAGGGTAAAGCTAGGATTTGATTCCAGAGTCAATGATCTCAACAAAAACACCATGCAGAACCTGAAACTCAGAGAAGGCCACACAGAGTTGGGGATCTATCCTAGATGTGTCTAACTTCAGAGCCCAGCTCCTAATCACTTCATTGTATCGCTTCTCTTGTTGGAAACATCCTGCGTGAAACACAATAATCAGCCTAGACTGAATACACCTGTGCTAATTAAATGTGTATTTTCTGGCCCACATATTCAGAATAAATGAGCCCCACCCAGGCTCATACTTCTTCAGTTTTCATGCAACCAACAACTGTTGCATGAATGAATGAAGTGAATCAACTAAAGGTTACGAGCAAAATTTCCTCATGTTACAAACTGAAGGAAATTGAAGCTCAGAAGAATATTAAAAAAAAAAAAGTAAGCGAGCAGTGGTGAAACTGGAAGTCAAACTCAGGTTGGCTAATTCTAGAGCTCGATTACTCCGTCTCTCCCAAAAGGATGCTCAAAATCTGCCTGCCAGAAAATTACACCCTTTAAGACAATCACGAGTGGCTCAGAGGTGTTGAAGGGCTGCAGATGAGCTGAGACAAGCTCACAAAGGAATGTGGGTATCCTGTTCCAGGGACACACAATGAATGTCCAGCTCTCCTTGTCTCTGAGGACAATGCATTCCAAGCTTCCAGCCCTATTGAAGAGTAGAGGGGCTATGCTATTTAGCTGTCCGGCACCCCTGCTATCTCAAGGTTAACTAATTATTTTCCTTTATAATTCACTGGAGACTGATAACTATTATTTCCCTGTCTAACACATACTGACAAGTGCTCTGGTTAAATATAGGTTTCTAGGAATTGAGGTGAAAATTTTTTTTTAGCTCAACTTTATCAAGGGTATGTGGACTCAGGATTCCAGAACCATCCCGATTACCTCAGGGAAAGTAACATGTAGCCTGAGTAAAAAAGAGAAAAAATTTTGTTTTCCCAGATTAAGCCCTGAGAAAGGTAAGATAGGGCTGCAGGGCTTGTTGTCCTCCCATTTCCTGGTTAGCAGGGAACTTCCAAGGATCAAAAGTGAGTTGAGGAGCTTTAAGAGATGAGTTCTCTGCAAGAAGGTAAAGAAATAAGAAAGACAAGGAATGAGAAAGAGATGAAGTAGAGATCAGAGTTCATGAATAAAAATAGCTGACGTATTTATAAAGACTCCAAACTCACATAGTACTGCTGGTTTTTCCCCAATATCCATTCTTCCCTTTTATAATTATGGAAGTTTAGCTGTCCTGTGGCACGCAGCTAAGGACTGTATTTTCCACCTTCCCTACATGTGGATGTGGCCTTGTGACTAAGTTTTGGTCAAGGGATATATACAACATGCAGACTATGCCTTTAAAGGAATGGAATATGTTCTCCCCTATCCCTTGTTTCTCTTCTTGTGGTTAGAGCACAAACAGGGTACAGAGAGCTGGAGCAGCCATCTTGGACCAAGAGATGGAAACTGCCATGTGCTGTGGATGGCAGAGCAATAAGATAGAAGGAGCCTGGGTTCCTGTCACTGTCAAACCACTAAGTCAGTCCTAGGTGGCCTAGACAGATTCTGAGGTAAGGAAGAAATAAACATGTGTAAACCACTGGATTTCAGGATCTCTCTGTTTTAGCAGCCTAATGGAAAAATAGATGAATACATCAGATCATATGAGATTGATAATTAGGATAATAGCTGAATTATATTGATGGAAAGGAGAATTTTATCTCATTGCAATGAACTCTTCTGGAACATCCTTCCCCAACCACCAGATGGTATAAGATCAAGAAGAGATCACAAGTGTAATTTATTGTTATAGATTTAGAATCTAGAAAATGCAGTCAAGTTGTTGAGCTAGTTCAATTTTCCCTTGCAGCTTCTTTCTGAAGGCTTGAAATATTTTACTTTAAATGTGCACTGTTTGCAGGGAGGACTTTCTGATGCTGAAAAGCACAAGTTCTTCCATTCTCTTAATCCCACTGCAAAAATGTGTGGCCCCACTGCTTCATGTCAGACCTATTGGCTCCTTCCTTTGCAAAAGCTCCAGTTGTTACACTAAAATCACACTGGATCATATTAGTTCTCTCCTCCCAATTTCCTTTTCGTAAAGCTTAAAGCCTCATCACAATGAATGTATTGTAAAAATATAGGGTAACAAATGTTTTCTGCTGGGCTTGGTAAATTGGAATGAGGCAGGGATTGTGCATTTACACCCAATTTACTTCAGACCATATCACCTATAGAATAACTTGTGAGTTCTCAGATAAAAGCAAATAATGGAAACCATGCCAAAGTAAATGAACATTTTTCAATTCCTTTCAAATATTAAATACTGATATTTTCCCCCAGAAATATAAAAATGCATAGCTGTGGGGTCTACTTTCATGCAAAATGTGGTATATACTCTCTACCACTACTTTGTAAAGGCTGAACATATGCCTTCTACATAGACCTTTCTACTCCTCGATACATATGCAACAGAAATGTGTGCAAATGTACATCAAAACACAATTACCAGAATGTCACAGCAGCACTATTCATATTAAGTCCCCAAATGGAAACATCCATAAAAGCAGAATGGATTAAAAACAAACATTATGTACTTGAACAATGGAATACACTAAAACAGTAAGAATGAATTGACCACAAGTAAACACAACCATGTGAATGAATCTTACAAACACAACACTGTGCAAAAGAATCTGGAAAGAAAAGAATGTACACTGTATGATTTCATTAACATACAGTTTAAAGCCAGGCAAAGTTACTCTATGGTGTTAGAAATCATACTAATGATTACCTTTGAGAGAAATAATGACTGGACTTCAGGAGTGCTCGAGATGTTCTGTTTTTTAATCTGGGTGTTGGTCACACGGATGTGTTCACTTTGTGAAAATTTACCAAATGATTTGTGCACTGTCATGCATGTGTGCTATATATCAATTTTTAGAAACATTAAAGGAATACATAAACCCAAAATGTCATAACTGTTATAATACTAAAATAAAAGTGTGAAAAGATTGTCGCTACCCTCCATCTAAGACATTGATGCTAAAGAATACTATGGACATATCTATAAAACTGAATAAGTTACATCAGAGTACAAAAAGAAACTCTAGACAATAGGCAAAAATGGGAAAGCAGGACTGTTTTTCTCAGGGAAACCTGCTAACAATATTTGGGTCTGATGCTAAAAATATAAAACTTCAA
The DNA here is from genome assembly GCA_028533085.1 of Varecia variegata. Classification (NCBI taxonomy): domain Eukaryota; kingdom Metazoa; phylum Chordata; class Mammalia; order Primates; family Lemuridae; genus Varecia; species Varecia variegata. Next base: position 160,012,139 of record CM052436.1, on the reverse strand, counting down.
CACCAATTGTTTTACTTAAAAGTAGCAATTTCTATTTTTTAGGACATGGGGGGGTGGTCCTCACTCTATTGCCCAGGTTGGACTTGAACTCCTGAGCTCAAGCAATCCTCTTGCCTCAGCCTGAGTAGCAAGTAACAATTTTCACTCTTACGTCTTGCCATTTGAATTATTTAGAATCCATTTTTTTTACAATGGATGTCAAAGGAAAATCATGTCATTATTTTTGTTTTCTTTAGATAATCCACAGAAAACCAGAGCCCATTGAGCTTATAATGCTTGGGACACTGGATTTAAGAAGCTAGTTGTATGTAGAGGGATGAAGGTAGTAACTCAGTTCACAGGAAGCCCAACGTAATTTTTCAATATGGCAGCCACCTGCACCAAAGGTGATGCAAATAGAGTAAGCAGCTGATGAAGTTCAGGCTGCCTCTTCAGTGTTAAACATGAATATGTCAGCTAACACCACCATCGTGGACAGAAAGAAGTGAGGAAAATCTCAGAGAGGAGGGCAGCTTCTGAATTGAAAATGACTTCATATAAGGTTTTGATTTATATCATTCATTCTCTCTTTCTCTCGGCAACCTCTTCAGGTTACATTTGCATGTGTTTTGTCAAGAGAAGGGATTTCAGAGAGATGGAAGGCTTCCATTTTTAAGACAGTCAAAGCTCTTAATGATATCTTTGCCTGCCCTGCCACTAGGGTACTCAGCAGAAAGCTTGTGTGGTCCGGAGGGTAAATAGCAGAGTACAACTGAGCAAGTTCCAGACCCACTGCTTCAGACATCTACCTGTTATTTGTGGACAAAATAGAAGGTCTTGTTAGGCCTGACCTGAAAACCAGAAACCATGAAGAAAAGATCGGTAGGTGTAAAACAGGAATGTCTAAATGGCAAATGCACATACACAAACACACTGGGAAAATATTTTCAACGTTTATAACAAAGGGTATATATCATTAATATGAAAATATATTTATCAAATGTGCCATCAGGGAAGAAAGATGAAATAAACCTATAAAGCTTTTCCCATTTACTATGAAAAAAAAAAAAAAGAAAATGAAGATTCCCCCTTCTTTTTATTGGGAGGGAGGGGATCTACCAAATCAAAATAACTTAAAAAGCTGTCAAAAGTCACTGTTAGCAAAAGTGCTTGGAAATGGACCACTTCATATGAATGTATAGTTATAAGAGAAGGCTTGAAAATGTGTGATCTCTGACAGCAAGACCTGGAGACAAATTCAACATTCATTCAAAGGGAGCAGTTAAATAAATCATGATACCGCAGATAAAAGTAGAATGCTCCACAGCCATGAAAAATGATAAAGTAAATCTATGTTCACTCACAAGCACTGAGACTAATGCCGTGTTGTTAGGGAACCAAGCCGACTATATAGTAGCAAGTACTGATTCACCACTTTCATATAAAATTACATATGCATGGAGGGGAGGATGAATGGAAAAAGGAAGAAAGGAAAGAGGAAGAGAGAAAAGTTTTAATTATTAAAATGTTAACAATGATTATCTCTGTATGGTAGTAATTTGGGAGATTCTTACTTCATTGCTGATACATTTCTGAATTATTAATGTTAGGATAATGAAAATGCTTTATCTTTATGACTATTAAAAAGGATATTTTCACTTTGAAAAAAACAAAAACATAACCCAAAATAACCGGGCTAAGTAACCGAAAAAATTTTAGACTCACCGGGAGCTCCAATATATGACATCATTTAGCCCAGGTTAAAAACCTCAAGCTGTCTTCTCCTCCCTCCGCCTTTTCCCCCCAAGCCAATCTGTTTCCATATCCTACTAAGTTCATCCTCACTCAACACACAATAAGCATTTTATGAAGCTATTTTCTCTGTGCTTCTCTCTCCTTCCTGTCTTTTCCAATTCTTCTCCCTCAGGTTCCGTCTCCATTATCTTCACTTGGACCACCGCCTAAGCCTCTTAACTTGTGCCTGTTTCAAACTGACTTCTGCTCCCATTCATCCTTCACCCCACACAGCCACTCTCCCATTATGCTTTCAAAAGCATTCCATATTTCCCTCTGGCCCCAAATTCCTTATGGTGGCATTCAAATTTGCTGGCCCAGATTTTCACCTCCAGCCTCATCCCCTACACTCACTCCTCTCCATTCTGAACTCCCAATAACTGCTTGCTCCTAGGATGACTCACCATTCTCTAAGCTCACCACATATGTTTACCTTCCTATATCCTGGTCATACTCCCCCCCTAAGAAGCCAATGCCTGATTTCCCTCGTTATAACATGGGAGTTTCCCTGATTATGGAAACTCTGCTTATTGTTCAAGATTCGGATCAAATAGCATCTCCTCTAGGAAGCCCTTGCTCAATCCCCAGTTTGGGAAACCAAAACAAAACCAAAAATGATTACTTTTCTTAGTCAATATTTCATTCTTCTAAGTATGCCCATACCTTCTCCACTACAATGCGGAGCTTTTGTGAGTGGAGATAATTTTTGTGTTCCTCTTTTTATCCCCTAAAGTGCCTGGCACAGGGTTTTTCACATCTTACATACCCAAAAGCACCTGCTATCTTCCAGGCTCTGTGCTAGCTGAGTCCACATGCGGCTGTTCCCAAAACATGGTCTGCATGGTGGGCACAGTCCCTTGCATTTTCTGTGTGGACAAAACTGAGGCCAAGAGATTAAGTAACTTGCCAGAGACACACAGTAATGGCGTATCTGAGATGAGAGCCCTGGACTGTTGTCTGACTCCAGCTTCCCTCCACTGATCTGTGCTTCTACACAAATGTATAGGGAGATGGACTGATCTGAACATGCAGAAAGCACTGGCTCCCAAAATCCAGCTTCCCAACTGAGAAAATGGTCAATGTGTTCTCAGGTTATAAAAATTTCAGTTTGTTTCAGGCTGGCTAAAGTATCATCTACCACTGAGTCTGTGGTCTCTCTCAGCCTCTGTCCCCTGCAAAATGCCACTGCCTGGTGATGTGTCTCCAGGCTTATGTCCTCTTTGTGCATTTTTAAATCTTTGCCCGAGAGCTCACTTGTCCTAGAATTCAACTCCCTGCTTTCTATCAAATTCTGATGCAATAGCTGGCATCCATACCAGGAAGATGCCTTGTCCATTCTCCTGCCAGCCACTCTAGCTCCATCTCAACAACTCCCCATGCCTCTCCTCAATTTGTACATTCTAATGATTTCAAATTTGGACCTTCTGAGGACTGAGGACTAGGAGGGAAAAGGAGTCCACTGAACAAGCCACTTACCACCATCAGATGAAACAGCGACTCTGGCTGACTTCATCAGTCAACAAATTCCAGGACTGCCTAAATTATGAGACAGGCAAGAACCTGACCCTCACCTTAAAGAAAACAACAATAATAATACCAATATCCGACTGTATTAGTTTCGTGGAGCTCCCATAACAAATTACCAATGTGGTGGCTTAAAACAACAGAAATTTTTCATCATACAGTTCTGGAGGCCAGAAGTCCAAAAGGTATCAGCAGAGTTGGTTCCTTCTAGAGGCCCTGAGGGAGAAACCATTCTATCTTAGTTTCTTTCCTCATTCCTGGTGGTGGCCTCTTTCCTAGTTTCTGGTGGTGACCAGCAATCCTTGACATTCCTTGACTTGTAGATGTGTACTCTAATCTCTACCTCCATCTTCACATGATCTCCTTGTGTCTCTATCTTCTTCTTTTCTGTCTCATAAGGACACCTGCCATTCAATTTAGGACCCACCCTAATCCAGGATAATCTCATCTTAAGACACTTACCTTAATTATATCTGCAAGGACCCTTATTCCAAAAAATAATCATATTCTCAGGTTCCAAGTGAACATACTTTTTGAGGGCCACTGTTCAACCCATACACCAACACTGGCTGAAAGTTTGTACTAGACACTATTCTAAATAATATGTATTAACTCATTTCATCCTTACAATAACTGGAAGAGGTAACTACTTCCTCATCTTATAGATAAGGAAGATAAAAACAGAGAAAGGCCTAGCAATTTTTCCAAGAGTTCATGGGTGACAAAACGTAGAGCTAATATTCCAACCCAGGTAATATGGCTCAAGAGGTCATCTTCACACCACAGTCAACTGTCTTAAATGCATTTACCAGAATCAAAGTGTCCTAATTAACATCCAGGACCACTCCTAAAGAGTCACACTGTTAATCTAAGAGTCCCACACTAGACAATGTTGAGTAATACATAACATATATGCCATTTCAGCTTTTACCCAACCATGTCAGACATCACCAGTTGATCACAGAGTTCTTTCCTATAGAGTCTTAAGTGTTTCAAACATGCATTAGCACTCAGTTCAAGGTAGCTTCAGAATGAAACCTCTTGGCCATCCTTTTTCTAGCATTTTCTTTTTCACACACAGAAAAAAGAAACAAAGAAATGAAGAAAAAAAGAGAAAAGACTAGAAAAGACAAGACAAGAAAAGGCAGGAGCGGAAAGGCAAGGCTTGGTCTCCTCCTGTCAACCCCTTGTCCTGTCTTCTAGTCTGCCTTCCCTTAGAACGTGTATCTGCCATCCAAGCCTGAGTGACAGAGCACGACTAGATCACATCAAGCAGCTTGGAGAGCCAGACAGAAGTTCAGGCTCAAAATCCAGACCCCAAAAGACTTTTTGTTTGAAATTCAGAGACAGCAGGGGCTGCTGGCATATTCTTGGAAAAGCTCTGGCCTTAGGAAGAAACCTTGCTTCCATCTCTAAGAAAAAATACTACATAATAATTTTTTAAAGCCAGTGATGGGGGCTGGAGGTGGGACGAGACTGTACACGGTAACAGGATGACAGAGGGCTGGCCCAGAGCAGCCTCCTGTGTGGCCTCCCCAAGTCCAGGCCTCATTCTCAGTGCTCTCTGGGATCCAGCCACCCTTCACCTAAACTTCATCACAGACAACGGTCTTTGCTACAGGTCTTTACAATCAACTATTTTGCCTTTGTCTTTATACATGCGCCCACACACATGCACACACACACAACTAAAGGGAGCACACTGGAAAAAGATACACAACACATTCTGAGGAAATAACAAAATTTTTCTGGGTTGTGCACAACCCACAAACTTGATCTCCAGGGTGTTATTTAGCTAGATTCACGCTGTCATTATGTGAGGCATGTTAAATGAACTCCAGAGGTTTGGTTTTAGACACTTGTTACTCACCTCTCCCATCTAGGGGTTTAAAAAATATTAATAGCTTTTATTTTATACATGTATGAAATATTTATTTATTTATACATGTATAAAATACATATTGGTTTGTCTTATTTATATATATAATTGCTTTTATATTTGTATTTATATTTGCTTTTCCTGCTCACCTGACTTTTGAAAAATCCAGATCAACCATCTAGTCTCAATCAACCATCTAGTCTCACTAAAGTAGACCACAACAAAATTGCATTGAAAACAATAGAGACCACTAGATCACACAGGCGTCATACCAATGTTGGCTGCGTTGAGTCTGACCTAATAAGGAGAAGAGACACCACAGCCGAAAGAGCCCAGGGTCTCAGGCTGTTGCAGAGAACATGGTGCCTTCACTGGAAATTTGCTTCTGGCTTAACATACTCATTTCTTACTAAAGCAATAAATGATAAAAAATAACTGATATAGTAGAATGTGCTTTCTAGTAGTCACATCATAAGAAAAGATCACTTGCTTAGAATTATTTTAGTAATGCTAATGACATAGTTTTTATATGTAATATGACATTCTTATTTTATAGGTGAGAAAAATATGGCCCAGAGAGGTCATCATAACTGCTAAATGTCACACAGCCACTTAGTAACAGATCAGGGATAGATAGCTCCAGCTCTATACCTCATGACCTCCGGAGCCATCCAACCTGATTACCAGATTATCTGTACAGAAACCTAAACCTTCCTTAAAAAACCTCATAGCAGAATTAATGAAGGTAAAGGTACATGGATTCCTCTGAATCCTCCCATTTTTATGGCAGAAGTCACTCCATGAGAGCAGGAACTCAGTCTGTATTTGCTCATTATTGAATTTCCAGCATTTGACACATTTCACTAAACTAGTGAATTTCCAACATTTGACACATTTCACTAAACTAGTGAATTTCCAACATTTGACACATTTCACTAAACTAGTAATAAATTGACAGCAGCATAGAAACTTATTTTAAAACTACTCAATAAAAATATGCCCTGGATTTTTCTTTAGATTTCCCCCCCCCCCATAAATGACTGGCATATTCATTACCCCTGGATAGGATTTCTCAAGCCTGGCACATTGACATTTGGGCGGGATAATTGTTTGTGTGGGAGGCTGTCCTGCATACTCTAGAGTGTTTAGCACTATCCCTGGGCTCTGCCCTATAGCCCTATGCCAGTAGCATAGGTTCTGGCTCCTTCCTATGTTCTGTCCAGTTGTGACAACAACAAATAACGTCTCTAGTTGTCAAATATTCCCTGGGAGGCACAACTGCCTCTGCTTGAAAATCTCTGATCTTAGTGACAGCAGACACCTCCCCACCCCAATGCCATTCATGGGACACAAAAGCTTGATGCATAAACCAGCTGATAATTAGAAGATACACATAGAAAGCACTCAGGAATTAGAAGTAGGAATTGAATTAGATATATTCTGATCTGCTTATATTGAACATCATCACCCTTGAAGACATTACACCAAGTGAAATAAGCCAGTCACAAAAGGTCAAATATTGTTACATGAGGTACTTAAAGTCATCAAATTCATAGACAGAGAGTAGCATGGTGGTTGCCAGGGCTAGGGGGAGGAGGAATGCAAAGTTACTATATAATGAGTACAGAATTTCAGTTTGGGAAGATAAAAAGAGTCATAGGAATGGTGGTGATAGTTGCACAAAAATGTCAATGTACTTAATACCACTGAACTGGCCACTTATTATAAAAATGGTTAAAATAATAAATTTTATGTTATGTGGATTTTGCCACAATTTAAAAAAAAAAAAAAGGTCATCCCAAGGCCTGATTCCACAAAGCATAAAGCACCTAGATATGCTTTAAAATTCCCATATTCTTATAACTTGAGGTTTTTTGTTGCTGTTTTGAGTTTTTTTGTTTTTTTTTTCTTTTGTTTTGTTTTGTTTTGACAATAAATGCCTTAGCTAGGGAATCCAAAGACTAAGAAAATCTTCCTAAATCTTCCTCTTCTTCACTCGCGGCTGGGAACACCAGAAGCAGCAGCAGCAACCCTGGCCCTAGTGCTGCAGGGCGGGGCACTCGGCCTACACCCGGGGTGCAGGCCCTCTGTGAGGCCCCCTGATTTAAGAGCCTTCTTGTGTGAAACACATCAATTCCAGATCCCCTAAGGACCCGGGCTGTGGGCCACGTCAACCCAGAGCCCTTCCGATTGCCAGGATGCTCTTGACAAAAGACGGTCTGGCACCGAGCGGCAAGAACATTATTTTCATTTAAACCATACATGTCATGTCCTGTTTGTGAGAAACACGTTAAACAACTCAGAAACACATTCACAATGGGCTCTGAAGTGGGACTCGCATTCCTATGGGCTGGCGTACTGTAAACTGGGGGGTGGGGGAGAGGGGGAAGGGGGAAGGGGAAAAGGCCCATCTGCCCTTGTTCAAGCTGAAAGCTCCTCCCTGAAGCTCAGCTGACATTAGGGGCCTTCGCATCCACATCTGATGTGGGTCTTACAGTTTTCTTGTGCTCCGAAACATAATGCCCAATGCACGATAAGCCCACATTACCCATGTGAGCCTAGTAACTTGAATTCCTTTAAGATGCTAAGGAAACATCCAAGAAGAAGAAAACTGCCCCATTTCCACCTACACTGAGACAGCAGATGATCCATCTGCCACGACTGAAAGGCATCTTGGAGGTGTAAACCACCCCAATAAAACAAAATTCTGCTATCCTGAGCCACCCATCACAAGAGCGTCTTGGATGAAAATGCACTCACCTGCCACACATAGGATGAGAAATTCCTCATTCACCGATGAAAGAAATAACTAATAAACTTGGAGAAAATCATTCCGTCAAGTGTAATTTGAATTTACAACACTGCTCACTCACCAAACGTATAGTATTTATATGCAAACCTCCAAGAAAAGTACATTCTAATATATTAAAATTAAAACCCAAATCTAGGCCTTTAGCCAAGTCAAATAATAAACAGTATGATAACTATGTCTGCTTTCATGCCATGACATTTCTTTAGGGGGGGGAAGATTTATCACTTAAACCATACAGATCACATCCTGTGGAAGTTTTCAAAAAATTGAACTATTTCCTCCAAATGCTTAAAGGCAGATTAACTATAAAGAAAAACTGAATCAAGCAGAATAAAAGTCCTGCAGAACCCTAAACAATATTTTAAAAGGAACTACATAGTCTACTAGAATAAAGGTGGAGCTAGCAGATTTCCTGAAAGCCAAAATAATACCTAAAAGGACTTACTGGAGATGTAAAGGTATTTGCTAGAATGCCTTATTTCCCTTCCCCCCGGGACTGATACTCTCCTTGTTGAAGTATACAAAAGTTCTGCAGTAATTTAAATTTTACGTTGGCTTGACGTAAAAAGGTGTCCCTGGCCTCTTAAATGCGACTGGTAAATAATAGCTCACTTGGCCGTCAAGCCCCAGGCTGCAACGTCCGTCCCCTTCTTTCCTCTCTGGCCTGTCTGTCAAAGCAGAGATGGACATCAGGCCTCTGTGAAAGATGAAGATACTGCTCTTCTTGGCACCACTAAAAAGAATTTTATCTTCGCCTTTAATATGATACAAATGCAAGAGGATGTCTGTCACAGGCAGAACTGATTCTCTTGATTGATATCAACAATTGGCATCGAAACTAAACTCAGGCCTGCGGTTGGTTAAGAAATCCAGTTTTGTGTCTTCGGATGTCAGCCCAGCAGCAGCCGGTTTTGCAGAGTCTACCAATGTGCCAGTGATATTAAGTAACATTTCTCCTGTTTGAGTGATCCTCTGGGGCATATTCCACCCAAAGAATGGTTTAAAAGAGAGAAAGACAAAATGAGAAACTGTTGATCAGGAAGAATGCTGTGGCTCATCCAGTACAGAACACCATTCGTTCTTCATCAGCTAATTCTTTCAATTGGCACTGTACTAACTGCTGGATATATAGCAGAGGTGAAATAGGCTCTCCCAGAGCTTCAACTCTGAAAAGGGGGGCTACAGACAATGAAATAAATTAAAATAAACAAAATACTTACATGCAGACACACATATATGTATACAAACACACACATATATGTATACACACATAAACACATCATGTCTGTATATATGTGTATGTTTATACTCACACAATACACACACACACACACACACACACACACATATATGTATGTATAGTGGTGGGGAATGTTAAAAAGAAAAATACATATACCCAAGAGAAATGAAAACACATATTCATATAAAACTTGCACATAAATGTTCATAGCAGCATTATTCATTAATAGCCAAATAGTGGAAACAACCCAAATGCCCATCACCTGTGAATGGATAAACAAAATGTGGCATATCTATTCAATAGACTATTATTTGGCAATGAAAAGAAATGAAGTATTGATGCATGCTACAACACGCAAAAACCTAGAGAACATTACGCTACGTGAAAGAAGCCAAACACAAAAGGCCACATGTTGTATGACTTCATTTATACAGAATGTCCAGAATAGGCAAATCACAGAGACAGAGTATAGACCAGTGGTTGCTAGGGGCTGGGGAAAAGGGGTAGTAGAGAATGGTTGCTTATTGAGTATGAAGCTTTTTTGGGAGGTGGTGAAAATGCTCTAGAATTAAATAGTGGTGATGGTTGCACAACATTGCAAATGTATCAAAAAAATCACTGAATTGTATACTTTATATTGGTTAAAATGGTGAATTTTGTGTCACGTGAATTCTTTTAACTTTTAAAATGTTAATAAAGAAGAAAAACAGAGCAGGGTACAAGGACAGGGAAGGTGCTATTTTAGCTAATGTGGTCAGCAAGGCCTCTTGGATAAGCTGACACTGAAGCAGAGACCTGAATGTACTGAGGTTACGAGCCAGACACCTGCAGCTTTGTGCTATTTCTGTCTCTGTCCCCCTCTCCCCTTCTCCCCGTATCACTTTTTTTAATTGTGGCATTTTAACCATTTTTAAATCTTCAATTCATTGGCATCAAATACATTCACAATGTTGGGCAACCATCACTACTATCTGTTTCTAAAACATTGTCATCACCCCAAACAGAAAACTGCTATTCCTCTTTTAGTGCTACAGCCAGGACATCAATACAGAAAACAAAACAAAACAAAACAAACAAACTGACAACAAGAGGAAAGGTGAGTTGGGAGCGTACTTACATCACTGTTTTGTTTCTCTCGTGTTTGGTAAAGGATAAATGATGATGATGGCTGTAATTGTTTTCTACAGGATACTCAGCCTCTTTGTTGAGAGGGAGAGAAACCCGGGCAGGGTGGAGAAAGAGATGTGTGGCAAGATTAGCCTTTCGGTGGGAAGGTCCTGCCCTCATCCTGAAACATTTGATTTTCAAAGACTGGCTGACTCATCAAGGGAGGACTCTTGCCTCTGAAATGGTTGGGCAGCTCCTCATACCCCCGTGCTCTACGGAATGGACAGCCATCCAACGGAACGCAAGTCTGCAAATTCCCAGCCTCTCCTTCCCCTGCTCCCAAATGGTACATAACCTCAAAAAACACAACAGAACTACTTTTCCTTAACTTGGCATCAAACCCTAATAATTTATAGACAGACTAGTACTTTTTTCGCTGAAACTTGTGATATATATATGCATGTATACTCACACATCTGATAACTAAGCTTCTACTTTAAAAAGGATACATATGCTACTTAAAGACAAAAACATGTAAAGATGGCTAAAATTTTATGACTTTGAACTAATAAGACTTGGTTCCTATTAAACACAGCATTCTCCGCTTTATTTTCTCATAATGTCATTCTTACTCTGGGCTATAACCCTGTTTATATATTACATGTCTTTGGTACATGTAAGAGGGAATTTAAATTTACAATGCTGGCAGGAGAAATGGATTTATAAACTCTAAAATATAAGCTCTTATTCAACATACTTAAACGTCCTTAAAACACTACTGATAGCAAGCGGCCACGAGGCAAACGTGTGATCTAAACAACTCTTCGAACAAAAATATTTAAAGGAGGCTCTGATGCCTATCACGAAAGCACACTGCTGCTCACAGTGAAACAGAAGACAGGTACCGCAGCCCTGCTGAAAAGCATCCAAGCACAAGCAGTAGGTGTGTCCTATCTTAAAATACTCTGATTTACAAAGTCAGAAGGAACGTGTTGATTCAAAACACAAGTCTCTGTATTGTGCAGCAAGACAAAAATACTCTGCAACACAACCAGGCTGAAAATACCGAAAATGCAATTCCTAGGTGACCCCCTTCGCAGCAGTCACATCATATGGCTGACAGGGCAGGCAGGGTTAGGCCAGCCTCGGCACTGCTCTCAGCCTTAGAGTTCAGGGGCTGGATCCTGTTTTCCTCCCATGCTGGACCTATGTTCTCAATCTACTCACTTGCTGAGGTCCCAAACTGCCAGCCTTCCCACGGCCTTTCTGCTCCCTCTGCCGAGCCCCAGATGCCCTCCTGGCCACGGCACTGTGCCCTGGGCTTTGCAAAGAACTGGCCTGTACCTCCTGCAGCCCTGGGCACCCTCAGTGCCTGACCAGGTTGTACCCAGCAATTCTGTGAGTTCGACCTGGCCAGGCACTTCTCCCAGCAAACCCCCAAACACTGACCACTCCCCCAACAGCCTCACACTCCCTCTCTTCTGAGCGTTCCCAGTCCAGATGCGAAGACCGGTGGCTCTTTGGGGGCTTGCTTCCCTGGCTGCTTTGGGGAGGACGCGGGACATCTCAGCAGTGGGCTTACGGTGCTTAGCTCCACAGAGAAATTTTGCCCATACAACTATTTCTTTTTATTTTTTTTCCTTTCTTCTTCTTCCTTTCCACCCCACCCTCTCCCTCACCCCCTCGGAGTAACTAAACTGTTTCGAACACCTTCATTCCTGTAGGGCTTCAAACAGCGGTGTGGCCGCGTCTGGAAGCGGGGGGCTGCTGAAGCTGTCTTCACGGCTGGCTGTGCCACTGGGGCAGGGGTGTAGGATGACCTTACGTCTCCAGGCTCCCTACCAGCCAGCCTGGCCAGGCTGCTCCTAATGAATAACAAATGGGCCTTCATGATGCATTTGTTCAGGACGAGCTGCCATTACAAGCCGTTTTGTTTTTTTAGCATTGCGGTAATGTATCATCTTGCTTGGCTGGACGTCATCTCAGCGAAGGTCACCAAAGGTATGTGCACATTTCCCCTGGACTCCCCGCCTACACCTCCAACACCACCCCTTCTTTAAACGAAGATACGGCAAATGAGAACCAAGTGCAGGACACCCTTGTTTGGACCTATGGAACCAGAAAACCTAGGCCTGTCCTCGCGGTCCTGCCACTCAGCTATAAACACTCCCCATTTTGAAAGATGGAAGATCTTTAGTACAGATAGAAAACAAACCTCCGGAGCCACAGGGGATGACACTGTGCTTTCAAAATCGATTTTGGGGGAGCAAATGCCCTTTGTCCTAAACTAAAAACTCAGATCTCTATTCACAGAGTAGAAACCTTTTTTTTTTTTTTCCCCAAGCCTCCTACTATTCATCTTCATTTCACAGATATTTAAAGCATGTATTATGTTGCTATGGACAATTAGCCTTTTATCCAATTTTGCTTGAGAGTTTAACTCTCCCACCCGAAGGTTTTAATTATACCCTCAGCCCCATACTTAGGCCTCGGTTCCTGCAGCTGGAAATCTGCCCCAGTGATGTTATAACCTTGTTAATGTAACAAAAGAGGAGTTTACTTAAAACTGGACTGACTATGGACTTAAGCCAAATTTACTTGAAAGAGGAAAGAGTCTGTCAAAAATCCTATAGTAAACACGGCAAAGCAGTTCTTTCATAGCCTTCCCTTAATTCATAGCGACAAGCAATTTACATGTAAGTGGATTCATATGCTCTACCAAGGGGCCACCTCTCCACGCTGGGGCCGTGTGCACGCCCCCCACCTCCCCTTTTTCTTTTCTTTCCTCCCTTTTAGTGTTTTTTTTTTTTTTTCCTCTCTTTTTCAGTATGTGGAGTAGGCCACTCTCCTTAGCGAACCGGCATAAATCCACAATGTTTTAATCGCCCCAAAGCATAATTAGGGCCCTCCAAACATTTACCAAGCCAGTCGCTCTGAATAAAGGCAGCCGAAATTTCAGAAAGCCACTCGCAGACCTGACTGTTTGTCCTGTCAAATACGCACTTTATTTTCTGTCGAAGCCCGCTTATAAAGTTCAAAAAAGTCCCCTGCTAATGAGGAAAGAGTTGTGAGCTTTGAGTAGGAGCTGGTGATCAAATACCAGAGCCCACGTTTCTCTCTGCTGCCAAAATCCTGCAGGGCTTCTTACCTTCTACTTTTAATTAGATTACCTTTTTTAGTCCACACGCTAACAAAAAGCATACATTAGACTAAACACAATATGACAACAAGGAAGAGACAGAAGGAAGGGCCTTCTGAGAAAACATTAAAGAAAAATATCGTTTTTTATATCACCGGATAAAGCGGGGAAAAAGAGACTCTGCAGGTAATTTCAGCCTGGAAGGAGGGAAATCCCTAACATTTTAGAAGCAAAAACCAAAAAATTAATTTTCCCCAAGTAGAAAGCTAGGCAGGGGGTTGCTTTAGCTACGTTATTTTCGACTGTGCTCGTTGACAAAATCCATCCATAGCAAACAACTGGCCGGCACTCAAGTTTCTTTCAGGCACACTGAAAGTTTAATTAGTTCTAACTAGATCAAAAGTTGTTTTCCCCCCTTTTGGCATGTATCTGTATCATTTCTGTGCTATTTGGAAGCTGCGAGACATCAAAGGCAGATCCATCACTCTTGGGGAACTTCCACTCCTTGGAGGCGATTCAGATCTACCTTTCCTTCCGTACTGCCAGATCTCACGGCAGCCAGCGGCCCTGCTCACGCCCCATGATGTGCACACAGCTCACTCTCACTCCGCCTGAAGAGCACCCAGTACCAGGGGCTGACTGCTCCTGAGAATGCCCCTAGACAGCCCCAAACCAACCATTACGTGTGGAAACACGGCAAATCCCCCAAAACAGAGTCCCTGTGAAAAATATTCTAAGATGGAGCGAGTCCAGAACTCAGCATCATTTAGGCCTTTAACAGCCCATGACAGGGACATGTTTTACTTACTCCAAAGTTAGCTTAATATTTTTTTTTTCATTTCTCTCTGTCTCTCTTACCCTTTTGGCTATTCACTCTAAGGTGTTTGGTTCTAAGCTTTGAACTGGGTTAGTGAATTACTCATCAAGTCAAACACCCACCTACAACCTTCTAATTAGGAGAGCTTAGAGGTTATGAAGGCCCAGGTCTTGGTGGCAAAAGGCAAAAGTTAGCACTCCAGCCCTTCTCCACATCAGCTGTTTGTTTACCCTGGGCAAGTTTACTTAGCTTCCCTGAGCCTCAGTTTCTTTCTCTGTAACCTGGGGAGGATAATATCTCCTTCATCAGGTTGTTACAAGGAATAAGTAAGATGTAACGCACTGAGCCCTATGCCTGTGTTCTACAGCTGCTGTACCAGTCCGCAGCCTGTTAGGGACCGGGCCACAGAGCTACACTGCCCCCACCCCACCCCATCCATGGAAAAACTGTCTTCCACGAAACTGATCTCTGGTGCAAAAAGGTTGGGGACCACCGCTCTAGAGAATATAGTTGTAGTGCTTCCTGCTCTGGTATTTCAACTACAAAGGTGAAGTTGTTTTAAGCTCCATTTTTAGATTACATACTATGCACCAAGAACTGAGCTAGGAGCTGTTTATGTAGATTATATTTTTCTTTTTTACAGTGTCAAGATCTATGGGTTCCATATTCTAGTTGCTTCTTCATCTACTTAGAGTCTCTGGCACCTGAGGGAAGTCATGTGACTCACTTTAGGCCAATGATACAAGTAAAAGTCCTTGGAAGGAGATGTCCCTTCCTAGATAAAAAAGGATGGCCCTTCCCACAAGTGAAGTCATTTGGTACTTACACTTCCTTCTGTTGGAACATAGATGTGATGGCTGGAGCTGTGGTAACAATTGTGCAACGTGAAGACAAAAGCTGGCCATGACAGAGGATAAAATAGGATGGTAATAGTAAGATGTCCTACACCTTCTGGACTGCCTATCTCCAGATATTATTGTTATGTGAGAAAAAATACATTCTATTTGTTGGGTTTTCTATTAGGGTAGGCAAGTATATTCCCAGTTGATACCTACCCTGATTTCTCTTTGGCACAGAAGATGAGGCTATGGGTTTCTGGACACTGTGCAGATTTACCTGGGCTTTTTAAAAAAAGGATTAGATGACAACTTGAGATGTACAATGTCTGTCACACTTCCCCTTCTAGCAGCCTCACCACATGCTGCAGGATCATACAACACAATTACTAAGTTGTGGTTTTATCACTGTCTGCAATATTTTGACTTCCCTTGGGTTCTAAAATATTATGTTTAAAAATCTCCATACTTGCCCTTGGTTGTGTTCCAAAAAGAAAAGACATTACTAGAGAGCATGTGCCTTTCTAAGAAGCACTGACGAGAGTACATCTTGAAATGAGCACATTAATGGGTGTCCTTTAAACCCTCCACTTCCCATTTTCCCATTAGAGCCTCCTTAATTTGGCACCCCAGGATTCTGCTTAAATTGCCTTCTTAGTTGGGATTAGGGGAGCAAAAGGAGACCACAGGGCTCTGACCCTGACAGTTCAAATTGTCAGCGCCAGGAGACTGACACACTTTTCTCCCCACTAATCCTGCACTGTGTGGCATGGTCTCAATTTTGGAGAATTTTGGAGAAATATGAATGCTTATACACTTAGCCAATCCTCAAGTGATTCAGATAGACTCAATACTGAATAAGTGAGGCATTTGCGTATCTTGAATATCTCTACTTGCTCCATGCCAGGACCTCAATATTTTGATAAAGTGATGACAGGATGAACACAGAGAACAAAAAGCAAAAGCAAAGAAAATACTGTAAGTACATGGAAAAACCATGAGCTGCTAGAATTTATTTTGTATGTTAGAAAGGGAATATATTTCCCTAATGCAATTTTCAAAATGTAGATTTTTAAAGGCCAGATTGGTCTTCCTTCCTTCCTCAAGGAAACTGAAGCAGAGTTGGACTCAGAAAATTTAAGGGCCAATTTCTGAAAGCCACTTCAAATTGTTTTCCTCCTGAATCTGCCAAAAAAATATACCAAAAAGGACTTTAAAAACACTTTCTGTCTATAGCAGCAAGTCAAACAGAAACATAACACAAGCCAAATTTTCTAGCAGACACATTAAAAAAGTAAAAATAAACAGATGATAATGTTTTTATTTAACCTAATATATCCAAAATACTATTATTTGAACATGTAATCAATATATAAATTATTACTGAGATAATTTGTATATTTTTTCATACTAAGTTTTTGAAATCAAGTGTGTGTACAGCATACCTCAATTCAGACTAACCATATCTCAAGTGCTCAATAACCACATATTGGTCATGGCTACAGTACTGAATTGCACTGATATATATATTAATAGTGTCTGTCCTCTCCAGTAACACACATGCTCATGCAGAGTCAATGGCACAAAGGCTGTCATAATACCAGGATAATGTGTATCTTTTTTTGACCCCTCATACCCACCCCACATATGCAACAAAGAGAGTAGGGGGCATAAATTAGCAACAGGTATACATATTATAGCTTGATCCAGATGAAATTGCTGATATTCACCTATTTTGACCTATAAAAATGGCAATTTCATATGGTTAAACTTAATATTTTTAGCCTAAGGATTTCATGAGAGGGGTCATTGTGAGGTCCAGAACCAGGCATATAGCAGACCTCCAAAAAAATCACTGACATGAATGGTTGCAGATTGCAAAAGTAAGGGCCACGTATTTTAGGTTCAAGTGTAGCAATTCATTAACTGCTAGTGTGCTTGGCTCCTCCTTTATAGGCCAATGCATAGTTTCTATGAGCCTGACTGAAAGGTAATATTTGATCAAAAAGCAAGGCACTGGCCAATGATAAGTGCTCCTGGCCACCATGTACAGCTCAAAGCCCATGGCTGCAGATTCCTGGAGCCACATCCTTTAGGTGCCTCAGAAGGCCCTCAATCTCAGTCTTTGTCAAACCATCACTACCAAAACCATCATCACCATCATCATAATCACAGTCATTACCATCAGCAGCACCACAACCAAAGGCATGAACACTGGGTCATCACCATTATCATTGCCACATCATCATCTTCATCATTGTCATTATCACCATCACCACCACCATCATTGTTATCACCATCATCACCATTATCACCATTGTTGTCCATCATCACTATCAACACCATTATCACCATGATTACCACACCCCCTGTTTAATAAGTCTTTACTTAGTTCCTCTTACCCACTTCCCTAAGACATTTTCACTTCTTCACCTGTTGAACTATTCCATCCCCGAGACCCAGCTTAAATATTACCCTTCAAAGTCCCCCTCAATTCACAGGCCAAATGTATTTCTCTCTCATTTCTGAGGAACTACTGAAAAAGCCCTTTGTATGTATCTAGGTTATAACATAATGATCCAATTATGCAATCTTCTCTGGCTACTTTCAGCTCCTAGCACTGGGCTTGGTACCTACTATAGGACTCAAAATAAATATAAGTGAATTGAATTCACATGACTAGGTTTCACTTCAAGTGCCAGTCCCTTTGGCTTAGTAATGCACGCTATGATTTTGAGCTATGATTTTGAGGCTGTGATCTAATATTTCCAATAATTTTATATGTATCCCACCTTCAAACAGGTTGTCTATAAATATGGACATGGACATAACTCATATGTCTCTGCAGATTTCACAGCACCATGCAGTGCTTCTACTTTAATAGCTCTATAGAGATACATACCATACAATTCACTCATTTAAAGTGTACAATTCAATGAGTTTTTGTATTTTCACAGAGTTGTGAAACCATCACCACAATCGAATTTTAGAAAATTTTCATCACCCCAAACTGAACACCCTTCCCATTACCAGTCACCCCTCACTCCCCCTCCACCAACCCTATGCAACCACTAATCTATTTTCTGTCTCTATAGATGTACCTATTTGTCATATAAATTGGATCATACAATATTTGGTCTTTTATGACTGACTTCTTTCGCTTAGCATGATGTTTTCAAGGTTCTTCCATGTTAGAGCATCTATCACTATTTCATTTCTTTTAATTATTGAATAATATTCCATTGTATGGATGTACCATAGTTTGTTTATCCATTTAACATCAATTCATCTATTTGAGTTATTTCCACTTTTTGGCTATTATGCATAATGCTTCTGTGAACATTCATGTACAAGTTTTTGTGTGACTATATGTTTTCATTTCTTTGGTGTATATACCTAGAAAATGAATTGCTGTGTCATATGGTAACTGTATATTTAACATTTTGAGGAATTCCCAAACTGCTTTCCAAAGTGGCTGCACCATTTTACAATCCCATTAGCAAATGTATGAGTGTATGAGGTTTCCAGTTACTCCTTTCCTACCTCTTTTCTACTCAATTCTCTCCTTTCCTCCCTAAGTAATTTCTTTTCCTTCCTTCCTAACTGCCTTTTCCTCTTATTTACTTCCTAATTTCCTTTCTTAATTCTCATCCCAAATAAAGGTAAGTTCACTGAAGCCTCCTCCACGATCTTGGCAGCACTTTACCCCCCACCCACCCCATCTCCCACACACAGTGCCTAGCGCAGGGCCTGCAGGTCGTAGGTGCTCAAGAAGTGTTTTAAAGTTTAAATCAAACAGTTAAACCTTGTCCATGAGTTCCGAAGCCAAGCTATAAGTGTTCCCTTCACCCACAGTGACTGTACATGCACTATTTCATCTATATTCAATTTGGGGGGGGGGGAAGGCATTTATTTTACAATAGTTAGAGAACAGCAAGCATTACTCTACATAGATGAAGAAGAAAATACAAGAGAAAAATAGCAACAAAGTGCAATCACATCTATGCAAAATGTATGCATGGGAAAAGAGAAGAAAAGAATTCAAAAAGTCAAGTCTTTTTCTTGGGTAAATGCTTTCTTCTTTTTGCTAGTCAGTATTTCTCATAATATGTATTAAATATACGTAATATCTATTTTTTAAAAGAGGTAGAAATATTTCAAAATAAATATTTCTTGATTTTTCAGATATGAAAAGAGCTATAGCATCATTACTATTGGTCACTTAAAAATATCATATAAAAGAAAGCACAATTATGAAGTCCTATACAAATGTGACTTACTATTCTTATCTTGAATAATAACACAAGGAATCAACATAACCCAACCCATTGTACTGTTACAATATATGGGACTCATAGAATTTCTGATTATCTAGCATAGATAATCTCCTATATTTATTGAGCCCTGACATGATGATAGCATACCTCCTCCTCCTCCTCCTCCTCTCTCCTGCTTTACTGACCATGTGGACATTGCTACATATCACTAGTCCCTTAATCTTTAAAGTAACCTCTACAACTCTAGGGCTCATCAGAAAGCTCCTACGTGGTGTGTGTGGACCGTGCACAAACACACATGCACAGTCATCCCTGCGTCTCCAGCAGGCGGGCTTCACTGTGCAGCTGGGGAGAGCTGGTCATAATATAATCTGTGTCTAAGATGTAGGAACGTCTGCTGGATTGATCTGTAATGTGTTTGTTGGCTGCACTGAAGAATCCTGGAGCCTGTAGTTGATCATTTCTGTTCTGGTGCTACTGAGGCTAAAGTGAATGTTGCTAAGAGAGTTTCAGGAAACAAGAAAAAAGAACAAAGAAATCCCCGGCAACAGAAGCCAGCTCTCCTTCCCTCCCAGCTGATTTTGGAGAGCCCTTGTTCTGTGGACTTTGACATAAGAGGCTGAAGCCTTCCTGGTCCTTCACTGGCTGCTGCTCAATAAAAACACCATCTCCTTCCATAATTTTGATCATTATTATTTCCTCAGTTAATAAAACTTAAAGAAAGCATGTTTTCAGAGATGCTAAGGGGCAGAGGCCCATTTTGGCTGAGGTCAGCCTTGGCAAGAGTCAACTCTTCCTTTTATATTCTTTTTAAAAAAAATCATTGTATTATTTCAAATATTAAAATAATAAAACATTAGATTATGCAATGGAAAGTGGTTCAAGTTTTCTGCCACAGATTTTCATGTATATACTTTTAGATTGTATTAAAAAGTTTAACACCAAGCTGGAGTTTTAAATAATATTTTCCAAGCTCAGCATCTCCCTGAAAAATTCCTGACCAGTTCTGGGAGCCCCTTTCATTATATATCTTATTTTTTTCTAAATTCTTTCTTATTATAAACATATAAATTATTTCTAATACCATCATGAGGGAAAGGTAATGCCAAAAATTGTATATCCAGTTACAGCTGACCAATGTCAATATAAACAATGTTAGTATATGTTGTAGAAATAGCATCCCTAATGGCAACTGGGGAAAAATGACTTGGGTAACCAGACAACTTTCAATGAAGAATATGAAAATGGAGGAAAAGGGGGTCACTAGCCCTGCTTGGAGGGGAACCTATTTGTCTTAAGGCAAAAATAAGGTTAGGAGTCAAGAATGTTATGGTAGAAGATTACCTATTATTGCATATTTATAGGGGTGACATTTTGGGACCTCCTCTTCTTCTCTCCCCCCATAACAATGGTGACTTTCAGCAGAACCTTCCAGAGCTGTTTTGGGCTTTTAGCAAGACCCTGTGTGTTTAATTATTAAATATTTTCATTGGCCATCTAAATACCGTATTAGATTGTGAGGCCCCAGTGAAACACTACTCTATCCTCCCCTTCTTTATCTCACCCACTTTTACCTTTCAGGTCTCAGTTGAAATGTCCTTCCCTCCTAGAAGCTTCCCTCAACCCCCAGGCTTCCTTCCAATCTGGAAAGCCCCACAACACCCAGAACTTTCCTTTCCAGAGCACTTGCCACCCTGAATTGTAATTACCAGTTTATCCCACCAACTTCCTCATTCGAACGTGAGCTACACTAGGCAGGGACCATGACACCAGGGCCAGACACAGCGTTCCTTCCAGTAAGGTGCCCAGTAACCGTCTGTGGAATGTGCAGAGAAAGAATGCACAGGATGTCCAAAGGAGATGGGTACTCAAAACCTGGCTCCAGAAGAAGAGGAGGAGGAACCGGTACCTTCACATGGTGGTGAGAAGATTCTATAGCATGAAACGTATTGATTGGGAAGAGGAGAAGACAAGAAAACACCTCAAATACTCAAGGGTCGTGAAAAACTAAATGCTTCAGTGGCCTCAAAAAGCAAAATGTAAAAAAATCCAAAGAGCAAGGGAGTGAAATTACAAAGAAAGTTATCATAGTATAATAAAAGGCAAACTTTTTAAGAGACATAGTTCTCTGAAGAGGGACTGAGCTCCCTCAGAACACTGATGAGTAGATTTGTTAAGACTTACTAGGCAGGAGACCTGGGCTAAGTGTTTTATGTGTATTAACTCATTTAATCCTCACAAGGACCCCACAAAGGGGATAATATCATTTACACACTTGGCCAAGGTCACAGAGAGAACAGAGTAGGTGTAGGGCCAAGATTCAAACCCAAGTCTTCTGACCCTCAAAGCCCACGCACTTACCCTTGTGCTAATGTATCCTTCATCACTCCAGGGGTCAAGAAGAGGCTAAAAGACCCCTGCCTAGAGATACTGCCAACGAGTTCAGGACCACCACCAGGGGAGACTACCGGCTACATGCTAGGAAGCACTAAGTTTCCATGATGACACTTAATTGTCACTACAGTCTTGCTTGGTTCAAGGTCAACTGTCCACTGAACTGTGATGGACACAAAGTCTGTTTTTGTGTGGGACTCCAGCCTTGACATTTCATGTCCCTTTTGGGACACTTTCTCCCCCTACCTTCTATTGTAGGACTAGAATGCTATCCAAGATCCTGACCCAGCTGTTAGGCTTTTTGAGTCATTCCCTTCTAGAACAATGAGATTTGAAAGTCAAATCCAAGATAAAAATCTGGCTCAACCCAACCATATCCCATGGTTAGCTCACTGAGGGATATTTGCATATGTAACAATGCCACTGCCCCCTCAAATTACCAATGTGGTGCCAAAGTCAGATGTACAAAGGGCACTTAAATAATCCAAACTAGAGTGAGCTCTTGGAAGGCAGGGACTATGTCTGAGCCATGACCGGGTCAACATCTAGTGCAGTAAGAGGGCCCTAGTTACTGCTCAATAAATGAAAATTCAATTAATTAATGCTCAAGACCAACCTTGTAGAAATTAATCAATTTTTCCCATAAAATGGAGGGTTTTATTCTCGGGGCAAGGCGATGTGATGCTGATGTGTTCATTGACAAAAACAGTGCAAGAAGCTGAGTGATTATATTCAGACCTCAACAGAGATTCAGGAATTTAATCTCCTTACAAAGAGCTTAATCTCGGTTTCATTCTCTGCAGAAAAGCTGCCATTAATCAAGACCTAAGAATGCTTAGGTATAGAAGATGTGACCAGTCACCAGTTCAAGTTCACACTCTGAAAGTTGTTTGTTTCTTCAAAATCCTGAAGAGTTACCATTCAGTTAACAAGCTGAAAAGAGAGAGGATCAAGAAAAGGCCTTCCCTTCTAGTTATGTATAGAAATGCCAATAATCACTAAGCGATAACAAAATTCTACCAAGATACAATTATGTCAGCCCTGGGAACACTGAGACTTAAGCAAAATCCCGGGAGAATAGAGTCAAAAATCAATTAAGGAATGTGTCAAGTGTTATAAATCCTTCTGATTTCCTATGTAGTATCCCCAAATGGTCCATTTGCTGTTTTATAGCAACATTTGAAAAAATTAAAATCTAAGGCTTTCATATTTGGGTCCCAGGGGGTTTCAGTTTTATGAGGAAAGGCCTTCATTAAAATTTTCCTCCACCTTAAAGCTTTTGTAATTTGGTGTCAAAATGTTTATCTGTAAAAATAATGTTTGTACTGAAATAGTTCAGGATGAAATGATATAATGTCTGAGATTTGCTCCAAAATAACCCAGGGATGGGGTGGAGAATGTGTGGGATATAAGGAAGCAGGATTGTCAATGAGCTGAATAATTGCTGAAGTCGGGTGAAGGGCATGTGGGAGTTCATTTTACCTTTGTATGTAGTTGACATTTACAAATTAATGGTAACGTACCCAAGCCCATCAGGCCACCAGTCAGGGAAGAGACAGTCCTCATTGGACTATCCCACTCCATTCCGGAGGCATCTCTGTCTCTGGAGGAAGAGAAACCATCACTCATCAATACCAGACTTACAGTTGTATCTCATTCAGAGGCTTGTGAGCTTCTCCTAGGTACCTACATGGTTCCCACATTAAAGGACAGGCTTCTCATGATACTTTCTAAAAAATACGACTTAGTAAGGAATTTTCAACTGACCAAAATTCTTTAAAATTCTCCTCTCTTTTAAATGTAGGCATTTGATACATTCAGCTTTCCAAATGGGCAGCTTACTTAACTTCAGTAGAAAGGCCTTTTAAACACATGAAAGTCTACAAAGCAAAGCTGTGGACCTGTTTAGGAAATAGTTGCTCCAGAAATATTAGTGGCAGGCAATGCCTAAACGTGAGAGTAGATTAAAAAAGGTTCATGTTGGAATCAGTTGCATAGAACTTAAAAGTTTATGTCCCCAAAGAAAATGGTTCTGAGTGATGGCTAAGTGTCTAGGCACTTAGCCATCCATCCAAAGACTGTTGGATGGATGATGTTGTTGGTACAAAAGAAACCTTTTGTACCAACAAAGGTACAAAAGAAACCTTTCTAAGCTTTCTGAATCTACCCAATCTAGGCCCATCTGCCTCCTAAGGTGCTGGGCATGGGCTAGTGTTAAAACTAGTAGTGCCACTAACCCACTGGCTCAAAGCCCAAGGTAATCCAGGCAAGAGCTGGGCCACTGGTCCAAGGTGGGAAACTACACACACAGGCTAGGGATAGACTAGCTGTTCTCAGGCAGGGGTAAGTTTGCCTTCCAGGAGACTTCTGGCAGTGTCTGGAGTCATTTTTGATTGTCACAACAAGGGGAGGAAGACTGATACTGTCATCTAATGAGCAGAGGCCAGGGATACTGCTAAACACAGGACCGTCCCCTATAACAAACAATCATCCAGCTCAGTGTCAACAGGGCTGTGTTGAGAAGCCCTGGACCAGAGCAACAGTTGCCACAACTCCCGCACAGCCCATGTGCATAAAGGGATGAAAGTGCTCGGGGAGCCAGGGCAGAGGTGGCAGGAAGAAGGGAAGGAGAGAGGCACCTTCTCCATTACTCATACAGTCTGACCCCAGTATTACCCATGTGGCTTCCTGCCGGTCTTTTCCAGCCGTCCACTCCCCTCCACCTCCACTGCCACCATCCTAGACCACGCTCTCTTCAGCAGGAAGACTGCAGCAGCTTTCTAACTAGCGTGCCCGCATCCGAATCTATTCTCTGTGCAAAAGCCAAGGAGACTGCAGTGGTCAAGCACACAGCCAGTCTACATGACAATGCTGAGAGGTTCAATACTCACCTTCACGGTATGACCTAGGGCTAGTTACCTAACATCTTTGCACCTGTTTTCCTAAATGTAAAATGGAGATAACAGTACTTATCTTAGAAGGTTGTTGTGAAGATTATATGAGTTGGTATATCATATATAAAGCTCTTTATAAGTACCCAGCACATGATAAGGACACTGTAGTTACCTTTTATTATTTTCAAAACATAAACCAATCGTGTCATTTCCATTCAATGGGTTCTAGTTTTTCTTAGGATAAACACCAATAATCTGACCACGGCCCCAAGGTCTAGCCTCTGCCAACCTCTCCAGCCTCAACCAATCCTGTTTTTCCCCTGGGTCTCTGTGCTCCAGCCACACAGGCCTCCAATGAGCTAATGGAAGGCAGATCAGTCCATCGGCCATGGGGGCCTTTGTACAGGCCTTCTCTTGGAATGTGCTCCCTCAACCCCAGCCACCGGCCCCACCCTTTCACCTAATGAATTCCCACTAACCCCACATGTCGTGTCTCTTAGCCACATCCTCAGGGTGCCTCCAGGATGCTCGCACAGCTCCATGGGCCTCTTTGTTTTTGCACACTTATCCCATCTGTAATTCTGCATTCAGATGTCTAATCCTTTGCTTGGACATTTGTCAACTACCTACTCAATAAATATTTGTTTCCTCTCTTAAGAAATAATGATTGCCCAGCATGATTTGCTTCATGAATGAGTCAGTCACTAAACAAATGACTCAGTGAGAAGGAGCACTCAGTTTGCTTGTACCTGAGTCAACTGTGCTGGATTAGAGCAGTTGCAACAAAAAGCTACAACTGCCTTTAGCTGCATGGCAACCAAAAACGTTCTGAGCTTGGCTGAAAGAATGCTACCCATGGCTTGGAGGCAGCAGACCTGCACTCTGGCCAGGGACCCCCAGATGCTCTTTGCTTCCATCTCAAGAACCTCTTCCTTTCATTCAAACCAACTTCCTAAGCCTGAAGAATAAGGGGAGTTTTTTCCTTGTACCCGGCAGGAGCTCGGGGATGTTTTCACTCGTCCAGAGCCTGAGGCTGACTCTGGGAACCCCAGGCCCCATATCTTTCTCAGGTAGGGGTAGCAGCAGTCATTCCGGTTGAGCGGTCATTTGAAAGCCATTCCTTTTCAGAAAACCACAGAATGGCAGTTTTGTTTTAGTGTTTTGACTTCAGTATCAAGCAATCAGCTTCTTTTTCCAAAATTACTTAATATGGGAAATGTAAACATTTTCTAACAACACTTTCTTAAATCATTCTAACGAATCTTACGTATCTGACCACGGTACCGTGGCCTTCCCCACCACACTGGTCTGAGTCCTGGGGGGAAACAGGATTCGCCACACATGGTTCCAATGAGGGGACCTCAGTGAAGGGGCTACAGAGGGAGGGGGGGCAGGGCTAACGAAACAAACGAGATGTTGAGGCGTGTGGAAACTAGCAACACTGGGCATCGTGACCACGTGTCAGGTTGGAGCCGTGGACGGGCACTGCAGACAGGGAGCTTTAGTCACGGAGAGAAGCCGCTACTGCCAGAGACCCTGGCCCCAAAGCAAGGAGGGAACAGGGAAGTAATTCCCTAGACGTTTTCCCCTCCAACCCTCCCATCTCCTGCAGTGCCTCTCACTGGCCCCAGACACAACCAGGAGTTAGCCAGCCAGGGAACCTCAGTGGTGCAGCCCACAAGGGTCAGCTTCCTGGAGACTGATGGGGGGTTGGGGAGAACAGAGAGCACCGCCTATCTGCCTTATAATAAAGCATTAGCTGACAGGAGCCTTGGAAAGACACTGATGAGAACATTGTCCAAAAACACTTTCAGAGGCAGAGCCAGGAGGAGAAAGAAGTTCCAAGCTCCAGGCTCAGTGAACACCCAAACACCAATTTCAAAACAGAGCAGAAGGATAGCAATTTCACTGTTATCAGAACTGCACACTGGCACTAGCTGCAGTGCATGTGCAGATCTCTTCAAGTAAGCCAAGTATCAGGTGTGAGGTAATGACAGAGTCTCAAAGTTGGCTTCCTGCAGGTTCCAATTAAGATCCCAGGGATATTGGCTTAACCAAAGATCAAGTCAAACATGGCATTTCAATTTTCACCATCTATTGGTTCCCAAATTCTGTGACTGAAAAACAAAAGACTTGTCCCAGGAGACAGGCGGCTTGGCTTCAAGCTGTAGTTCTCAGTCACTTTGGTCCTGGGGAACTGAGTGGTCCCCCCTTACACACCTCAGTCCCCAGGCAAAACTGCCAGAGCCAGCCCCTTCTCTGCCTGCAAACACTCTCTCCCCCTCCCATCTGTTCCGTCTGCCTCCTGCCCAAGAATCAAAATCAGAATCTAGCAACACAACCATTATGTTGAGAAAATTCAGGAAACATTTTGAACCCATGCACTTTGTAGGGCACCAGAACAGAGGTAGGAAAGAGGAGAAAAGAAGAAAAGGAAAGGGGAAGGTGGGGAGAAGTGTGGAAAAGAAGAGAGGAAGGAGGGAGGAGGAGGAGGGAGGGGGAGGGGGGGAGGAGGAGGAGGAAGGAGGAGGGAGGAGGAAGGAGGAGGGAGGAGGAGGAGGGGGGGGAGACGACTGTAGAAGAGAGGAAGGCAAGAGTGGAGATGGAATGGGGAAAGGAGGAAGATGCAGCCAGCAGGAGGCAAAATACAATTTTCATCAGCATTCATTCATTCATTCCTTTGACAAAGTTTTATTGAATGCTTACTGGAGACCAAGAACTTTCAAAGCCTTCCCCACCCTCCATGCTATCCCTCCCCTAAAAACCTCTAAGTCTTCACTGACTTGGAGCCTTTCGTAATATTTCCCTCCAGTGAAGACATGTGTTTATCCTCTACATTCTCAGGGTGGAAGCCTCCCAGGATAATACCTGGACTGGATTTTACCTACACAAAGAAGATGTCACAGGGAGGCAGAGAAACCCCACAAATTGGGATGTGCCCCTGTCCTGTCCTTCACAGTTGAGGCAGGCACCTGGCGTCGGGGCAGCCGTCTGTTTCCCTTGGCTGGCCTCAGGCCCTGTGCTGACATCGTTCTCCCTCTCTCTGTTGTTCTCATTTTTTCTCTATCCTTTCTGTTCTAAACAACCATTACAAGAAGTGTTTCCCTGGAAAAAGACCTAGCTACCCAGAGGGATGTCATGAAGGAAGGAACAAGTGGAAAGGACAGACAACAGCGGAAAGAAAGTAAGGGGCTACTGTAATCACACATCAGTCGATAGGGCTGGCCTAACTGTTGAGAACTGTCCAAATTCACACCCTTAATTTACGGTTGGACAAACTGAGGACCAGGGAGAGCCAGAGGGTAGGGAATGATGGAACACTGGAGCTAGGCAGGACCATGTGCTCTGCCAGGCAGCAGGCACCGATGGGACAGGTCTTCCAGACCCCAGCCAGGGTTTCCATCTCATGGGGAGCTCAGTCCCCTGAGGATCTGGATCTGATGCCTGTGCCAATTCCATTTGGGAGCTACACAGTGAGCTGGTCTACGGTCTCAAGAAAGCAAGCCAGAGCCAAGAGGTCAAAGCTGTCTACACAAAATGGGAAGTCTCCAGGCCACCACACCCCCAGGCCTGATCATCAGCCTAACTGGGGAAAAAAGGTCCTGAGTCCCCTTTGAAAGTAAGTCCAGTCAAATCATAGATGAGACCCTACAAAGCTTTTTTCTGTCCCCTCGTTTCAGGAACACCGGTCTACCAATGAGGCTAGTTACGGCTTTCTCAATCTAAGTACCATTGGCATTTGGGGCCAGATAGTTCTTTGTTGTTAGGGACCCTCCTGGTGTGTTGTAGGGTGTTTGGCAGCATCCCTGGCCTCTACCCACTAGATTTCAGTGGTACATCCCCTCCAGTGTGACGACCAAAAATGTCTCCAGGCCTTGCCATATGTTCCCTGGGAAGGGGAAGGGGTGCAAAATCACCCCCAGTTGAGAGCTACAGCTTCAGACAATCATAGAATATTGACATGGTCATCTGAGTCCAGAGGCTTGATCACAGATGGAGGTTTGGCTGGGCTCACCCAGCTATGACTGGCAGTCAGGCTGTTCACTAGTGTCCCCAGAGCTCTGCTCACTGCACCAAACAATTCTTGTTTCAGAACTTGATGTGTCACACCCTGCTGTACTATCTGTCCCTTGGTTTCTCTTTGTGTGATGTGGCTGTCCTGTCCCTTGCCTCATGGGGTTAAATCTGGCAATGTCCCTCACAGCGCTAGATCAGGAACGTCTCAGAATTCTTCCAACACGATGTTGCTCTTGGACTGAAAGAAAGGGCCACAACTTCCCCCTTTGACTTGCCATGTTTGAGGACCTTGGAAAGCCTGAATATTTCTCTTTCCTTTTTTTAGGGGGTGACCTTCCCTGGCCCCCATGTGGCTGCTGTGAGGATAGAGATAACATAAAGTATGGTGCTTGGAATTATTTAAGCTCTGTGATTCACAAGCATTTAGATTATTTAACTGCTGATTATGATTATTTAAGCTGAAAGACTATACTTCTCTAGCTCAGAAAATGTTTGTATTTCCATTAAAAACCACCAAGCCAAGGGCCCTTTTGACTGACATTTTTCACTATTAAAACTATACATACAGGGCATGTTTTTGGCCAGAAGACAGTGTGCCCCTTATTTTGTTTTAAGATAAGGAAGCCGACTTCAAAGGCCTCCTCCAGTGGGTTCCCTCCCTCCCACCATCACCCCAGCCTGCTGTGCGGATCCACCCGGGCAAGCTGGAAGAAGCACCCACTCACTGCCTTCTGCTATTTAATCAAAACTGGTCCCTTCATTCCCAGACTTGAGAGTCTTACCATGACATCCCAAGTTCCTCGTTAGGAGAGAGTGTACTCAATGGTTAAAGTAGTGGACTACAGTGCCAAACAGACTTGTATTTGAGATCTAGGTATCTGAGCCCCAGTGTTTGCATCTAAGAATGGGGGCCATCATATTCCTCACCTCACAGAGGTGGCTGCAATACGCAAGTGAAGTACTTAGCCCAGGTAATAAGCATTTAATAAATGCTCCCTGGTACTACTAATCTCATCACCCAAAGTCTACCTGCACTGACAGTCTATATGCCTGGGCTAATTTAATTCTCTGAAGGCATTTTAATCAGAGATGACACATTTATCAAGGCAGGGATCGTGAAGAGCTCTTTATTCTACCTGGCATTCCATTCAACCCACTTTGATTCTTTTCCTATAATGAGTTGTGAGACACATCTCTGTTTGGCTCATATATGTCACATCCAAAGAGTTTTATGAAACATAAACATCCTAAAATTCAGGGGAAATGCTAGTGTGGCCCTATGTTAGAGAGGGTAGTATCCTAAACCAAAGAGTAATTTTATTTTTTGTTTTTTTTTTTTTAACTTTTGGCAGAAGTGTCTGCATTCAAGGAGAATTCCTCAAGGAAAGGAACAAAGAAGATCCCAGCATCTCCTAAGTCTCATCTATGTGCCAGGGCATTTATTTAGTGAAATTATAGAGAGAGTTCCACATTGGAAGGATTCTTGGAGATCACCTTTGCCCTCCACTTGGGATAGGAATTCCTTCTGTAGCACCCGGAAAAGGTGAAAGAGTATCTAGTGCTACAAAGCTCTTTCGCACTAAAGGAAAATCTTCCTCTTCTTAGATTCTGCCACCAACTCTAGCACAATCTTCTGAGGCAGCAGAAATCAGTTCACATCTTTTCTTGCATGTCACCCCCTTTAATAGGTGAAAGAAGCATCTGTCTTATTGGCCACCTCTGGACCTAACACCACTCACCCATCAGCTATCCCAAGCATGATGAGATTTTCAGGTATCCCTCAACCTGTTCACTCCATACATGACTTCCCATAGTTTACCAACTGTGGTACCCAGAAATAAACTCAGAGATACACTAGACACACATGCATATGAGTAAATGTCTGTTAGAAATGTTCTCTTTTAAGGTGTAATTGCAAAGTTGTATTTTTTTTTTTAACGCTCAATGAGATAGCATACCAATTGACCTATTTTTTCATACTTTATTCATTTTGGCAAAGACTGCGAATTGCTCCCAAAATCCACTCTTTCCTTTCCTTCCTTTTTCCTCTCCTTCCTTGGTACTGGGTTCCCAGAATGCTAGCTGGCCACAGAGCCACCCGGCTATAAGCTGCATTTTCCTGCTTGTCTTGAAGCTAAGTGTGACTGTGTGACTTACAACCCTGGCCAGTGGCCCCTGTCCCCCACACCAGTTCTCATACCTAGTAGAATATACGCTCTACCAAAAGGAGGATTTTTGTTCACAGAGCCCTTTCTGTTCACTTAGAACAGTGCTTAGATAAGTGCCTAGGCTTAGAACAGTCTTTGCACATAGCAGATGCTCAACAACTATTTATTGAACAAATTGTTAAACAACTCAGCTGTCAACAGATAGTATGTATAACTTAAAGGACAGGAAGGCTTCTTTGTCTGTTCTCATTTCTGCTGGCTGGAATATGGATTGGGTAACTGGAAGCAAAGCAAAAGTGTTACTCCAAAAGGTGGAAGCTAAATGCTAAAAATGGCAAAACATCAAGACAGAAGGAGCATGGGTCCCTGGTGACTGCAGGGATACTCACACGAGCTTCTGAAATGTGGGGTTTTCTGATCCTTGTATTTGAAGCTAACTAGAACATTCCACTATTCTAAAGTTATTTTCTTTATAGTTAAGTTTTACTTACCCATTGTACATTTTGTGAATAGTAAGTCTTTTCTGCTATACACTAGAAGCCACCAACTTCAGGATTAAAAGAGGGAAAGAGAAATCATGAATGGTAAGCAACTGTGCATTATGTCATCACCTGCTACTCAAACCAAAATCGATTTTGAATGAGCCATTCTTCGTGACATTTATTCCCTTCCTCTCTGCTACCTGTCCTCAATCGCTGCAGGTAACTTAGAAGGCTGCAACCATCAGCATTCTAGCTGACTCAAATACCTTTTAGAACTGAGCATGTAGTAAACAGAAACAGACAGATGGGGATATCCTAGGACACAACCACAGTATTTAATATTTAAAAAATTGGACATGTCAACATTTTTCTAAATAAAGCGTTGGTTGGAGAAAGAATTGTGTTGCCACAATAAGGAAAATTCTTGAATGCATGAGGCCAAATTGTAATTTAAAGATAGGATCAGTGTATACTAATTATAATGGACATACCTAACATATTAATATATAAAAGTGATATACATATCACTTTCTCCCAAATGCACAATCTCATTCAATTGCCATAACATCTCTGTAAACTACTACAACCCTCTTATAACCGAGTTTATCAATTTTAAGTAACAGTTGCCTTCCAAACTCCTCTCCCAGGCTCCATTTATCCTGTCCAAATTGCTAGGCACTTAGGATTCCTCCTTAAAGAAATGTGATTTGTCTTTTCTCATGTTGGCATGAAGTAAAGAATAAATTGATTTTATCATTTTCTGCACCCTGCCTCTCCTTTGAAGGGTACTTACCTAATGAGTGGCTCTCTCAGAAAGAATCCCAGATCAAAGAGGCCAACAGGATAATGCTCTAGAATAAGCTGCTGCCTTACCTCACTATAAACGTGCTAAAAGAACCCAGTGTATACAAAGCCTTACTAGGCTATCTGGAGAAGATGTCTAAAATCCAACAATACTCAGCAAATTAAGATGGATTGCACTACACCATCAGATGAGTTAAAAAAAAACACAGGGGTCTGCTTAAAATTTTTATATAACATAAGCAGAGGAAATCACCACAAAAAGTCTAAAATACACACTTCAAAATATGTGACCATTAACCAGCTAGCAAAATCCTTACTCAACTCAGCATATTATGCTAAATGAAAAATGTCAGTTAGGCTGCGTGTCTGCCTATGAAATTACTTTGGTAGTTTAAACTACCCAAGCAAATGCACACAGGTAGATTTTAAGCACTGTATCTCATGGCCTTCAAGTCCTTTTAGCCACAGATATCAAATTCACCTGCCACAAATTAAATAACTGAGCTTTGGTTATTGGATTACAAACTTACTAACTGGCATTAGTAAAATCAAACATAGAATGATGTTCTTAGTATTCTTTTAATAAAATTCCTTTTAAATAGGAGGAAATGTAACAAAGTTGAATAATTATGAAGTGTTTTACCAAGAGGTTTTAGATATTTTTTAAGTTAAAGAATAATCTTATGCACAAAGAAAGATGAATATCACATTCTTCTATGAAAATATATGGATGGAAGCTGTTAGTTTCCTCCAGTGTGCGGATAATGACTGACGGTTAGAACACCAACCCGTGAAGAACAAACGAACAAACTACGAAAGAGAGTTACTATGGTTTGGATATTTGTCCACTCCAAACCTTATGTTGAAATCTGCCTCCCAGTGTTGGAGGTGGAGCCTAATGGGAGGTGTTTGGATCATGGCGGGGACGGGATCACTCATGAATAGATTAATGCCCCCCTCAGGGGTGAGCCTGACACACCTCCCTCACCTGGTGGTCTCTGCACACAGGAGCTCGACCTCCCCTCTGCCTTCCACCATGAACGGTGGAAGAGCTGGCAACATGCTTCTTATACAGCCTGCAGAACTGTGAGCCAAACAAACCTTTATTCCTTATCAATTACCCAGCCTCAGGCGTTCCTTCACACCAACACTAAGCAGACTAACACAGGAGTGCTGGAGGGAAGAATCCTATATGAAAGACAATTGGCCCTGCATATCCATGGGTTCCACATCCATGGATTCAATCAACCTCAGATCAAAACTATTCAAAAAATAAAAAACCCTGCATTTGTACTGAACATGTACAGACTTTTTTCTCAACATTATTCCTTAAACAATATAATGCAACAACTATTTACATAATGTTTATATTGTATTAGGTATTGTAAGTAGTCTAGAGACGATTTAAAGTACAAGGGAGGCTGGGCACTGTGGCTCATGCCTGTAATCCTGGCACTTTGGGAGGCTGAGGTGGGAGGATTGCTTGAGGCCAGGAGTTCAAGGCTGCCCTGGGCAACATATTGAAATCCCATCTCTATAAAACAAATTTTTAAAAAATTAGCCAGCCATGGTAGTACATGTCTGTAGTCCCAGCTACTTGGGAGGTTGGGGCAGGAGGATCACTTGAGCTCAGGAGTTTGAGGTTGCAGTGAGCTATGATTGTGCCACTGTATTCTAGCCCAGGCAACCGAAAGAGACCTTGTCTCTTAAAAAATTATAAAAAAGTACAAGGGAGGATGTCCGTAGATTACAGGCAAATACTACATTACTATCCCATTTTATATCAGGGACTTGAGCATCCATGAATTTTGGTATCCAAGGGAGGTCTGAAACCAATTCCCCATGGATGCTAAGGCATGCCTGTACATCCAGTGCTCTCCTTTTGAATGAACGTGGCCTCAGTTCCAGAAAGGATTCCCAGACTATGGGAAGGTACATCACACTATCCATGTCCTTCCTTACCCTAAATTACCAAGAGGGTCCTCATCTTTGGAAATGACTTTTTAAGTGGGACTCCAAACCTTTTTGGTTACATAAGACACTATTTTTATTTGCTCATTTATTTGTTCATTCATGTCCTTCACTCATTTGACGAAAATGTAAGCTTGACAAGGTCAATGGTTTTTTTCTGTTTGTTCACCTAGAACAGTGCCTGGCACACAGTAGATGCTCAATGGATATTTATGAATTTTGAACTAATTTATCCTTTCATTCCTCAAATGCTTATTGAATGCCTACCATGTGACAGACTCTCAATACTCAACATTAACAAAAATTCCACTGTAAATAAAATAAAATCACATGATGAGAAATATTTAAGTTAGAAGAATCAGGCAATATTTTCTCACTCTGAATTCAGTCTAAATTTAAAATAGGGGCTGGGTGCAGTGAGTGGCTCCACCTGTAATCCTAGCACGTTGGGAGGGTGAGGCAGGAGGACTGCTTGAGACCAAGAGCTCGAGACCACCCTAAGGAACATAGCGAGACCCCATCTCTATTAAATATGTGTGTGTGCGTGTGTGTATATACTTATTTTTAAAATATGAGGACAAGCCCAAGAAGAATGGCAAGGGAAAATGTAGGTCAGTATGGCACAACACAAAATGATCTAACACAAAACAAAACTTAGGTTAAAAATGAAACAACTGGGGAGTAGATGTAGCTACCAAAAGATAGTACCAGAGATTATTGTGATGATGGGACAGTTACCTGAATAGTGTTGGTAGATATGCAAAACTGGAGAAATTTGAATAAGGTTGGTAGATTTTACAATATCAATCATCTCGTGTGATATTGTACTATAATTATTCAAGATGTTATAATTGAGGGAAATGGGTGAAGAACACAGGAGACTTCTTTGTACTATTTCTTGCAACTGTATGTCAATCTACAATTAGGTAAAAATAAGTGAATAAAATAAAATTAAACAGCAGGATGCTTAAAACATACTTTATATTAGCACAGCATTGGAACCAAGATAGATGTCCAATAATGAGATAAACCTATATGACAGTATATTCAGTAATTTAAAAAATACAATTCTATGTCTGTGACATGGAAGGTTGATCACATTCTGTAAGCAAAACAAAGACTTACAAAATATTCAAATACAATCTAATTTTCTTTTTAAAATGAGGAACATTTGTAAAGGCATACACCAAAATGCCATCAGTGTTTATCTCTGCATGTTAGAATCATGGGTGATTTTATTTTTTCCTATTCCTTCTCCATATTTTTTCTTTTTTTTCTAAAACGAGCAATAATACCTAACAAATATCCAAAAGGCCATCTGTTCTATTGATGGTGCTCAGTTGAATTCTGTAAAGCTCTGGAACAAAAACCAAGACAAGTGGGAAGATCCTATGGAAAGACATTTCATTTCAATGTAAGGACGAATGAGCTACCTGTAAGCACGGTGGAACATGAAGCACCTCCCTCTGAGCCTGTGGCCTCTGATGTAAGTGGTGTTCCCCAGTACCTGGTGAATTCCTCCTTAGTAATGATGTGAACGGGAGTCTGGCTTAAGCAGCCTGGGAGGGTGGACCCAACTCCGTGCCATTCGATTTTGCAATGAATTTAACAGATTCCACCTCTCATTTTAAAAGCTTCTTTTATGTTTCAAAGCACTTTCACATATGCTGGTTTATATTACTTTGAGTTCAGTACTTTTTTAAACAATCCTGTCCCTACCACAGTTCTGTAGAGTAAGCAGGGTGGGTATTATCACCTCCATTTTACTGAAGAGAAAACTGAGGCAAGCAGAGGGTGATCTTTCATGTTACGGGGTGAGACAAGGGTGAGATATGAGATCACATCTCCTCTCTCTTTACTCACCGCCCCACCCCTCTTTCCTCTAGCAGTGCACAGCCTCTCCCTCCTCACCAGGGTTTGGAGACTGGGTAGACCTGGTCTAAAGATGCTTGCATGATGGTGCCACTTGAATGAAAAGCCAACAGTACTTGGCACACTGATAAGTAGTACCAACAATGATAACACCCATCTGAGTATTCCCACTAACTTACATGGACTCAGTCAATGTAAAATAACCAATGTGTCAATTCAGCATAAAAATCATGATCGATTAAACCAGTTGGTTGACTTGAACAGCCCAAAAGGCTGGAGAATCTAGTTGGGCACCTCAGCTAATATGCTTGCCCTGTACCTGTGTCCTTCCCTAGTCCCAGGGAAGGAGCCTATATAAGCTGGGCTTCTGGGACAGTAAATAGTGAATAGGGTCCATATCGGGCTTAATGAAGCAGGGCTTTGTTACTTTTACCAAAGGAATTAACAGAGGAATTTTGTATTTATTTTGCAGTGGCAGCAGATTAAGCACTTCAGCAATAATGTGGCAATTCACCAAAAGAGGTCTTAGTTAGGTGCTATCTGAAATCATGAAGTTAAGTGGGAAAACATACACATGGAAAAGGTTTATATGTTTTAAAAAAATAAATCCAAATTTTAGATAAATGATACTCTTCACAAAGTATATTAAACAAATGACATATTTTCATTGGCTGATAGCGCCATTTACACATATAGATCATTTTCTGTGTGCCAAGCCCTCTGCTGAGCACCTCTCCTCACATCCACCCCCATGCACGTCGCTACGGGAGGAAACTGGGGGGTCAGCGAGGTTAAGGGCATTTCTCCCAAGTCACACAGGCACCAAGTGGAAGCAACAGGATTCCAACCCAGGTCTGATGACTCCCAAACCAGCATACTTCACCATTACTTGTTCTCTCGAAATACTGAAAGTATTAACATATGCTCTTTTCATAAACAGAAGGTAATGAAAGTTTCCTTACAATGGCATAATATTAATAAATCACCAGAGCAGATGCAGTGTTAACTTGGGATCAGCTGGAAAAAAAGGAGAAAAACTAGGCTGGACTTGACACATAACAACACACAAAGATGCAGAAACGGGATAGATAAATGGAAAAGAATAAAGGCTGATGGACTCAATCTACTTACATTGCTAATATCTTAATACTGATATTGGTTATTGTTAATAAATTATTGATCAAGGTGATAATGTCACAGACACTTGAAATACTTTTCTTCTTAGCTACATAAAATTCTATCTCCAGCATTCAACATATTCGCTCATTCAACAAACCATTATTAAGCACCTACCATATGCTAGACACTGCTCTAGGCAACAAACAATTATTGAGTACCTAGCATGGGCCTGGCACTGCTCAAGGCAGCATGATTATCGCAGTGGCTCAAACAGACAATAGTTCCAGATTTGACAAAGTCCGCGTAAGCTCCTTGAGAAAATGAGGTAGCAGAAAGGAGGCTGGAGGTGGAAGACTTTGGTTTTAATCCTGGCCAGATGGCCTTCAGCATAGTATTTGAATCTCTCTGAGTCTCAGTTCCCTCACCTCTAAACTGAGTACAATAATATCTGTTTTTATTATATCATCTTTAATTAGGAAAAAATGCTAGTTTATATGTGGGGAAAAAAAACCCTACTTATTCTTTGGTCTTAGAGAAACTGAGGTAGGAATAAAAATTTTGTCCTCATTATTAAATCCTTCAAAATCCTTCATTCTATATTTTCCATGATCTAAGCTTTCTGGGTTTAATGTTAACCATGTTTAAGACTTGCTAGGTCACAATAAGGTCACTTCCAGACCTCGCCACCAATTTCGAAGTCTGTGTTACAGGCTTAAGATACCATAATTATGTATGTTTCCCCTTATTGTGGAAGGAAGTCAGATTTCAAGTATATCTTAGTGACTATTTCATTTTAAAACTTACATAGAGAGATGCTAATGTTTGACTAGTTATTTAGAAACAGACCTATTACAATTGATTATTATTGAAATCTTTTAGTAACTGTCTTTCCTGTGTTCTTCCATGATGATATTTCATTGCGAGAACTAACTAACTAGGAGGTAGGAGTAAGGGGGTGTGTCATAGGACCACAGGGACGACCATTTCCCAGCACTCACTTGTGCTTTATTGATTAAATCAAAGAAAGCAATCGGTTCTGATCTAATCTGCCCCTACACAATCTCTCCCAACCAGGATGTGTTGGGGGGCGTGGGATTTCCAACCTATTTTTATCAGCCCAGCAAATCAGAGTTCTGCTTTCTAAACAAAGACATGCCAACCTTGAGCCGCTATGAAAGCCAACACAAGCCAGACATTGTACACAAGTGAAAAGAATATAATTAGCAAAGTTATAGTCACAATTAGGAAATACCTCCTCAGAAAAGTTTCCACTTAACTCTGACCAGGGCTCAAATTACCATTGTGCTTAAGGAGGCCTCTGTCTCTTGGCTGTCTCAGAGCTTTGCGACAGAGCTATGAACACCAGCGCCATCCACAAAACACAGATGCACAGAATCTAATGCTGGATATATAAGTATATATTTTTTAAATCGCAGATGTGAAAAACAAATTGAGACATCAAAGTTACAACTTAAAAAGTAAGAAATGCAGTCTCAGAAATGACCAGTCAAGTATTCGTTAAATTATGCTTTCTCCGAGCTCTTTCTTATCTTTTCTAACCCTTCCCATAATCTCCGAAGAGAGAGATTATGAAAGCAAGACTGGGTACTCACTTCATCTCCAGGATCTCCTCCAGCTGTTTCCTCCTTTCCATCCGGAGGTTGGCCAAGTGCGCTTCCTTTTCAGCCAGGGACTGCTGTGTGGAGGCCAGGCGTGCCTTAGTGGCATCCAGCTCCTGCCTGGTCTTCTCCAATGCGTTCATCAGTTCTTCTATCTGAAAGGCACATGGAGTTCGGGGTGTCATTCCCCCTTCATTCAAGCACAAGGCATTCCTCGCTAGGCTGTGTTCTGACAATAAACACGCAAGGAAATCCTAAGTATCCCTGAACTGGGCACTGTGTCTTGGAGCCCTTTCTTTCTTTGTCACTGGTTAAAAAGAAATGTTTCAAACACAAGAAATGTCCAAATTTCTCCAAGATCCGTGTTCAATTGGATTGCCTAATAACCTTTATAGAAACTACTTAATGTATTTATTAGAAGTGGGGGTGTGTGTGAGTGGCTTGACCCAATTTCAACCTGTGTTTGGCAAAAATATCAGATACTTCCTCACAGTTGAAGGAAGGCATCTCTCAAAATGCACTTTGCTCAGTACGATATACATACTTTTGTGCGTAGGCCCCTGAGTACTTCGACAGAAAGTTAATCTGCGTGTTTCAGATTCATTCATGTTTTAACCTATCAAAGCCTTGTTTGGTAAAAGCTATTCTATGTCCAAGGGGCCTCAGGAGCCCCTCTCACCTCACCTCCCTGACTTACATTCAGGAAACAAGGTTTGGCCAAAAGTAAACAGAATTCCAGCCACAAAAGGTTCAAGTTTGGTTTGCCCCTGAAGTCTGAGAGGGTTCTAAACTTGAAATAAATGACATGTAACTTTTATAGGGTGCTAATACACCGTAGAAATAAGCCAGACTATCAAATATCCAGGATTTTCAGCCAGGTCCCAAAATATTGGACCACGGAGCCCTGGGGCAAGGCCTTACCCTCCCCAAATCACTGGGGACTTTTAAAAGCCAACACACAACAAAGAGGGCTGGTGTTTATGGTTACTTTCCAGAGACTTCCGTGGAGCAAGCTGGTAAAATGCCATCCCTTGCGCAGACGCAGGCTGCACGTCTACCCTGCTGATCCAAAATCATGGTTCCAGGAAGTTTCTAGATTCCAGAGCTGATGTTTGGCTTTTTAAACCACCCCTTCCAGCTGAATTTGGCAGAGTAGGCTCATCCATCACTAAAGTCAACAGAACGCCCTTCAAAATGTGTCAATGACATGTTAAGTTCCAATTCATAAAGACTTTCTACACAATTTCTTCAGTTTTACATGGAATTTATTCAGAATAAGCATTATAGTTCACATCCAAGGTAAATTACATGCTTTTAAGATTCAGAAAACCCTCCATTTTGCCCTGATAAAAAGAGGAAACTTAATGACCATGTAATTTAAATCAAAGCCTGAACCAAAAACAGTTTAAAAAGCAAGAATATAAAGGATAACCTGTGGAAGTCATAGAGCTACACCTATTTAACTGTAGAATAGATAGCATTATTCTCTAACTTTACAAATATATAAAATTTAAAAAGCAATATAAGCTTTTCAGTTTCTCATACAAGTTCATAGAACATCATGAATATTAGAAGCTCTCCTACAAAGAAATACACAATAAAGCTAATGCAGAGATTTTACTTTTCCTCCCTTTTTTTCCTATTTTTGATAAACTCAATAGCAGTGTCCAAAAATATCAGAATTATGGTTGTTCCAAATGCCAATTCAGATAGTCTGCCTGAGCCTCCATATGAGGTGTCCTATGTCCTCAGGACCCCACCATGGCCTTTATTTCAAACATACTATTGATTCCAGGGGAGGGGCGGTCTCCAGGATTCCCATCTGCTGAAACTGATCTGTCTGCAATCTATAGACACGGAGCTACTCAACTGGGCTTCCAAGCCGTAGTTCACCTGCCACCAGACTGCTTGGGGCAGGCACCAACTGGTTTTACATTAACCCAATGTTACACTTAGAGCAATGACTTGCAGGCTGCTCCAGTCATTGTACCAATAACCACACGGAGAAACCTGGGCATCTAGGAGATGTAACCCAGAGATTTAACTGACGGAGATGCCACTGGTTTCCATCAATAACTCCAAGTATGAGATGAGACTGCTATTCTCAATACCTTGAAATAGCTTCCGAGGCCAAAGCTTCCCCCTCATCCTAATTCATGTGCCCCTAGGCAGTGAGTGTTACACACTGAGGACCAGGGAGCCCTGGCCTTAGATACACCCTTCTAGTCTTAGCATAACACTGTTTCTCTCTAACTTTTGCAGTCACTGTACTCTTAGAGTCTCAGTTTCCTTGAGGATGCCTCCTGGTCCTTTCTGTACTTAATGTTTGATAGTTTTGCAAGCTGTTTCCTTTGCTGCCAAAAGAGGAAACTTAAAAAGCAATAACTGTTTTCCCTGCTGTGGTCATTAGGGTGCTTCACAATATTCCAGCTCTCCTCCTGATGGGGACATGCTAGGACCACACTTTCCCTCTCTAAGTTGGGTGTGGCTTTGCGATCAAACCACTGTCCTTTCCAGGTAGAAGAGTTAGGTGGTAGCATGCAACTCCAACCTTCCCCTTTCCCTGCCATGGTGACAGAAGAACCAAGTTTTAGATGACACCTCTTTCAGCCTGAGTCCCTAAGTGACCACAATGATGCCCAAGGCCAACCACAACACATAAGCAAGATATAAACTTGTATTGTGCTACACCACTGAGATTGGGGGCTGTTACTCCCAGCATAACCTGGCCCACCTTGACTGGTGAACCGTCCAATTTCTTAACAAGTGCTCTATATCTGTCTCCATCTCCCACAACTAGTCACCTCTCATCAAGAGAAAACAGCTTTTTATTCTTGCTATCCCATGGAATTTCTACTCCTGCAGGCCACTGGTACCTTCCTTCTTGCCAAATGTCTTTTCCTAACGTGTAGCTTGCACAGCTAAATCTATCTGCCTCTTCTTTGAAGTAACATTTTAACTGACTATATAAATGTAGTTTGTATCTTTACAACCACCAGATTAGAATAATAGCATCACTTACTACCTGTGTGACTGAGACAAGTTCCTTCACCTCTCTCAGCTTTAGTTTCCTCATCTGTAAATAAGGGACCATATTGCTTTCCTATTATTAACAGATGCTCGTGGGAACATTAAGTGAGATGATGTAACCCTCTTCTAACTGACATTCTTTTCTGATAGTGAGAATAAAGGGTATTCATTGTACAGAATCTGAAACATGCAGATCTGAAAATCTTTAAATTTTCATCTTATTCATCAATAATATTATTTTTAGTTAAGATCCTCCCAAATCCCACCACCTAGAAATGAACATTATACACATTTTGTTGTCTCTATCTCTGTATATGTGTACATATAATTGGGATGCTATATATAAATATATGATTTTATAAACAATGTATCATGAGCACTTCTCCTTTTTATAATTAGTCTTTTGGAAATACAGTTCTAATGAGTGAGTGGTGCTCTATCCACTTCCCATTCGCCTGCACCTGATGCTTCCCTTAGTGCTATGGTCTGAATGTTTATGTCCCCACCGCAAATTCACATGTTGAAATCCTAACCCAAATCTGACAGTATTAGGAGGTGGGGCCTTGGGCCCTGCTATTAGGTTATGAGGGCAGAGCCCTTATGAATGGGATCAGTGCCCTTATAAAGGCAGCTTAAGAGAGCTTCTTTGCTCCTTCCACCATGTAAGGACACAGCAAGAAGTCAACAGTTTGCAACCCAGAGGAGGGCTTTCACCAGAATGTGACCATGCTGGCACCTTGATCTTAGATTTCCCAGCCTCCAGATTGGTGAGAAATAAATTTCTGTTGTTTACAAGTCACCTAATCTATGGTATTTTGTTATAGCAGCCCCAATGGATTAAGATATGTAGGAACCTATTTCCCTGTTTCTTTTGCAAATCCCTCATCTTCCTGCAGTCCATAAGGACCCACAAGTGGTCCTTCCCCTTGTGACTCTGTACTAGAGACGTTTCCTCACCCATGTAGATACTCAGGACATGGACTGAGGTATGTCTCCAGGGCTCTCACCTCTATGCAGATACCTCTCCAACCTTCATCTCCTTTTGCTCACTTGACCTCTTTTACATGTACCTAACCACCAGTTGATCAATTTCATTTGGATGTACTATTATCACTTTAAGTTGAGGATGACCAAAAGCCAACTGTTGATCCATGTACCTGCCTAAACCAAATCCCTACCGCCCATCTCTACCTTCCCAACCTGCCTGTAACTAACACATCCACCATATGGGTCCAACACCCTGACCTTCTCTCAGTTACTCATGTTTAAGACCTCAAAGATACTTGTCTTTTCCTTCTTCTTCCTCTTTTATTTTCCATTCATCACCAAATCCTATAGCTCTATTTTTGAAACACTTCTTGGATCCATCATTCCCTTCTATCATTACTTTTGACACTCAAGCTCAGGTCCTTTCCTCTCCCACATGTATGAGAGGGTTGAAAATAATTA
This sequence comes from Varecia variegata, assembly GCA_028533085.1. NCBI lineage: Eukaryota > Metazoa > Chordata > Mammalia > Primates > Lemuridae > Varecia > Varecia variegata. Next base: position 159,968,916 of record CM052436.1, on the reverse strand, counting down.
TATAATACATGAATACATATATGTGTATGTGTGCTCACATGTATGTGCATATGGGCATGTGTATATTCCAAGCCTCTGGCTCTACCCTTTCCCAAGTGACGACACGCCTTTGTCTGATCAGCTTCTCTCCACCAGAGCATATGTGTCAGCAGATCTGTTTCTGGATTTTATGAAACAGAATTAGCAAATGGGTGGCAAAGTGAAGCTATGAAATTGGGTGCAAAGGGATAGGCTTTGCAGGAAAGTCTAAGATGATCTATGTAATAGAAAGCTGGAGAAGGAAATAAGTAAGGGAAGGAAGGAGAAAGAGCCTGGGGCTTGGGACAGAGAAAGATTTTATTTTGTTTTAAGGGCAGAATAAGAGAATTGAGGAGGAGAGAAAGGGGTAGGAAAAAAAGTTGGTAGGGGTTACTCCTGGGCTCCTTCAATGTTTTCTAAAGATATAATTTGAAAGTTGGACTTCCCTTTTGGTTTTTTTCAGGTGTTTTCACTGCGTGTCTTTGAATGTGTCTTTGAACTGGGCCCTGCAGGTCTGGGATTCAAAGAGGTTCCACAGGAATTATTGTCACAACTTGTCTCCTCATTGCCAGGAAAACATGCCTAAACCATCAATATTCCTCAAAAGTGATAACTGGCCTGGCTCCAACATCTCTAGGATTCCTATTATCCACAGCAGTGGTTTTCAGACTGTGTCCCCAGATCACCAGGGGTTCCACAAGGGTGTCTTGGGCTGATAAACAGGTTAGTGGAATGGGAGGAGGAGTGTGAATCAGCAGAAGTCTGAGTCCACCATCCCACACTCAAAGAGAGTTATTCTGCTTTTATCTGTTTTATATATGGCATTCCACTTGGGATTTAATTTGAAAATTTTTTAAATTTTAATATTTTAAAACATGAGAATGTTTAAAAGCATGGATTATGGAGCCAGACTGTACTAATACCTGCTTCACCACTAACTAGTTAGGGAATCTTGGGAAAGTGTCTGAGCTTCCTCATCTGAAACAATAGTACCTCTCGTAAGAGTTATTGCAAGTCATTACGTGAAGCAATGAAAGTAAAGCTCTTAGTGCAGGGCCTGGCAAACATGAAAACACTTAGTACTTCCTTAACACAAGAGGTAACACAGTATAGTGGTTAGGAACGTAATTCAGGAACTAGCCTGCCACTTATTAGCTGTGCACCTCTAAGTGAGTTATACAAAATTGGAGTTTCAAGTTCCTCACTTGTGATGTGGGGCTCATGCCTGAACTCAGCTCCAGGAGTTTTTGTAAGGATCAAATGCGTTGACATGTGCAATGTTCTGAAAACAATGCCGAGTACTCCGTGCCACAGAAGTGGCAGCTCTTAATAATCCAGTGCCTGGTAGGTATTCAGCCCATTTCATGTTTGCTTATTACTGCATTCACCAATCCCCAGCCACACACACACACACACACACACACACACACGCACACGCATGCATGCACACACGCATGCACACACACACACACTCGCTGGACTGCCCCACGCTCACTCCTCTCTTACTGAAACTGCCCATCCATCGTTCAAGGCCCTGTCTCCACCCGGCCTCCTTCACAGTATGGAGGGACCAAAAGCTGGAGTTCTGGAAGCAATCAGATCTGGGTCAAGTTTGGGTTCCACCTATAGGATCTCTGACCTCAGACCAATCTTAACCCAATGCTTCCTAAACTTTGCTGAACATTAGAATCCCTCAGGAAGCTTTTAAAAATCTTCACACTGTGGTCACACTCCTCCCAATTAAATCAAACATTTGAGGGTGGGAGCCGGGCATCTGTATTTTATTAAAGATCCAGGTGACTCCAAAGTGCAGCCACGTCTGGGAACCCTAGACATTACTGACCTCTCTAAGCCTGCAGATCTTCCTCTATAATGTGGAGAGGAGACAGAAGCTTCCACAGAAGATTGACATGAGCATAAAGTGAGATAATGCCTATACCATACCCAGCCCTCTTGCCCAGCACCCTGGAAGGGGCCAACACATGCTGGTTCCTAACTACATCACCTCTGCCCAACCCAAGTGCCTTCAGTTTTCACTGCTATACCCGTTCTGCACAATGTGTCTGCTTAGTTGCTACAACTAACTGGACTGCAATCCCTGGAAGGCAGAGACCATGTCTCCATCTTCTTTGGAAGCCCCTTCAGCACCTGACACAGTCCCAGTGTCCACACTCAATAAATACCTGCACAATGGGAGAAAAGGGAACACAAAGACAGGATTCTCAAACACCCTCCTTTGAACCACTTAGTGCAATGATGAATGAAGTGTAAGTCCAAACTTGATACTTTCCTACCCCATAAATCAGGGGTCCCCTTGCCATCCTCACAAAATACCCTTCAAGTTCTTGCTCTCCGTTTGCCTCAAGCACCTTCTCTTTGCTAGAGAGATGAGAGGGGCTCAGTTACTCAGCCCCTAAAAGGATGGAGGCCGTGTGCTCAGATGCAGCCAGGAGCACCCAGGAATCCATGACTTTCATGGAGGCACAATAAAAATTTCCCAGGTTCTGCACTGGGGTAGAAGCAAGAAGCTTTAAGTCCTGGTCTGCATTCCACGAGCTCTGTCCTGGGACCTGAGAGACACGCACTCCTCACTTCCTTCATTCGACCACCTAGCTGGGTGTCTCCCAGCTGCCAGGCACTTTGCTGGACACTAGCCACAGGCTTGTCTGCAGAAGTGGTCTGGTTTGTCAGGGAAGCTCAGAATCAAACAATTATTTAATCACAATTGTGATTTTAAAAAGAAAATATTAAATAAAAGTACTGAGTGATGCAAAAGAGTAAAACAGCAGCTGATCCTGCCCCAGGCACTGTGGCTGGTGCAGAGGAGGTGGCGGCCCAGGCCAGAGAGGCCCTGTGGTCCCTCCCGTTCTTTAGGGAAGTGCAGCTTGGAGAATCACAGTGACTAGGAGCCGATAAAAGCTTCTGAGAAGTCCAGCAGGAAAGCAACCCATTTGTCTCCATGTGCTTCTCTTAGATATACATCTATTAGCAATTTACCAGACAATAATAATTCCTACCAAAAAAAGTCTTAGAAAGGTGTTTAATTCCTAAAATGTCATTCTCAGTGAAAACACGATTCACAACTACCTCAGAAGTCTTCTAGAATGCTCAAGATGTTCCACTGAAAATAATTTCCTAAAACGTCCCCAAATATGGCAAGATTGGAATTATAATCCTATATCTAGAAAGCTAATATTTCATTTAAAAATCTATTGCTTTGGTGTTACATATCCAGAACATAATTATTAAAGGTTTCTTTAAGCTAGATGTCAATATGGCCACACCAATCAAAGAAAGAAAACAAAAACAACGCTGACTAATTGTGTGCCATTTCTGATTTTATTAGTCATTCTACACTGCAGATCATACAAACTCTCTTCTAAAATAGTTCAGTTACCAGGAAATATTCAACCGTATTTGAATAATTCATAACCGTATGCTTTAAGAATAATGAAGCCATCAAATGGATTTCTAAAGAGTCTAGTGTTTACGCGTGGCTCTGGAGAAACTGTCGGATCTTTTAAAGTGAACAGCGGAGCCTTAAAACAATAAAATAAAAAACCTGTTTAAGACCTTAAATCATTAACATGTGTCGACTTAAACTTACACATACATTTGTGTTAACTAAATATTTGAAAACCGGCCTCTCTCCCAGTTATCTGCCAGGACCCGGCTCCGGGTTCCACGTGTCTCTTCCCGACACACGGTGACTCCCTGCGCTTTTCAAGAGGCTTGCTTGGCGAGAGCTGATGTTCAAATATTTTGATAAGGCCATTTTTCCCCTTAAATTATATGTCAGGATTGAGTCGGTGTGTATTCTGTGTTAATGATTGGAAATTTTTAAAGCCGTATTTCAAAAACAGAGTGGCCTCTTCTGCATCAGCCTCCACCAGCCATCTCGGCTTCCTGTCTTCATTCCACCCTGAGCGCGAGAGGATGGGAGTTTTCAGTTTGCACCAGAACATGAAGCCAGTGCAATCCCCACGTCCCTGGTTACAGCAAATCCGGAATGTGAATTGGTCCTGTGGGAACAGCTGGACTTGGCCCAGCTCGACTCTGGGCACAGAAGGTCACCCTGAGATCAGGAGGTGAAGATAAATGCGGCAACCCCCCTCCTCAGCAGCAGCAGCTTCTCAGACAGCGGAGCTGTGGGCTGAAGGATCTGTGAAAACGAGGACTACTAATCTTATTTTTCCAATTACTCTTATCTGACATTTCTATCTCCTCCTCCCTCCCACCTCCCCACTGCTGCCTTAGAGTGACACCTTTTGGAAAAGGTTGAAAATGAAAATCCCCAGACTGCTTTCTGCCTGGACCTGACCATCCTCAAGCTTATGTTTGTGATTTGTTTTCTTCTCATTGAAGTTTAAGCATCTAGGAGCTTTGCTTAAATGTGTTGCCTGTGATCCTTCTACTGCAAACAAAGACCCCCACATCAAGCGAATCTGTTTAGGCTCAGGCTCTTTCATTTTGACGATACTTTAAGTTCTCTGTTTCCCCTTTCTCTTCCCAGGCTTATCAACAAAACTCCATGGCATGATAAAAGATGGATGGAGAAGAAATGTGCAAAAATACATACATCTAACGGAGTCCCTTACAGAGTACAAACGAATGACAGTTGCTTAAAGATGCCCTTGAGCACTCTCCCTTCCAGATGGGACTGGGCTCAGTGGTAGCTTCCACGAGAAAAAGCCTGTGTGGCTGTGTCTCTGGGTATGTCTGGTGTAGGTACGTCTTGAGCAGCTGGGAGGCTATCTTTATTTTATGTGTGTCACAGTTGTGCAGCATGGCAAAGAGCTGGCCTTTTCCCTGTCTGGGACAGTCTTGAGAAGCAGTTTAGGGCTGGTGAAGGACATGGGCTCCCAAGTCAGACAGCTTGGGTCCTAATCAGGCTCTGGCTACATGCTGGCTCTGTGATTTTGAGAAAGGTACTTCTGTGCATGTCATTTTTCTCCTCTGTAAAATGTGAATAATAACTGCACCTTCCAGGGTCCCTGTGAGGAATACCTGAGCTACAATAGCTACATGCATGGCACGTAGTAAGCATGCGTAACCCAGATTGTCATCAACAGTGGTATTAGTTGCTTAGTTTTCAACCTATAAGACGATAAATAAGCAAGATAAAGGGTTGGATTCCCATTTTCCTATGTTTTCAGAAAGACACATCATATTTTTCATCTTTAATGAAATGGTGAATTTTATTTTTTACCATGCAACCTACTTTATAACAAACTAAATTAATCATACACAAAATATGCATTGTCCATGGTTTAATCTTACTTAGGCTAAGTTCCACTGGGGAAGATAATAGAGCAACATTGTCCAGTAGAACTTCCTACAATAGGGACAGTGGTCTAACTTGTACTGCATCGCACACATGCCACTATTATATGTGTTTACATGGCACTTCAGATGTGGCTCGTGCAACCTAGGAACTGAGTTTTTCATTTAATCTTAATTAATTAAAATTTAAGTGTAAATAGCCACATGTCTAGTGGCTACTCTATTAGAAAGAGCAGTATCAGAACATCCAATTTTCACAACTTTGTTGTCCAACAGTGATGTTCAGAAATTATTTCAATCTTTGTAGAAAGTTTACCTTTTTTTGATCATAGGAGAAAAACTTTTTCAATTCCTTTAAATTCAGTATAACTCATGAATTACCATTTGATCCAGCAATTCCACGTTCAGGATTTATTCTAAGGATATAATAAAGGTTGTTCCCAGAGGAATTTATGCTAAGGATATAAACATATTCATCACAATGTTGTTTATAAAAATCAGAATAAAATTGTGTATGTATGTGTATATATACTTATATATACACATACTACACATACATATACAAACATACATATATGTATACACCTTCCAAAAAAAATGAGTTACATAAACTATGGGGGTATGTGTGTATGTGTATATAAAAGTGTTACAAAGAAATTGGAAAACAAATTATGAGCATCCAATTGTTGAGATGTTGGTCAGACATTCAACACTAAGTAGAAATATTTAATGTAAAGGAAAGATGCTCATGAAATCTTAAGTGAGAAAAGCAGGTAAGTAAATGAGAAGTGAAATACAACACTAGCTGTGTGTGGGGTTTTCAATGTATATTCATAGGAAAAAAAAGACTAGAAGGAAATGCATCAAAATATTCATTATGGGTTTGTTTCTAGGTTTAGGGATTTCATATAACCTACTATATTATGTTTTGTACTTATTGCTGTAGGCGTGCATTATTAACGTGAAAAAGTAATTTTTAAAATCTCAACCAAGAAAAAGGTCTGCATAGAAAGAATTTCTACTTCCATGGAAAAATGAGGTGCCAATAGACTGTAGCCTCTAAAGGACAGGAGTGAAGCAGGCCTCCAGAAAGGACAGGGCCCTCTAGCGGCAGTTACAGTGGCAGCTATCCTTAACCAAAATGACCTTAAGATGGGCTACAATTCTAGGCGTGAGTGCTTTTGGCCCTGACAGTGCCCTGCCTCTTCTACCCTGCCCCACAATGCACTTTGCTCATTTCACCTTGTTCCCTAATAAAGTTCCTATGGGTTTTAGAAATCCAGTATGGTTGTTTGCTTCTTTTGTGACTGTTTAGCATTGTCTGAATTTGTTGTTATCATTTTGTTTCTGCAGCACTCCAAATTAAGTAGTCAGGGCCTAGGAAATCAGAACCATTTGTCCATGCCACTTGGCCACCTCTATTATTAAAAGCAGGGTCTGCTCATTTCCATTCAATAAATCAGGGTGTTTTTCCAAAACAGACATACTTTCTTGTGATACAAGAATCAGTGCGGAGGCAATTCCAATGAGGAAGAAAGAAGGGGTCTCCTTTACTCTGAATTCTCCTGTTGGCTTGGCTCTGGAGGAGATGCCTGTTGATGGTGACAAATTTCAAGCTGACTCC
>CM052436.1:159912098-159961491 GCA_028533085.1 Varecia variegata | reverse complement strand
GCATTGTCTGAATTTGTTGTTATCATTTTGTTTCTGCAGCACTCCAAATTAAGTAGTCAGGGCCTAGGAAATCAGAACCATTTGTTCATGCCACTTGGCCACCTCTATTATTAAAAGCAGGGTCTGCTCATTTCCATTCAATAAATCAGGGTGTTTTTCCAAAACAGACATACTTTCTTGTGATACAAGAATCAGTGTGGAGGCAATTCCAATGAGGAAGAAAGAAGGGGTCTCCTTTACTCTGAATTCTCCTGTTGGCTTGGCTCTGGAGGAGATGCCTGTTGATGGTGACAAATTTCAAGCTGACTCCTGGCCGGACCCTTCGGTATCCTTGCATCACGGTTCCATCTACTTTGAGCAACAGGCAATGGTCTCCCTGTGTGTCACCTTGCTACTTGAGCATACGCAGTCTAGTGCATCCTTGCATCCTCCCACTGGGGACAGCATCTCCTCAAACACAGTCGATGGTCAATAGATAATTGTGGGAGGGATGCTGGAAGGAAGAAAGGAAGAGAAGGGCCTACACGGTACAAAGGTAATCACTATCTCTGATTTAAATGATATAGTTTCCCACACCCTATTTAATACTCACATATTCCCAAAGAAGCTGGCCATTCAACTGTTGGGTAACTCAAGCTCAGAAAGTGAAAGGGATTTACCCAAGAATTGTAGGTGGTTTACTCTTCACCAGGATGTGAGTCTGATTGTTGAGTACAAATATAATGGGAGAATCGTTAGAGGAGACGATGCTGAGAAGGTCTGGAAGGAAATCCTGGGCCATGAGCCATTAAGAGCAAGGCAATCTCTGGCTCACTTTCCTCAGTGTTCCTAGGCTTAAACACAACATGTAGCACACAGCACCCATAAATGCATGGACGAATATAAACTAGTGAATGAATCTTGGGTTCCTTTTGCGTCACTGGAGCTGAATATTCACTATGTACTTTGATCTCAGCACTGTTCCAAAACGCCTTATTGGCTTTTGTATTCCCTTTTAGTTTTCTATTACTGCACAGTAAGCTACCTCAAGCGTGGCTGCTCACAGTTCTGGTCAGAAGTCTAGGCATGGTGTGACTGGGTTCTCCATTCGGGGTCTCCTAAGGATCCCATGTGAAGATATTGGCAGGCTGCATTCTCATCTGGAGTCCAGGAGCCTTTTCCAAGCTCATGCAGTTGACACAGAACTCGATTCCTTGCAGATGTAGGTCTGCGGTCGCCATTTCCTTGCCACTCATGGAGGCCACCTGCATTCCTTGCCACACGGCCCCCTTCACTTTTTCAAGCCAGCAGTGGAGAATCTCCCTCACATCAAATCCATCTCATGCTTTGACTCACCTTCAGGAAGAGCCCAAACCCTTTTAAGGGCTCACCTGATTAGGCCAGGCCCATCGAGGATAATGTCCATTTCTTAAAGTCAACTGTAGCACATAACATAACCTAATCGGGTGAGTGATACCTCATCACATCATAGCCAATATCCACAAGGTCAGTGAGGCCATTCCCATACACCTAAGGAACGATCCCTTCCAAAATATCACAGCTATGAGGATTTCAGCAGAGAATTTTCATATTGTAAATGCCTTCCATTCCTGAGGGCAACTACATAGCCAGGTAAAACAGCATTGAAATCAGTGCCTTGACACCCACTGAATCAGGATGTGAAACCGACCTTAAGAGTCATGTGACACAAATGTTATAATTGTGTCCCCTTTTCACAAAACAAACCATCAGACCACAAGTTTTTAAGCGTAGTGTTCAACAACTATCAGTGCATAATACACAAACCCATAAATGCCACCAGCACGTACTGGTTTCCTTATAATTATAATCCAGGTAAGTAAAAAGTCATAGCAAAGCTTCATTATCCTCAGGCCAAATACATCCTCCAGACTGCGGGCTTGCTTAGCTCCTCAGTCGGAGGAAAGCAAAAACCAGACATGAAGTGCCAGAAGGAAATCTTCCGCTTCAATTTCTCCTTTATTTAAACCGTTTTATAGGGGCTTTATGTTGACCCTGCTGCTTCAGGAGAAGGAAATCCTCCCAAACGGGTCCCCGGGGCACAGCATCCCCCACGGCGACTTGGCTCCCTCCTCTCGGAGCGATTACTGCTCTACGGAAAAACTATTCTTAATTGGTTAACTTTGGGAAAATCACTCCGTACCGAGAAGGCTCGGAACAAAGGCGCCCACCCAAACAGTCGGTTCTCCCCGCGTGCAGAGCGACGCGTGAAGAGTGTGAGAGACGCCACGTAAGCAAGGCTGACAGACGCCACCCAGCTTCGCTTTTAAAGCTGAATTGGGGGTTCTCGGCTTTCCCTCCATCTCCAGGAGTAAGTATCCAGGCGATCCCAACAGCAGATCCGCTAAACCCTGCCTCTCCCTCGCATCTCTGCAGCCATCAGCGAGCTGCCCAGCATCAACTCGTACTCCAGGGAGGGAGCCTTTGCTTTCCGGCCGTCCAGCTGCACTAATGAGAGCCGGCTTTCCACACTGGCTCCCTGGCTGGACCAGTTCCTCTGCTTCCCACCCGGCTCCACACCGCAGACGGCCCCCAGCCCCTGCGAGAGGCCGGGTATTGGTCCCGGGGGAGCCTGGCAGAGAGTGGGTGGACGGCAAGGGTCACATTCAGCCACTCCTATCAAAACAACGAAAGGACACATCCTGCTGCCCGTAATTTTCATGCTTAAGAGCAGCAACTTTTGTCTTTCCCGATTCCCCTGATGCGTGGGAACACTCACTGTTCATCTGGGCAGAAATAAAAACACTCAAATCTTAACACGTGACACTCGATTCTTCAAAAATTCACGACTGTGATAAAAAGTTCTCTGTCAGATCGTGCGATCTATAGTCACATATTAAACTCCAGGCTTCACCCAATACTTGTATCATGCTTTGGAAGTAGACATCTATGTTTTCCCTAAAGGACATTTTCTACAATTTTATGCCTTTGAACTGTATCTTCAAAATAAGTTATTTTTTTTTCTGGTAGCTCTTTTCATATTTAAAAAATTCACTATTTTTATTACCAATATGAGATTACAGTCTAGTCCCCTATAAAGTGATTAAACATAATCCTGCATCAAACGAACCCTGGTATCAAATACTCTCAAGACAAATGTAAGTGAAAACGTGGGATTCCTTCTTGAATGCCAAATATTCACTCAAGGATCTGATAGCTTCAGCTGGGACTTTCTCTCTCTTTCACGGCTTCTCAAATATTTAAATTGCTTTGTCTAAAAATATTATTTTTCCCCTGCTTTCTTCAAGAATGCATACTGATATAACTACTAAATAACTATAACAAAATCATGATACTTCTTTTTAAGAAGAAAAGCAACCTCGATCCTTAAAATAAGTAACAACTAAACATAGATCGAAATGAATACCCCATTTTGGTGGGTCACACTCAGTAACCTTAAAGGTGCCTCTATCTGGGAAATAGTTCCTTTTGGACCAAAAACAATTAGGCTGTGTAATTTTGTGCTGAATCCCTTCAGATAAACCGTGTGCGCACAGCCGGGCCACTCTCGCGCTGGCGTTGAGGCCCGGGCTGTCAGGCCCACTTCTCTGGTTAATGTCAGTAGCACTATGTATAAAAGGTGACTCCAGTGTGTACAAATGTTGATCTTTAGAGAAGTCATGCCTAGACTCACACACACATCCACTCTTTCGTCCACTAGGTCAACGGCAGGAACAGAGGGCAGCCCGGGAAGGGACATGCCAAGAGCAGAGGCTTACTTGTTAGGTTACATAGCCCTCAGGGACTTCCCTGCCTGAGATTAATCCATAATCCTGTTTTGTGTTTAAAAATTCAGGTTCTAAAAGCCTTGCCTATGAGACAGTTTCGGAGGCGATGGGGAAATGTTCTAATGTAGAGTAACAAATTAAGTGCCAATGCAAGTAAGCACTGCACAGAAAGGAACTGTGTGCAGTAGGTGGCACACAATTTTTGCCCTTATCCAAAATCATTCCTTTAAAGGTTCTGAAATGGATATTAAAACCATATTTTCATGACTGGAGTACCTGCAGGTAAAATATTAAAATAAATAAAATAAAATAATAAAATGAAATGAAATGAAATAAAATAAACACACACACAAGTTGAAGCCATCTACGGTTTTTCTTATTGCTGGACAAGTTAAGCGAAATCAAGATGCCCCCTGATCGAAAACACAGCTGAGGTTCTGAAGAAATATAATATTCGCTGATGTGACTTCCAAACTAAATTTCATCTGAATACCAAATAGTAAGAAAGCTCTCATCTCAGCTCTGAACAATCCTATTTTTATTACATCAAAACTGTTTCTTCCCTTGCCAACCTCATTCTACCCCTTTTTGCTACAAACTTATTGTCCAGAAAGCTTCCTTTTACAGCTCTAGCAGACTTGACCAAAAAAAGCAGGAATTCCCAATGCTGTAGAAACCATCATGAACGTGTTCTCGTCTGAATGACTCTAATAAAGTATAACTCACTCCACTCTAGAGCAAAGAAAGAGACTGTCTGGGGTGGACTCACTTCTGAACAGGACAGCCATGTGAACTCCTCCACACCCTCCGACCACGGAGGTGTGGACAGAGCCAGCTGGCCTGCTGGCATCTTCTGCTTCCATTTAGAGAGAAAGAAAAGCACGACAGCTAAGAATCCACATTCCCATTTCAATTTGTGACTCAGCCTGTGTTTAGAGTCATCCCTGCTAAGATTTAACTTACAACATTTGGCAACATAGTTGACCTTTTAAAAAGCAAAGGTGGGCATGGAAAGAGCATGTTCTACCTGGACGCAACCATTCTATTCTAACAAAAGCAGCTCTAGTTTCTAAATATGACAATTAAAAAAAAAAAGCAGAGACAAGTCCCCAACTTGTTGCCTACGTTTTGATGTGTTGCATATTCTACTTTTTACTCTTTTGTGGAGGTCGTGGCTTGCAGGGGTGGTGGGGGGGGGTGCGTGCATACAGCAGCCTTCCTCCGCTCCACCACATGCCCCAGCACACACTGTTGCCCTGAGCAATAACTCATGGTAAGTCACCATTTCCATTTGTTATACTATGCACAGAAGGAGATAAAACTCCACAATTGAACAGACTTAGGAATCTTCACACACATAAGCAGTGACCTGCAAAATCAAAATATAATGTATAAAGAGGCAGTATGGTTTCTATTGCCTTGCAAATAAAGCATCAACTCCTTCCTGTGGTGACAAGGGCCCTGCATTGTCGAGCCCCTGCCTGCCTACTCGACCACATCCCACATCACCCTGGCCCTTGCAGAACCTGCGCTTTCTTACCATGACTTCTTTCCAAAGCCCTCTTCCCAAACTCTTCAAGTAGCAGGCGTCTTCTCAGCTGTCAGGTCTTGGTGTAAATGTCACCACCTCCAAAGGGCCCTCTGAGTCCTCTTAGATAAAGTAGCAGCCCACCTCCCATCTGTCCCTGGTACACTTTAGCTCAGCTCCAAGTTTATTTTCTACATGGCACGTGTCACAATTTTAAACTACTTAAGAATTTCTTTATATGTATTTTTTCATTTCCCTCACTAGGCTCTTTGCTCCATATCTAACTTACTCACCTGATATTTATAATGCCCATCCTGAGGCCTGGCACACGGCTGACACTTAATATATACCTAACTCATAACTAGAATTAACAAAAAACAACAACGCCTGAAGATTATTCCAGTGATTCTCAAAGTGCGTGTGTTGGGGGCATGGGGGAGTTCCCCAGCCAGCAGCAGTAGCATCACCACCTAAGAGTTGGTTAGAATGTACACTCTCAGCATCCCTCCCCTCAAAATTTCTACCTATTGAATCAGAAACTCCAACGATTTGTGTTTTAACAACCCTCCAGATTGATTCTGATTCTGATGCATGTTCAAGTTAGAGAACTACTGGTTCACACGATATTGCCCACTTTCCAAAGGACATTCAAACCCAGATGTCACAGACCTGCCTCTAATTGGCAGAGCGAGCATGTTTTTGCAGAGGACTTATCTTTATAAGCAAAGGGATTATGAACAGTCAGCTCAGAAAACACCCCATATTAGCAAGTACTCCTGTGTTTGGGGGAAGCTCTGGGAAAGCAAACCAGTTTATTCAAAGGACTCCCTGGCTCATTTCTGTTCAAACAGGCGGGCAATCAGGCCAAGTGCGAGGACCCTGCAGAGAAATCACTGGCATGAGCATCCTGCCCTATCCGTGGCAATGGTTCAGATGATAGGGACTCTTGCTCCCAGCCCTCACTGATGATGAAGTTTCTTGAGGATGGACATTAACTTGTCATCTTTGTGCCCTGGCCTTGACCCAATACCTAGCACAGAGTGATGACTCAGAAAGTATCTGTGAAGGAACCAAGGGCTGAAGTAGCTGCCATGTCACCTGTATGGCTGGGGAAAGACATGCAATGGGGCTCTGCTTACTGAATTCACTGGTGAGCTGATAGCTTTGATATGAGAAAAGTGGTTCAAAAACATGAGAGAGCTGGTGGTAGGTAGAGAAAAAGTGCAGGACTCAGAGTTAAGAAAGATCCCAGCTTAAATCCTGGCTAATTGCCCCTGTGTGGCTGTGGCCAAGGTACCTGGCCTCACTGAGCCTCTGATTCCTTAACTGGAAATGGAGATAGGTCCTGCTGCACAGGTATCTTGTGGGGATTACATAAGGTTGTAGGGTAAAGGGTCTAGAATAGCATCAGGCACATAGTGAGTGCTCAAAACAGTTTAATAACCCATATTAGCATTATTGCTTCATTGCTTGACTGGAGAAAATGGGTAAGAGACCTATGCCTCCGATGTATTAATAATATGTATTCTGTAAGCATTTAAAGTATGTAAGCATTTCATGTAATGTAATTCAATGCAGGAATGAGAATTAGGTTCCTGTCTGTCACATAGCTTTCAGTGTGATGGGAGAGATCCATTGGCATCAAACATGAGGAAACATAGGTGGTGAGGTTGGATTGATAAAGGCTCAAATCCCTTCTCTGCCACTTACCAGCTGTGTGACCTTGAGCAAGCCACTTACACTCTCTGGGCTTCTGCATGTGTGGATTGGAGATAATGATACACTTCACTCAGGGTCATAGTGAGGCCTAGAGATTAAAATGTCCATGAAACACTCAGCTCTGTGCCTTGCCTTTAGTGGGCACTTGACAAATAATAAGTATTATTTACTAAAACCAACCACCAACAATGAGCAGCACAGATTCCATCTCTGCTATAGAAAAGGCATATGCAGAGTGTTAGAGGCATAAACAAGGAGGGGATGATACATTCAGAAAAGCAAGACAAAGGGACAGGAGGCTTCCCAGAGTGACAGCATTGAAACTACATCTTAAAGCAGGGGTCACGAACCCAACTGCTGGTGGAGCAAAGTAGTTATCAATCACGGACTGACTCTGGCCACACAGGGAAATGCTCCTTAGCTGCTGCTGATTTCCACCAGGGGAAAATGCAGATTCTGCATGGCCAGATCTTTCAATTTATCAAAAAAAGTAAAAATATCTGAATTTTTCTACATCTTATTTTTAAAATGGTACCTCAATTAAAGGGAAAAACACCTGCCTAAATTCAACAACACATATCTATGTGCCACATCTGGATCAGGAGTGATCAGTTTTGACCCTTTATTTTAAAAGATGGGTAGAATTTTGTCAAATAAGGATGGTGGGAAGAGTATTCTATGGGCTGGGGCAGGGAGGCAGGAAAGGCCAGGAAGTGTCGAGAAAGCAGAACACTGCTCCAGGGGACAGAAAGGACACCAAGAGGAGAGGCAGGGTCAGGAAACAATGAGCAATGAGAAAAGGCTTCCAGGCACAGGTGTGGGCGAGCTTGTCAGGTAAGTCTGGGAATGCCGTCGTGGAGAAGGAAGGAGTTGAAAATGCTGGAAGGGTAGTGGGCTGGCTTGGTCACTCTCTTCCACTCATTCCCTCTTTGGGCCTTAGTTTTCTCTTCTGTAAAATGAGCTCATTAATTAAGTCAGGCTATTTTTCTGTCTTTCTTTTGAGACAGGATCCCACTCTGTCATCAGGGCTAGAGTGCAGTGGCATCATCATAGCTCACTGTAACCCCAAACTCCTGGGCTCAAGCAATCCTCCTTCCTCAGCCTCCCGAGTAGCTGGGACTATAGGCACACATCACTGTACTGGCTAATTTTCCTATTTTTTTGTACAAATGGGGTCTTGCTATGTTACTCAGACTGGTCTTGAACTCCTGACCTCAAGCAATCCTCCTACCTCGGCCTCCCAAAGTGCTGGGATTACAGGCATGAGCCACCACGCCTGGCCTAAGTGAACTTTAAGCTCTCTTCTAGCCCCATCCGTGACACTCAGGGACGCCACCATAACTTCCCCACACAGGGTTGCCATATGCTGTCTCTGTGCTCTAGGTTCTGAAGTTTCCTCTGTTAGGAGGAAAAGGGTCATTTGTCTGACTTAAGGACCACCTTTACTAGCCACAGAGGACAAGCTCACTTGAGCAACGCAGGGGAAACTGGAGGCTGTATGCACAGAGTCAATCCTCAGATAAAGCAGTAGCTCAAATAATAACACATTCACCTTCACTGAATACCCACTTGGGGCCACACTCTGATCTATTTACTAGACAGAATTATCTTATAGAATGAGGCAGATCGTACTATTATTTCCACGTTATGGATCAGGCACAAAATGGTTAAACAAGACCAAGATCAAATAGCTAAAAAATGGTAGGACCAGCAGTCAAGCAGATAATTGTCTGATGCCAGCACCTTCTGTCTCAGCCACTCTATCAACCTGCCTCCCCTGCAGAGTCTCTCAAATCTGTGTTTTGGTTCTGTGTTCCTTTCGCAATGGTGTCTAAAATTTATGTGTTGGTATAACCTTAGTGGGAACGTTCTTTGGCCATGGGCACATCAAGAAAGACCAAGAACTAAGGTTCCCTCTCCTAGTCCCAAGGGTGGCCAAGGATGTGAGTGCTGGGGAGTTTTGTACTTCACTTGACATAGAGGAGAGGTAAAAGGTCTCTGTGTCTAAGACCCTGGGTTCATGTTCCAAGGACTCAAATGTCAGAATGAGTTCAATTAAGTGGCAAGTAGCTGGCCTGGAGAGACTTGGATTCTACCTGGGCTGGCTGAAGGGGTGGTGGATCTCCCAGGTGTCAGAGGCTTGCATCCCATTCCAAGAAGCTCCCCAGAGAGGGGAGACAAAGAGCCTGGGACTGAAACATAAGGGCGGGGGTTCAGGAATCCAGGGGAGGGAGTGTTTGGCATGGGCCCTGAGCATCCCAGAGCCAGCCCCCGGGACCAAAGACAAAAGCTTTCCCTCAAACATGCTGGGTAAATAAACCTCAGGGTTCTTATAAGAACTCTAAGGGACACAGAGGGACCCTCACAATGTCTGAGATGGAATTTCCCACCAAGCACAGCAGATGGGGAAGGGTTATGAGCTAACATTTCATTTGACTCAGAAAAAATAAAATATTATGTTTCTGCATCCAAATATTATGGGATAAATTTGGCCAATTATAATTATATATACTATATATATATATGTATTAAGGCAGCTTCATATGTTGAGCAATTTTGTAAATATGAATATGGAAAGCCTTCCCTCTCTTACATACATATATACTATGTATTCTGATTGTTTTTTCTTTAAATACTCTACATTAGGTTGAATCATAAAGGTAAATCTCTATTTTAAAGATATTAATGTGTATGTCTATCCATAGATACATAAATATTTGCTTCTATTCCCACTTTCAATGAAAGGTAAACCAAATACTCTAGGGGTTTTCCTAAGCTCCAACATCAATACCCCAAAACTAATTAACTAATAAGTATTAATACTAATTAACAGTCGTATGGTATTTACCCTGTGCCAAGCATTGTCTAAACACTGTGAGTGTGAATAATTATCTATAATCCCATTTATTTCTCAAAGTACCCTTCTGAGTTATCATTACCATTTTATAGATGGTAAAACTTACACACAGAGAGGTTAAGCAAACTTGGCCACAGGCACACAGCCAGTAAGTGCCAGAGCTAGGATTTGAACCCAGGTTGTCAGGCTTCAGAGTCTAATGCCACTAGAATACTTTGCTTTGTAACATCTATTGTAATGATTAAAGGTAGAACATTTATCATGTTTCAAGCTCTCTAGAAATTCATTCTTTGATTCGACAAAACTTATTACGGTACTATACCAGGTATGAAGGACTCAGTCCCTGCACGCATGGTGCTCACAGTCTAGAAAGAAACTTGCTCTTAATTCTTCCCTCCCTCCTTTCCCTGCTTTCCTCCCCTTCTCCTTCCCCTTTTCTGTCCCTTTCTCTGTCCCAAGGAAATTATCCATGTGAACAGACTTCACTCCACGACTTCATCCAAAAACTCACATGCACATGCCCCAGTGATGTAATTTAACAGGTCTAAAAAGACCCAAAATTTACAATTTAAAAAAGAAAATCACCAACCCAAAGATAGCAGGACATGGCCCAACCAGAAATAAACCCAAATTGCTGAGAGACATACAGCATGGAAATCTAGACGGTTTGAAAGATAACGGTCACCACTAATGAAGAGATTTCTTTTGTTTTCAAAGTCCGTGAGCAGAGTGTGGTTCATAAACATCCTGGGGTTGGAGGCCTAAGTGTAATATTCTTTTAAGGGAAAGAGCATGACTTCATCGCAAGCCAGGCCCTGCTGATGGCAGAGTAAGACTGGAATGTGCAGATAATTATCTGTAAGGCCAGTCAACAGCTATATGTCTCCTGTAATATCACCTTTAAGATCAAGCCAAGACATTCCAGTCTGAATCAAGGTTTATTTATGAAAGGATTTAACACTTTTAGATCCCATATTGCTTGGAGGACCACCAATTTCCATTCCCAAATATTCAATTTCTTCAATTTCAGAGCATGAATGAGATTTCAGGTTCCCATATGTGGGGGGGAAATTTTAAGATACTAAAATGCCTTTTCTTCAATGAGGTGGATTTCTTTGCTAACACCTCTGCAAAATAAAACTGCCACTAGGGACTGAAAGCAGAAAATATCGTAAGTCATAATACCACATTCATGTAGATACAACCAAGTTTTCAGGTATTTCCAGCTCAATGGTGTCCTTGTTCCCCTCAAACTTGAAAGGTCAAAGGAGCAATTTGATTGTGGGTGCTCTGAGTAGGCCACAGACAGGAGGAAGAATGGGCCTTCTACCAGCAAGGACACAGGCTTAAAGGGACACACAGATATCCGACGCGACATGTTGGCTTGATCTACTGGAGGGAATCGATTAATCTGGAAGGTTGTGTAAGGTTCTTCATTGGTGGTGTGCGGGACTGGTCAGACATCCTTTTGGAAGTACTGGCATAAATTGGCTTAACCTAGACCAGGGCTGGCACAGTATATCGTGTGCAGTGAAAAGTGATGGCACCCACTAGTGAGGAGGGAGAGAAGAAATCTCAGAGGAGATATCCCAGAGCTGGTATTATAGCCCTGCAATGTGACCTGATGATTGCCGATGTTAGTAAGAAAGATGATGATGACCATGAAGGTCACCAACATATTATTAAATCAATGTATTATTTTATAATGAACATAGATAGCATCAATCATTTGGTGACACTGGCACACCGAAACAGTTTAGGAATGAAGCAAGAAAAAATGAAAAGGCATTTAAGCTGAAGAACAGTCAAATGTCTTATCTTTATTGTCACCCTATTGTGTGTGTGTACATGTGCACATTGGTGTGTATTTGTCTACATATGAGAATTCAACCCTTTTCATGTCACATCTTTCGCTCTAAATTAATAAAGACAAAATTATATAAGCATATATACATGTTCATACAAAACAGCAGAGAAAGCTGTTTGGAAAGAAATCTATCAGGGAACTCGAAATGGTTTTCTTTGATTATGAATCATGGAATTTTTTTCTATTTCTTATCCAAATTCAAAATAGCTTTATTGATACTTTGATCCCAATTATAAAAATAATGCATGATTACATATTTTTAATTTGAAAACACAGAAAAGTATGAGAGAGAAATAGAAACAAAAACATAAGCACAAACCCAGGCCAAAGAGGACCACTGATGATCATTTTATAGGAATTCAAACTTTTTTCCCTCTATGCCCATCACTTTAACAAAAGTCAATCATGCTACAAACACTGCTTTCTGGCTTCCCTTTTGACTTAACAAAACAACATGGATGCTTCCCTATCAATACATATTGATCTACCTTATTCTTTCATAGCCACAGTGCTATCTATAGCAATCCCCTCTTGATGAGCCTTGAGGTTATTTCCAAATTTTCAAACTATATCAATAAAAGTATAAAAAAATATCTAAACATTTTGTCTGCTAATCATCCAGTTATTACTTAAGACAAATTCCTGGAAAGGCACTTGCTGGGTCAAAAGGTATGTACACCTTTAAGGTTTAGAATGCACACGAACACACTGGTCTCCTGAAAAACTATACAAACCCAAAATGAGGGGCATATTTTATTTTCTTCTTTTGGTTTTTCTGTATTTTCTGTAACTTATGTTTTTGCTGACGTTATGCTTAAAAATTGCTTTTATGAAAGAAAAAAAGTAAATATTCCATTGAAAAATACAAGGAAAAGAAGAGGGACAATTGGAAGTTTACTTTTTCCAATGGAGAATTCTGATCTATGGGACAGGTCTTGCTGTAGAAAAATGATGGAATCACAAGACTCTCTAACTTGACATTACTGTCCATGAAACTCACCCAACTCACTTCCTTTGCCCCTCAGCCAGGTTTCCCATGCACAGTCATTTACGTGCGAACTCAATGATCAGCAAGCTTCAGGATCCAGAACTTAAATGCTCCTAGACACCACTCTACCAGTAAAAGGCCATTCTGGATTTTCAAAAACAAAACAACTACTCCCTCCTTTTTCTAGGACTATCTCCCTTGAAGGTAGAGATTCAAACGAATCCTCCTTAGATTGACGCAGGACTTTCCAATTCCATTCTCTTATCTTGAAACCAATAAAATGCTTTTGCCCCTTTACCAAAGAAGAGTTACTTTTTCTTTTTAATAAAGATAATGCAGCCGATTGAACCTAGGAGATGGGGAGCAAGGAGATTGGACACTCATCTTGAGCAAAGTCTCCAAAAGCAATACATTTAAAAAACATGTTCAGTTAATATTATGTTTATGAAGTTTCTTAACTCTATGACAGAGCGAAGATATACCATGAGAAGAAATCTCAAGATATATGCAGAAATCAGTACACAACTGACACACTTTTTTTTTTTTTTTTTTAAACAGGCTAGCTTCCTACCAACCAGAGCGATGGGTTCCAGAACCTCCTCTGTGTTAGTCTCACTTCCTCTAATGTTAAACCTGGCTAACTGGGGGTTTGGGGGTTGGAAACTGGGTCTCTTCTCTTTAAATATTAAGATATTCTTAACACTCTCTATTGGCTGAGAATGAAATAGAAGCTCAGAGAACTCAGAGGCCATGAATTTGCCTACTTCAGAGGTCACCTGTAACATTTAAGAATACTGCTAGCTTTTCTCTTGACATGGAACTCACCCCTCCACAAATCCTCTTTCAGTTGATACATATACAACTCTATTCTTACCACTTCTAGAAAGCCATCACCCTACTGGTCTTCCTCTCCTTAGACATAGGATCTGAGAAGCTCATGAACTCCCCTGACATAAGTGACTAGTTGGCTAAGCTTTATCTCAGGCCAGGAGAAATGACTGGCCCGTGCACTGCTCCGTTTGCCAACCAGGAGATGTGCAGACATGTAAATCTAGACTCTCAAAGGAGCAGCTACTTGTTGATTTTGAGGATCTCTTGAACTTTATCCCACAAAACTAGACAGCCACCATTGAAAGATAGAAGGAAAGGAGCCATATATGTGCTTCCTTTCTGGACATGCTTCCTTCTAAATGCTAACCACACCTGTGGTCTCTACTGGGGTACATGATTCGTTTTTGAAAATGGGTATGAAAATCAATTAAGATAGAACCAAATTTTTTTCAAAAAAATATAATTACATCTGGTCTTTCAGATCCAATCTTTTATGAAACATGAAGTTGTCCCATATTTCATACACGGTTTTTAATTTAATTCACCCCATAGCTGAAAAGCCCACACCCATAGTGCGCCTGATTAAGTCTCAGGGTGGGCACTTGTCAGGACATTAGTAATTTCCACATTCGTCTCAACTATATCAAGTATATCAACCCTAAGCTCTTCACCATTATTTTTAACCCTTTTAAAAATAAAAATAAAACAAAATAAAATAAAATAGATTTAAAAGCTCATATAATTACACAATCATTGCTGTACCAACAAAGATTATGATGCTGCTGTTGGCTTACAAAAGACATTCCCATAAAAAAGACAGAAAGGGTCAACCACTCCAATTAATGTATAACATGCCTTGGTTTCAGGAAATCAATGTCTGTGTTTTCAATATTTTAGGTCTTTTGATAAAACTCTGTTACTTGACAACTGTAATTTTGATTGTGAGAAGAATCAGTTGAATTAGTCTGGATTAATGAGTGAGACATAACATTTGCACTAACAGGGAAGTATGCCTACGGACCAGTAACATCCTTCCTGCCTTCTGACCGGCTGAGGGACTGGGAACAAGATAACCATCTCACTGGGTGTGCAGAAAGACAACAGGCTCCAGTGAAGTTATTGGGGGAACCAACTTTTAATTTTTTTTGCCCTGTCCAGAGGTTTAGTGTTCACTTTCTAATTCATTGCTGTATTGTCAATAGAGGGAATGCTGGGTAAGTTCCTAAAAAGTAAGGAGTTATAGATGATTCCAAAAATTATTTTAATATTTAAGAATCATGACATTTATAGGACAAAAATAAAATGTCATTCCAAAAATTATTTTAATAGTTAAGAATCATGTCATTTGTAGGACAAAAATATCACTAAAATCCTTCCTAGTAATAAATGTCTTCTAAACAAGACATACACATCCAGAGTATTTGTGTATGGGCATCCCAACCCACACACAGCCACTGAGTCAGAGTCCCAGAGCGTGAACCCCCCCATAACTTCACTGGAGCCTCCTGTCTTTCTGCAGACACATATTTTCAGTGAGGGCGGTTATCTGTTTCCAGTCCCTCAGCCAGTCAGAAGGTAGGAAAGACGTCACTTGTGAGGTCAAGCCAGGTGATTCTGAGAGGAGTGCTAAATCCTCCAGCCACTGCAGACTCACTGTGGCCACAGTGTGGTAAGAACATTTCAGTCCCAGTGGCCTGGAAGAATGAGTGTACTTCACAAAGCACCCAATTTATTCCCATAAAATGCTTGGCATGCCAATTGACTTTAGGTTCATTTTACACAAAAATCCAGGTTTGGGGCAAGATTTACTCTTAGGGTTTCCAAACGTTTATTGCCTCGCTGACAGATTTTGAGACTGGTGCTTGTAGTAACAGGTGATTTTTCATACCACCAGGAATCCAGAATGTGAGTCCAGAACATTGGTCAAAAATTGTCTTTAAGGCTCCAGTTGGTGTCAAATCACACAGATTCTAGAATATGCAAGCAAAGAAGTACTATGGAAGCAAAGAGGTAAAAATACTTCTTTCTCAATAATCACATGTGAACTAGCATAGTATGATCAAAATTTCCACCTACTACATCTCCCACTCTACTACCTTGCTCTGTGAGGTCCGTGCCTACTGGTATATTCTCTGTTTCTCAAACATGTTCAGCTTGTTCCTGCCTCAGGCAGCTTGTATGTGTGGTTCCTGCACTTAGAGTTCTCTCATCCCAGTGCTGTGCAGGTTGGCTCCTGCCTGTCATTCAGCTTCAAAAGTAGCCTTCCTGCCTCTCCAAGCCATGCTGCATATAACATGGCCTGGCTGATTTCCTACATAGCATATATTACAATCTCCAATTTTCTTGTTCATTTAAAGAAACGTATTTCTTGTTAATGAGGGCAGGGCCCTGTTCCTGTTCATAGTCACACCACTAGTACTATGGAACAATATCTAGAACAGGGTAGGCACTCAATAAATGTATGCTAAATAAATAAGGAAAAAGTTTAATTAATCCAAAGTACCAGGACTTTTTGCACTAAACTATAGTGCAAAACCACAAGGTATGTGTGATTTGTTTGTATTCTAAGTATTCTATATAAAAGCAAGACATATTTGAGATGACAAATATTAAGATGAGGTCATGATCTGCAGGATAAAAGGGATTCTATTTACTAGTTCCCCAAATTCCATCATAAAGATGCCCCATTGTATTTTTTCTTCCACAACTCCAATGTTTGGAAATAGTTTGCTTTTTAAATCAACCTGCTTCTATTAAATCAGTTTGTATATCCTTATACACTTTTTATCCAGATTTTTGAAACATAAAAAATGGCATGTGGAAAACACCATGTACATGAATATTCATAGCAACATTACTCATCATAGCCAAAAAATAGAAAAATGGAACAACCCAACTGTCATCAACCAATGTACAGATAAATAAAATGTGGTATATCCATATATCCACACAATGGATATTATTCAAAAAAACAAAGGAAGTACTGGTACATGCTACAACATGGATGAGCTTTGAAAGCTTTTACCCTAAGTAAAAGAAGTCAACTACAAAAGACTATATACTATATGATTCCATTTATATGACATGTCCAGAATAGGCAAATCCATAGAGACAGAAAACAGATCAGTGATTATTGGAAGCTGAGGATGGGAGGAAGGCAGGGAGATTGTGGAGTAACTGTTTATGAACACAGGGTCTCCTTTTGAGGTATTGAAAATATTCTAAAATTGATTATGGTGATGGTTGCACAACTCTGTAACTATACTAAAAATCACTAAATGGTCCACTTTAAACAGGTGAATAGGATGGTATGTAAATTATACCTCAATGAAGCTGCTACATATTTTAAAAAATGATGTGTGGATACCAGTTATATCTCTGGAGAATAAGCTAGATGATTAATTCTCATCCAGACCTAAAGACTGCAAATAAAGACACTATCTGTTCATTGAGAGTTGTACTGCTTAAGAAAATGCTAGCTACTCTAACAGATAAAGTCCAAAATCTCAGTGGCTTATTATAAGTTTATTTCTAGTTCAAATTGCAATCAACATCAGGAGTCAGGGCAGGGGTGATGCTCACTCAGACCAGTACTTTAGGTGCTTCTGTCTAATGGCTTCACCATCCTTTAGTCTGGGCCTCAGAGTCCCTATAACATCTTCTGTCTCTAGACATCAGACAGAGGTAAGAAGGTAGACCAAACCAAAGTTATTTATATGCCAGATCTGAAAATGGGAAAAATCACTTCCATTGACCAAAACTCAGTGATATGGCCACTTCCAGCTACAATGGAATTTGGGAAATGTAATATGGCTGTGTGCCCAGGAGGAAGAGGAATCAGGTTTTGTTGAATGCATAGCAGAGACTTGCTCGGGGTTTACACCTAAAGACAAGACAGATTGGGGGAGGGGTGTGGCCTATGAGCATCTATTTTGTCTCACTACCGCTCCAAAGATATTCCTTCTTAACACGCAGTTGGTGCCAGGAAGGGAATAAATCAGTAAAACTACTTTATAGAGAAATTTGGCAACATGCAGTAAAGTTGAAGATGTGTGAAATATATGACCCAATGTGGCAGATAAGAAAAACATGATCACAATATTTTTCAGCTTCTCTCATCCCTTAACTTTGGGCTGACCTTGTAACTTGCTTTGACCAATAGAATGTGGTAACAGTAATGCAATGTGCATTCCAGAGTCTAGGCCTTAAAGGGCCTTGCAACTTCTTGGACCACTGTCGTAAGAATGCCGTGCTGTGAGGAGACTGGTCTACCTACTGGAGGATGAGAAGCCATATGGAGAAGATCTGACGTGCTCCAGCATACAGGTAGCCCCAACAGCCAGATACATAAGTGAGGCCACATTGCACTCTCTCTAGCCATCATCTGATTGCAACCAGATGAAGAAGACCAGCAGGGAACCACGGTGCCCACCCACAGAATTATGTAATTCATTACATTAAACCAGTAAGTTGTAGTGTTTTGTTATACAGCAACAGATAACTGATACAAACTTGGAATTTTACCTCCAAGTATATACTGAAGATAAATTCTCACATTTGCTCAAAGAAAAATGCTCAAGAGTATCCACCACAATACTTTATAAAAGGAAAAATATAAAAACAACTAATATGTCAACGATTCCAAAAAATGGATAAAGTATGAGGTAGATATCCAATGGAATGCTATGCAGCTGTGAAAACAGAGCTACAGGTATCAACTTGGATAAACTTCAAAAACATTCTATTAAGAAATGAAAGTGAATTGCCCAATGATATACATTTATTCAATCATCAAATATTTATCAAGCACTATGTATATGTCTCAAATAATGCATTTATTAAAATAGACCAAAAAAAAAAAACCCATGACTCCACAACTTTATCTTCAATACACTTTTATTCTACTGGTGGGAGACAGCCAATAAAGAAGAAAATAAGTAAAATATTTAGTAATCTAGAGGGTGAAAAGTGCTAGAGAATGATAAAGCAGAGAAAGAAGATGAAAGATTAGAGGGACTTGCCATTTTAGATGGGGTAACCCAAGAAGGCCCTAAGGCAGACTCATGCAAATGAAGACTTGAAGAGACAGGAAACCAGCAATGTGGATATCAAGGAAGGGCCTTTTAGGCAAAGGACATTGCAAGTGCAAAGGCCGCCAGGTGGAAGGGCCTTTGATGTGTCTAAGGAATAGCAAAGAGGACAATGAGTAACTGGCCTAATAAGTAAAGATAATATGTACGAACCCAACTATTGCATTTAGGAACACAAAAAATAATAGCACATATTATCTATGAATTCATAAATATCTAGTAAAATTATAAAAATAGGTTAGGAATATATACATATGTCAAACAAGTATAAAAATAAACATGGCAGGATACACATGGACCTCAGGATAAGATTCTCTTTGGGGAAAATGGAGGTAAATGGGATCGGGATGGAGTAAAATATTTTATCTTTTTAAAAATGTCAAGCAAAGATGAAAAAACATATTAATTTGCTTTTATTTATTAAGTAAAATTTATTCAGTATGGGTGTTGGGCAAATGGGCTTTCATTATTCTCTGTATTTTCCAGTATGTTGGAAATATTTCATAACTGGTTTTAAAAGGAAATGAAGTAGTAAGTATTTCATCAATAATCAACTGATTAAATGAGGAGACATAGTTGGACACACATACACACATGTGTACAGACACACACACACAAAGTGAGAAGGGTGTTTGCCAACAGTCCAAAACTCAACAGGCATCTCAGGGATGGGCTTCACTGAAAAGGACACCATCTCTTCCTAGGGGGGACAGTCACCACATTTCACATATAACATTACATAGAAGTTAATCCATATCTAGTTAGCTTAATTCCATTTTGATGATGGCAAACATCAACGTAGGTTCTACTTTAACCCTTTCGTGCCTCTTTGTCTGCTTCTAATATAATTTTGAAGGAACACTTGAATATAAAATTGCATTCAAAATAGAAGAGCATGTGCTTCTGCAAAACTAGACAGAAGGGGGGAAGTTAATAATAACGATCACGATGACAGTAATAGCACTGACATTTATTGAGCACTCAGTGTTCATCAGCCCCTTTTCCAAATTTGCATCTTGTATTAGCTCATTTGATTTTCCTAACAGCTCTATGAGGTTATCCCCATTTGACCACTGAAGCACAGCAAGGCAGAGATGAGTGACATGCCCAAGGTCATACAGCTAGGAAGGGATGAAGCTGGGCTTCAAACCTAGTGTGGACTGTCTGATAGCAGAGGCTGAACCTTGACCACTAAGTTCCACTGGGGATACATAAACCTCTGACCACATTCAAAAACTGCTATCACAACTTTTGCTTGGATACTAAAGTTAAAACCAACTGTGAATGTGTTTGTACAACCAGGCAATGAATTATTAACTACTAATATATGGTTCATATTTGCTTCAACTGATAGGATCAGAGGCTTCAGTAGAATTAATGTGAACCTTAATTGCCCACTAACATAAATCTGAGAACTTCCTTACTCTGATAAATAAATCAATAAAATTGTATCTAAAATAGTTATGACAATTTAAACTTTTATAAACACTATCATCCTTATGATAGTGTTGGCGTTTGGGGAAAGGGGGCAGGGTCCAATTCTGTTCTGAGTATTGCCCCCTAATTCTCCCTGAAATCCACATTCATTTCCCTGAAGGCTCCATTCCCACACATATCAGTCCTACATGGTCCTATGAGGCAAGGTTTGGAGATTGCTTCTCAACTGGGAATTCTCAACGTGACAGTCCAAAATTCTGTCATCGCAAACCAAACAACCAAACCTGAATATAGTTTTCTAAAAAAATGAGATGCTAAGACAATGAATACAATGCAATGGCATCTACGATCACTAAAACCAAAGTTGGAAAATGTAAATAATTTTATTTGATTTTTAGCTACAAAAATGAAAAAGAACTAGCATACTACTAGTATTTCCACTGATTTTTTTCATTAATAGATTAAATGTTTGCAGTCCATATAGAGGACTAAACCTTATAACTTGAAAATCATGTCTGATGAGAAGTCTGTGCAATAGGGAACATCAAAAAGGTACGTGATAGGGCATCCAAAAAACAAATTCACTGTTGATTAATTGCTTCTTTCAGATAATTTCTATTGTTAATATAACTAATATTTTCCCTCATTGAAGTGAAGCTTTGGTAAATGAGAACAGACACACATCTCTATCTCCTTGGTCTTGCTAAATTCTAACCATTTTATAATATCAATCCAGAGGTACTGTTTCACTCCACACATTAGCTCAGAAAAAGGAATTTATTCATTCAGAAATCTTCCCAAATGTATCTCCTCTAGTCACTTAGTCTTCAAATTAAATAAGTGGATTAGAATTTTCTGTCAATTGTTCCAAAATGTTTCTGACTCCTATGGTTTCGAATCAGTTACTTTAAGTACATTAAAGCTTCATTTAAACTATTTTTATTACTGGAAACCAGGTACATTCAATGCTCCCAGAGTGACGTTTCTAACAAGACCAATTCAAACTTTGCTTCACTAAAATACAGCCACCAGGGGGGAAAAACACCATAAAGATAGTAATTATGGTGAGATAATCAAAGGCCTCCACACTGAAAAAAAAAAATTGTACTAAAAATGTCACTTGTGGGTTCTGAGGCTTTGGAGCCTTGTGAGGGACTATTTTAAACTAAGTCAAGGGGAAACAACACCCTTTGGATCTCTCTCCCCTCCCCTCTCTCTCACTCTTGGGAAGGAGAGAAGATATAAGTCGAAAAAAAATCAGGCAGCTCTTCTCCCCACTTCCTTCTTTATCTTTATTTCTACAGATGCTGCAAAACATCCCCATTTCACTTAGAATTTTCTTCCTCTCGGATGTTTCTAGCTTGTAATTACCATCATGGGGAGTTCCGACACGACCGTCTTTAAGATCTTTCAGGCCCCGCATGGGAAAATTCCCAGCAGAAACTGTATCTGACTCTTGCTCTCTACAGAAAGCAGCAGTGTGAATGGACTATACAAAGTTGACTCAACTTGAATAGGCATTTCTGAAAAGAAGATATACAATAATCACATGAAGAGATGTTCAACATTACTAGACAGTAATGAAATGCAAATAAAACCACAATGAGATGCCACCTTACACCCACTGGGCTGGCTACTGTCAAAAAGTATTGGTGAGGATGTGGAGGAACTGGAGCCCTTGTGTGTTGCTGGTGGCAATGTGGAATGGTACAGCCACTGTGGAAAACAGTATGGCAGCTCCTGAAAAACTCGAGCATAGAATTATGATATGATCCAGCAATTCCACTTCTGGGTATATGGCCAAAAGAATTAAAAGCAGGGACTTGAACAGGTATTTTACACCAGTGCTCATGGGAGCATTATTCACAATAGCCAGGAGGCAGAGAAACCCAAGTGTCGACTTAGGGATGAACAGATAAACAAATTGTGGCACATACATGCAACGGAATATTATTCATCCTTAAAAAGGAATGAAAGTCTGACACATGCTACAACATGGATGAACCCCGAAGATGTTGTGCTAAGTGAAATAAACCAGACATAAAAACACAAATATTGTATGATTTTATTCATTTGAGGGACTTCGATTAGTTAAATTCATAGAGACAGAAAGTACAGCAGTGGTTGCCAGGTGCTGATTGGTGGGGGAAATGGTGATTTATTGTTTAATGGATACAGAGTTTCAGTTTTAGAAGATGATGAAATTCTGGAGATGGATGGTAATGATAGCTGCATAAATAACGTGGATGTATGTAATGCCACTGAACTATATACTTAAAAATGATTAAAATGGTAAATTTTATTTGTGTATATATATGTATATATATATTACCATAATAAAAAAAGTTGGCTCAGAGGACATAATTATAAACACAGAATTATTTTCAGTCAACTATTGCTTTCATAAATCGATAATCTACCTCCTCAATTGCTGCTCTGTGATAGGCTGTAAATACGATGATTCTGGGGTATAGAGGCTCTCCTTTTAGCCACCAGCAGATCAGAGGCTACGTTGTAACAGACAGAACCACAGTCACTCATGTCCCTAAACCTTCCGCTGCTTAGGGAAGATGGCTCTAGCCTAAGACAAATGGATGTCATTTCCTCCAGCACAGGCCCTGACAGACATCACTAATCAAGTGCAGCACTGCTTTGTCTAATGTCCCTTGGGACTTCATAATCCTTCCCAACATAGGGTTCAGGTGGTCACCAATTAATCAGAGCTTGTCTGCCAACATGAAATCTATTTGCCATAGTGATCTCAGTGGTAATCTATATATTTTTACCCAAACTAAAGCCTTCCACATTAAAAACCAGCTATGATGAACCTGAGAACACCAGATTACAGATGTAAGGGGACAGGTTTGCTCCACTCACTGTCCATGACTTTCCACTGTCCCGGATTGTGACACATGCCATAGAAAAGCACCTTGGGTCATATGACACAAATAACCACAGACAGAAATTCTTGAAAGCATAATAATAAAAAGGAGACATGCTAGTAGAATTAAAACTGTCCTTATGAAAGGCCTCACTGTCTTCTAGAGCGGGGCTTGGCAAACATTTTCTGTAAAGGGCCAGATAGTAAATATTGTAGCCTTTGTGGGCCATTCGGTCTCTGTTGCAATTACTCATCTGTGGACTAAGAAAACAGCTTTAGACCATACATAAATGGATGGGCATGGCTGCATTCCAATAAAACTATTCACAAAAACAGGCAGCAGGTTGGATTCAGATTTGCCCTGTAGGCCACAGTTTGCTGCCCAGTATTCTAGATACGCCATCTTCAGTTCAGATTTCTGTGAGAGCCTCTTTCCCCTTTCCTTTTTTCTACCTTCAGATTTTAAAGCCATTTCTAGCCCCACCTGAGCACCTCATCTCCTGCCTGAAAAAACCCTGTACACCTAAATATAACTGAATGAAGGACAACTGGCACAGAAGGCAGAGCACCAAGCAGGAGGCAGAAGAAGGCAAAGAGAAAGGATCCAAAGGGGCAGAAATCTTGTATGGGGGTTGGGGGTGGAGGGTGGGAGGTGGAATGTCGTGTCAAGAACTAAGGCCCTTCTCCCAGTGGAAGGCTGAAGGGATGGATCAATAGTATAGTCACTCTCTAATTTCCACCCACTCACAAAGCTGGATGCTTTGGAATGTGGGGTTCAAATCCATCCAAAGTGAAGTCTTTGTGGAAATGCTCCTGGATTCCATGTGTGAGCTTGACATGACTAGGGGCAGTTTGGTTGTGGGATGTACTAACCTCGCTAAGGGTAGTACAGAGAGCCATATCCTTAGATCACTCTGGAGATTGGTGCAAAACAGGTTCAAAGCTAAGATAAGGTTATTTCATCCATTGCTACTTTCAACAAATTCTGCTCAACCACAATTATTAGTAAGTACAGCAGAGTAAGTATGGAGCAGGCTGGAGCCAGAGGAGAGAAAGAGGAGAGTGTATGTGCGTGGGTGTAGAGAACAGATCTGTTCGGTGTTACCGGATCCTAAAGCTGGAAGCAGGTTCTGGTGTGAAATGAGGCTGAGAATTTAGCTGGGGCAAGACAATGGAGGGCCTTGAATGTCCCGGTAAAGATCTCAGAGTGTATCCTGCATGCAACGGCAGAGCTGTTGAAGGTCTTAGGTAGGCCAGTGATGGGGAAATGCAGAGAGTGACTCAGAACAGAATCAGGGCTTGGGCAAAGGGGTCAGTCAAGAAGCCATTACATAATCCAAGCAAGAAAAGATGAAGATCAGAACAAAGGCAGGGTGCAGAAGGGAAGAGGGCATAGATTCGAAAAATATTTAGAGGCTAAAATCAGTAGGACCTGGTGAGCAATTAGGTGTGAGAGGAGGGGGATGTTAGGGACAGGGAGGAACTAAAGGTGACTCTCAGATTTCTGACCTGGACAGCTGGGAAGATGCCTAGGTCATGTCCCTGGGAGGCCAGACCAGGCCATACCTCATTATGATCTTTCCAACTACAGAGAGAACCACTTACCCAGCAAACAGGCAGTCCGGAAGAAGTTCCAAGAAAGAAAGATGTAAAGATAAAACCAAGTTTGGAAATGCCCTGGTAAGACGTACTGGAAATCATAATTACACACATATAAATAAAAGTCCAGCAGAGAAAAACCGCCATAAGAGGCCATTATTAAAGCCGGTTTCACTGTACATGGTACTATTTCTACCATGTTTCAATGTTTTGCCTGTAAAATACACAAAGCTATGAAATGTATATCACATGTGTGTCTGTGTGTTTTACAACCATGCCATGCCTCAGATGAACACTTTCTGTCCTGTAGTATTTCATTAGACGCAGCCTTTTTAAACAATGGAGGGAATTTTAGTAAGTATATATTTCAAATTACCTACCCAGAAAAAATATTCGAGTGAGTAAGCACCCATTTACTGTTTAAGTTTATAAATTATTGTTATTTCTATAAGTTTTAAAATATTTTCAAGTTGTCTGAAACAGCATACACATCATTAAATAAATGTCAAATTATTATGGAAAGATGACATAAAATTGCTGAACACTTGAGGCACCACAAATCTTGGGTAACTAAATTCAAAAAGGCATGTGGGATAAGAAAAAACAAAAATGAGTAGTGAAAGGTCCAGGGACTCAGCAAAATCTGCTCCCTGGGACAGGGAAGTACTAATTCAGGAACTACAAGCTGTGCCTAAATTCAAACTAAGAACTGAGAGGCTGGCTCTACATTCTAACTGCTGCCCTAACAGAACATTTTATAAAAACTAGAGGAGCAAAAGCCCTACAAACTGGAGGGTACATAAAGATTTTATGTCCCTTATCAGGGGTTGAAATAAATGACATTCACAAACAGGCTTCTGATCTTCCAGTTTCACACTGGGAAACGTACCTGCATTCCACTGACTATAGAACAGCTGAACACAAGTGAGATTCAGGTTTGAATCGTGGCTCTGTCGGTGGCAAACTGCATTCCCTGGAATAAGGCATCCTCTTTTATTCCATCACCTCTGTCTCTGCTTCTGAGAAGTGAGGAGGTTGGAGTAGAACATCATGGCTCCTTCCAGCCAGGTTCCAAAAAGGCAACCCCTGGGAGTGCTCCACAGCACTCAGGAAGCTCACTGTGAATTTCCTGTTTCATGTCAGTCTCTACAGCAGGAAGGCAACTCTGCGAGGACGGGGCCATGGAATCTCATTGATGTCCATATACTCAATGCCTAGTACAGTGCCTGGCACTCAGAAAAATCTCAACAAATATTTAAGTGACTGTCTTCAAGGAACTCCCTAATCCTTTTTTGCTTTTATACATTCTTATGTAGTTACTAGCAATAACAGAATTAAAATTCAGATCCCTGACATCTCCCTGAGAGTGGGGGGCAACTCAGTTCCAAGTTGGATCCCTGTCCATCCATTCTTTTTTTGCTATCAGATCATGTGGGGACTTTCCTCATTAGAAACTTTCCCAGTGATCAGTTCCTCTCCCACCAGGCCCTGAAGGGCCATATTCTCAAACTGTTGCCCAGAGTTGCCTGGTTCTTCTAAAAGGAACCAAAAACCCCATTTAAGTTTGTCTCAGATTTTATGTTAATAAAGAGGCTGAGCGTGGTTGTACGAAGGGCACACAGTACGGAAGTTTAAAAGGTAAGCGGCCTTGCCCCACCCAGTTTCTTTTCTTTCTTAAAGATCCCTCGAATGATGCACTCCACGAAGTCCCACCATCCCTTTGTTCCTGCCATGAGGAGTCAATCTCTCCAGTGGGGACACGTCCCCATCTCCTTGCTCAGAGCCCCTGTTCCTCAGCCAGCAGAGGGAGGCTCCCACCCTTAACGTTCTCTCGTTTTGTTCTATCTACTGATTGCTGAGCTTTCCCCCGAGCTGCAGGTCCCGGGGAAACAGCTGGGACTCCTTCAAAGACAAGCTCCACACGAGCATAAAGTAACACACCCTGCAGCTCCCTGCCCAGAGCTGCCACCCTGCTGTCCACAGTGTCTGGATCTCCCGCGGTAGAGGGGACTCTCCAGCCACACTCCATCCAGGCACCTCCTTGCCCTCCTCAATTTCTCTGAGAATCTCCCTCTTGCCGATGACCCTGGTTGAATTCAAGTTTTGCACATTTTTTTTCTGTTGACTTTTGAGCTTCCCTACGTGGCCACTTTTATTTCATTCCAGTTCCGCCAACATAGGAATTTCAAAGCTTGCCTGCACATAGACAAACAACAAAGTGGACAAAACTAAGCTCTAATATGCAGGGATACACATGTGGATAATAAAAAAATACAAATGGCAGTAAGGTAGAGAGGACCATAAAAATCAGGAGAATGGTTATTCTGGGGGGGATGAAATGGGTTGATTTGAGCAAGGCCTCTCAGAGGGCTTCTGTGCTAACTAGAAAGTTCTAGGTCTTTATGTGACTGGTGGTTCAAAGGGGTTCACATTATAAAATCATTAGCTATACATGTGTTTTTAGCTGTTTTCTGTTGTATTATACATCATAAATTTTTAAAAAAATTCTTGTCCCCTTGGACTCTACAACTTAACTAAGGAATAATGATCAACTGGATTTGTGTAAAATTAGTTCTGTAAATAGAGAAATTAACAAGTCTCTTCCATGCTTCTGTAAGTTCTCATCACTGCAATAAATATTTCATATCCAACTTCCATTTCCCTGTCTCTATTCATGAATCAAAGCAGATCTGCTGGAAGACAGAGAGTATGTCTAAGGAAAGCTAGGCTGGAGAAAAACTCTGGATGATGGATAGCCTAGCAGGGCAAAAAAGGCCTGAGTAGCCACTAAAAATATAAGGCCTCTTTCCTTTTGTGTCTGTTAAAGTATTTTTAAGAATTACTACGTGCAGAGGAAAACGTTAAGGCAGATGAAGACAATAATGACGGTATTATTATGACATCTATTGCCATTGTGTGCCTGGGGCTAAGTATTTAATGCACTTCATCAAATTTAATCCTTACAATAACCCTAAGAGATAGATACTATTTTTTCGTAGTAATTCTACATGGTTTATACCATTATTCCTTCAATAAGCCAAGGTCACTCTCACCTCTGGACGTTTGCACATGCTGTTTCCTCCACCTGCAATGCTCTTTCCCCCAACTATCTGCGTGGCTGGCTCCAGCTCCTCCTTCAGGTCTTAGTTTAAATATCACACACTTTTCATTTAACAATTAGCCTTCTTTTCCCTTCTGTTACCACTTAAAATGCATACCAAATACATCCGGCACTCAGAAAAGCCACTGTCCCATAGGATTCTTCATTCCTGCTCACAACCATGGTAAAATCTTTCACAAGTGGCAGATGTCCCTCAGTGGCAGACTGAGCCATCCTGGAATTCTTTTCAGTTACTATCCAGCTGCAAGGAGGCAATCTATTTTTGAGATAAACATATCTTTTGACAAGGAGCCATGAAAAAAGCAAGCAATTAATACACGGGTCTGGCCAGCAAAGATACACTTGTTAATTACTACGAAGAAGAAAGAAAGTCACAGTGCTCAATCTCAAATGCCAACCTCCAGGCTGAGAAGGGAGAAAGCCCACCCTCCTTGCAAAGATGAAACCCAGGAAAAGAATCTTCATTGCTCAGCAAAACAGCTGTACGTGGCTTTGGTTAGGTCAAGTTTTAATTGCAAACTTTAAGCAATGATAAAGACAGCAAACAAAATCCTTCAGCCATGAGAAGAAAGAATAACAATAGCTGTATGCACTTAGTATGACAAGGAAGTATACAAAGTGTTTCTAAAATTTATTTCATAGCTAAAACTTGTGTTTAGCTTGGTTTTGTGGCTGCCTCTGCAGCCCGTATGTGCAGGGCTTTATAAATACTCTTCAGGGGTCCTGCCTCTCTCCCCACACTCCGCGGCATCAATCAAATAAACCAAGGGGCCGTCCAAGTGTGCTTGGCGAGCCCTCTGTGGCCCACACTCACCACTTAGCCACAGGAGCCGTACCCTTTTCTCCTCAGTCGCCTCACTCCTGTGACCTCCGGCCTGGGGACTGTGTCCAGCCTCTGAATTTACGGGAACCCCTTGCCCACCTCCAGTGCGTGGGTATGCAAGGCCATATTTAGCTCAACCTACACATAGTTCACTTCGCCCAACCAGGTAACGCCAGACACCGAGTGAGCATAAAGAAGAAAGGGTTTTCTGTCTCAAGTATCTGTCTGTGTGAAGTCAGTGGCTTTTTAAATGCTACCACTTTGGTGCCTATGTGTCAAATTCTTTGGGTGTTTAATTTAGAGGTGGAAAATACAGCCATCTAACTCCAGCAAGCAAAATTAAGGAGGCCATGGTATTTCAAGGCAAGAAAATAAAACCATTTGAAAATGGATATACACATGTGTGTCTCTATCTATACACATGCATATATACCATATGTGCATGTGTGCTCACTGAGTGCACGGCTTGCTGCCAAGCACTAAGAAAAGTTTTTAAAATTTATGATGCTGGGAAAAAGTATACAAAGACATAAATCTTAGCTTTTTCTCCCAATCAATGCTAAACTATCAGAGCAGGCATGCAAATCGCGAGTAAAGTATAACCCTCAGAATTCAGAGTTTAACAGAAAACCTAAAATTAGCAATGGACCCTACAAAGTATATCAGAAAAGGATTAAATATTTGGTCAATGCTAACTACAGCCATGATAATGATGACATAAAATAATTGTGTATGTCATTTCCAGAGTACATTCCCATGCACAAAGAACTATGAAAAATGACTTTACATTGAGAGGCTATTGATTCATATATACTGATGAGGCAGCTAGTCTTCTTACGCCCATTTTAAAGATAATAAAAATAAGGCACTCCAAGATTAAGAAACCTCACTATCACACAGCTGTGAAGTGGCAGAAGAGGGAATGGATTGCAGGCCTGTGTAACTCTAGATTAAAGAATGAAAACGGATGGTCATTGATATACGGCCTCCCCTCTGAAATGGGAAAAAATGAGAAAGGAACAAAAACCAGATCTAGACAAAGAAAGAGAATTGGGAAGAACTCAGGGAATTTCTGGATAATTTAGGCCTCCAAAGAATCAACATCACCCACGATGTCGACATAATTTTGGCAACATAAGGTTTTTGTGTGGTTATAAATCACTTTGAATTTTTTGCAGTATAGAAGCAGCCATTTGAAAAGTTGGAAACCCAATCAGTTTATTATTTATACGATGCTTAAAAACTAGCTTGCTTCGTTTCAAATTGAAATCATGTAGTCTGGGAAAAAAAAAATGTTAAGCTTACAAAATATGCCAGAATGTTCCCATCTCCATGCACACCATCCCTATTCTAAGTCGTCACCTTAGAGGCTGTTACTTTTACTCCACATCTTGGGAAACTCACCTTTGGAACCATCTCCAGAGTCAGGCACACTTTTGTGACAAAATAGCATTCCAGTAGCATAACTTTATAGCCACATGTGTTTTAGAGCCAACTCTGGGGAATAAGGCAGCTGATCAAAACAGAAAGCGCCAGTTTGAGGGAAGAACATGTTGTGATTACAGAAGAGTAAGGTCTCCTGTGTGGCTTTCACGAGGAGGTCCAGAAAGATTTTGAGTAACAGCCACCATGCTGGGAAATGAACACGAGTCCCACAGGGTGATTCCTGAGGAGGGACAGGTTCATTAGAAACGCGAGTGCCAAAATCTATACCATTGAGGACAGCGGTGATGCAGACCTACAGCTTACACAGGCGCGGTGTTCTCTGCCCGGGGCCAGCACATGGCAGGCACCCACTGCACATTTGTTGAATGACTCAGTGACTCCATCCATCTGTCAATTGGACAATGAATAAACACTTGGCTAGTGAGAAAATTTTTTGCTGACATAATAGTTATCTGTCAAAGACCTAAACACTCAGAAAAAGTATGGCTTCACTGGAAAACTAAAATATGAAGGAAAACCTGCTTTAAGGACCTACCAGCCCATTTTGCCCCCCTTCTCCAGATTTTTCCAGCCTGGAGACCAGGTGTCCTAAACGTGTGCATTCAAGGTGCCTTCTACACAAGCAATTGCTCTGAGGGCATGGTGGGAATTAGGTCTCCTCTGGAGCTCTTATTACGCGGCCCCTCCCGGCTCTCCTGACAGCCACTCCAAGCAGCTTCCAATGAGGACAGTGTCCTCTATAGCTTAAAGGAGAAAGAAAAAACAACCAGGGCAGATCTCTAAAGATGCACATCTTCAAGTGCCAGAAAAAATGCCTCTCGCAGGAAAATTCTGTTCAAACAAACTCGTGACAAAACCTACATGATGCATCCTTTATGCGTGTTTAGCCTGTCTGATTATTTGGCCACTTATTTATCTAACATTTAGGAATAATTAATAATTTATTATTGTCTTATTACCAATAGGGCACTGAAAAGATAGAGTTGAATAAGACACAGGTCTTCACTTGTAAAGAGGTCACCATCGAGTCTCAGTCAGAAGACATGACTCTGCCCTCTCCCAACACACACCCCACACACACCCCGGGGTGACCAGCACTGGCAGTGGCACTCTTCACTTCCCTCCCCTCCCCGGATGTAGCCTCAGTCCTTCCCTACTGCACCCTGCAAAGCCACTACCAATCCACACAGCTGCCATGGCAGCTTATGTGCAATTCTGCTCACTTATAATATTTCATTTATTCAGTTAGCAAAAACACATTTATTGAATGCCTACAATGGGCAAACCCTGCTCTGGGTACATAAGACAGAGTCCTCCATCCTAGGAGGAGGGATGATGGACAAAGTGCCCGTGTACTCACAAGAAAGACAGCCAATAAACAAGTACACAAATAACTACATTATTATTTAAAACTGTGATGCGATAAAGAAAGATAAAATAAGGTAGGACTATAAAGAGTAATAAGAACCATTAATTGGAAAGAGCATTCAGAGAAAGCCCCTCTGGGGAAATGACAAGTGAGCAGAGACCTGTATGAAGTGCAAGAGTAAGTCACATACATACCTGAAGAAGGAACCTTCTAGTCAAGGGAACAGCCTGTTCCAGGACCCTAGGGCGGGGCAGGCTTGGGGACTAGCGTGCTGGAGCAGTCAGTGAGGGGGACAGTGGAAGGACAGCAGGTCAGAGAACCAGAGCCAACTGCATGGGGCGCTGCAAGCTATGGTAAGGACTTGGCTGAGCCCTCACAAGTGTCAACGTCACGGCATCATCAACCTCCTCACCAGCATCCTCGCGGCACCAGCCAACACTCACCCTGTGCCAGGCACTGTTTCCTAAATGACCACACAAGACTAGGGAAGTGGGTACTTTATTTATCACCTGAAACTTAACAACATTGTTGTGCAACACACAGCTAGTATGTGTCAGCATTAAGTCAACGCAGGAGCCCGTGACCTTAACTAGTGTGGTCAAAACATACCTTAGAAAAAGTAGTTACAACTCTGCCTGGTAAGATAATAACACCTCCTCAAAAGTTATAAAACAAGCCCTGCTACTGTTATGGGAATGGATGTCTGTGGCTTTGTGCAAGATTCTAGAGAGTGGGTCACGACACATGGGTTCCTAAAGTGCTGGAGTCAAACCTCTCGGAGGTGAAGACCAAGTGCAGGGGAGACTGCACCTGATGACGGAAAAGCACTTCCACAGGCACAGACCGTTCGGCAGATGACGCTTGTGGGGAGTTCAAATGACATCGTTCCACGAAATATTAACACAGCGTGGTAAGAAGCATATGTTGTGTAATGAGTGATTTTAAATGCAACTAAATTAAGATAAATATCATAAGTAGACATCTTGACTATTTTATCTATATTCCTATAAGTTTATATATTCAAACTTGAAAAAAATTTTTGAGACTTCTCTTTGAGAAATATCAGTAGATGGCTTTATATTCAGGGTGGCTTATGTTTGGGTACATACGATGATATTTACTGAGTCCTAAGTGATGGAAGGACGTGACCATCAGAACCAGGAAAGGGGCCCAGTCCTCAGCCGGGGGACTTTTGCAGGGAACAACAAAACTGCAGGTGCTGACTTGGGCGGAAACACTCAGACTGGCTTTGCTTAGAACACTCATCTTTTGAACTTGTAGTGTTGCTCAGTCCAGTCTATCAAAAAATTCCTTTGGGCTTTATTCTCCCATCTCCTAGTACATCTTATATTATGATTATGTCTTCATAGTTCTGTCCGTCCATTAGGTAAGAAAGAAGCATGCACCTGGTCTCAGAAACCCAAGAGGTTAGGACAGAGCCTGGCACAATAGCTGTGGAATGATTGAGTAGATGAATAAAACTTTCATTTCACAAGTATTTAAAATATAGAGATATGGCCTTACTTTTATATGGGAAAAAAATAAGCTTTGAGAATTTAAAATATTACAGAAAAGAGCATCCTCCCCCACACCCTCCTTATATGTCCCAGACTTCACAGCCTCTAACGATCCAATTCTAGATACGACCCTGGTCTCAAACACTGGACTCCAATGTACGTGCGGTAATTCCTGTGAAGTGAAACTTTATTCTGGTGAACTTAGCCACAGTCAAGTATGACCTTAATCCCCCATTTAGAGTAAGGAGGAAAATAACCTTGTAAGATGAGTAAAAGGGTAAAGCCGTCATTAAGCCAGGTTAAGAGAGGTGCAGTTCATTCAGAAATTACAGGCCCATTTATGAGCAGACTCAGGCATGTAGGAGACATACATTCAAGGTCATATTGTTTAACTGTTAACATTTTCAAATTTGTGGTTTTCTAATTTCTCATAAGGATCCTTTCACAGCCAAAAACGCACAACCAAAATAAAAACAAGTCTGCTGGTAATGACACAGGGACGCTCTGTGCTTCATTTTTAACCCGTGTAATTGACTTTGACAGCATAACATAACCCAAAGCACTAGATTCCACACTGCCAATGCACTGCCTTAACAGAGAGAAGGAAAAACTGCATCCAAGCGAGAATTAACAATGGATACCTTAAAAAATTCAATTTTATATTTTGAGGCTGGAATAATTTCCACATCTTCCTCCAAAGCCTTCGTCATCAAATTTGGATTTGTGGGCTTATCGTTTGAAGTCAACGTGGATTCCAGGGTCAAGGAATAATAAAAGAAAAAATTACTGTACCTGTCATAAACATTTTTCAAGTCTGCTTCATATCAGGCAATATTAATTAATGAGGTGCAATTTTTAAAAGGTGTATAAGTAGAATTTTCTTGGTCAATCATTCTAGCAGAACTGTTCTTTAATCGAGTAGCAAGGGGAATCCAGGTGAATTCTAATTCAACAAAGACAATATTATGCCTAATAAAGCGTCACTGCAGAGTCTGTCCAACCTCAAACTGGAATCAAAGAAGTAATTGCGTATCTCAGTTACCAGCACTATGAATCAGTATTTACCTTCGTTCCATAAAATACTGATTCTTTGCAATGTTAATAGATGTTCTAGGGAGGAAAAAAAAAGACTTCTTTTGTCAAATGATTCAGAGAAACTTTGGATGAAGAAACATTAAACATTTCTCTTGACTGCAGGACTTCTCAGAACCTTTAATATCCTAACATACATGTTCCTCTTGAAGTGAAGGATAGAGTATATGTTATTTTCCAAAGGCATTTGACAAATGAAACCCTTTCTCTTATAGTATCCCATAGAACTATCACTTTGATAAACACGTTTTGGGAAATGTGAACCTAGATAATATCAACCCGGTTTTTGTCAAATTAGTCTCTTTTCTATTTTCCCACAGTTCACTGTGACCCGAACAGCTGGGGGGAAAAATAGCCCCTATTGACATAGTGGCTTATTAAAATAATAGCCTGCTTCACAAACAATTACATTTAAAAGCCACATAGCTCCTGCCCTTGAGAAGGAAGTCTTTAACCCAGGTGGCTCGATTCTGAGAAGTTCCTGCACTATGTCTCTTCTGTACAGACTGTCACAGTTCTAATCTATCTTATACCAAAAAAGTAACAATTGGTGGATGTATTATTATAACCCAATGCTCTAAAGAAAGAAAACACAATGTGTTAGTGCATACTACAGAAGTCTTCTCAAAACAGCAGACCTTGCAGCCCCAACAAAAAAATAGAAAGAGCTCTTAGAATGACCTATTTAAAGCCAGGTATTATATTACCAGGATGGGCGGAGGAGCCTGACTGCCCTACTCCCCACACTACCCCCAGAGGGCATCCCTGCACCTCAGGTGCATGCTCTGCATCTGCAGCAGCCTCTGCAGTTTGCCCATGGGCTGCCATCTTGGCAGGTGCTTTTAAATCACCACATGTATACATCCTTCAATTAGTTGCCAGACCTCAGGATTTCAGAGTTGGAAGGCACCTACTTACCCTAACATAAGCCTCTCTTTTGTAGATGAGAAAACTAAAGCTTAAAAAGAAAAAAAGCCACTTGCTCAATATCACACAGTTAATTGGTGACTAAAAAAACCCAGATACCCCCAACTGCCTCCTTGATACTCTCATCTCTCCCAATCTCAGAAGCCTGGAGTCTCGCTGATAGGCTGTGGTTCAGGAGGCCCTCTGGAAGCTTCTGTTCTGGCTGGTGAGAGCCAAGGCTGCAGCTGCAGACATAACCCCATTGTTGCCCCTTTCAAATGGTCCTCCATCTCAGAGCAGGCAGCAGCCCGGTAATGATGTTCTGGTTTACTTTCAGAAGCTACTGCAAATCACATGCTGGGGGAAGGACACCTTTGGTTAGAAAAGATCTAGGGTAAAGAATCTTGTCTTATTGTTAAATCCAGCAGGTGGCACAGCGCCTAGGACACAAAAAGTCCTCAGAAAACATCAACGGGACTACTCGCTAAACCGAAGGCACAGCCTCACACACCTTTAGGAAGCATTTAAGTCTATCTCACTAGTTAAAAGAAAGTTTACCCTCTTCCCCATAAAATCCATACAAAGCCTCCTTACCCAAGTTTATGCTACCTAATTTTTCCGTCTGTTTTTGCAGTGGCCTGATTTCAGTATTGCTGTAGTTCCTGTGGCCAACGTAAAGCAGCACATAAAGAACCAGTTCCACACAGGAGAGAGAAAGCCGCCTAGTTTATAATTGTGACCTCTGGTTTAACAATACCAAGTCTCAATCTTCTCATCTGGGAAATGGTTTCAAAGATAGTAGCAACCTCATTCGTTTGCTGGGAAGATTAAATAGGTCAATGTGTGTACATAGCAATCTGGCCAACTAGGCTTGGTTTTTAACTGCTGCTTGTATCAAAAAGAATTATGAAGCTGGGTGGGCCAGAGCCTTG
Organism: Varecia variegata; assembly: GCA_028533085.1. Taxonomy (NCBI): domain Eukaryota; kingdom Metazoa; phylum Chordata; class Mammalia; order Primates; family Lemuridae; genus Varecia; species Varecia variegata. The sequence goes on along the minus strand of CM052436.1, from coordinate 159,925,742 downwards.
AGATCAGGTGCCTGGTCTGCCACAGGTGTCAATGTGGAGGGTGCCACAGACAGGCGGGTGTTTGCTGTAGACGCAGTGGTGAGCTGCCCTGATGCCCCTTCGGGACTAAGGAACGCATTCTCCAGCTGCCAGGGATGTGCCTTCCCTGAGAGCTGCCTTGTCAGAGCCTACGCCCTTCCCCAGGTGCTGCCCACCTCCACTGACGTGTTGATGAAGGGGTACAAGGCCCAGCCCTCGCACCTCCATTAGAGCCAACTCCCTCCAAATGGCTATCCCAGCTCTAGAGCGACTGATGGGGACTGCTGAGGCCTTTGCTGCAACTCCATTACAGTTTGACTTTCCCCTGTGCCCAATCCTGCTTCCTTCCCTTCCTGAGAGCACCTCCAATAAAATTCCTGCATGTTAACCTCAGAGTTTCAATTTCCCAGGGAACTCAACCAAGACATTATCGTTGGCTTACTTCATTGCTCAATAAAAAGTAGCAGCTATCATTCTTTGTGTTGAATTTTCTAAGCAATCCACACTTGTTTTTCCTAACAAGAGACTTCCTGAGTTTCTGTATGGGTGACATCCCTTTATGGATGAAGAAAAGTGGCAAAGATATAAATAACTTAACCCCATTTTTATTTATCATCTAAAGAGTCCTAAATTCTGTAGTCTATCCTCATAGCAATTTTCTCTACCATTGATTTATCACTTCTTCTTTAGTTACTCTAGTTTGAAAGACAAAGACATAGGAAATGACAGAATATCCTGTTATAAAATACGCAAAAATCTCAGTTTATTGTGAGGGGTAATTTTAAGTCATCTTAGATTCTCAATCTACTATCCAGTGCTGAGAGGCACAGGCCTGACCTTTGGGCTGGAGGATTTTCACCATTCAAATCCTACTGCCGACAGACATACCCTATGGAACCAGAGGGCTGCACAAATGGCCCCGGGCATGGGTGAAAAAGGCCTAGCATCTGGTCTCCCCTCTCCCAGTAACTCCCTCAGGATCATGGACAGGTCATTTGCCTTTGCTGGGCCCTATTTCCCTCATCAGCAAAACAAGGAGCTTATATTAAATAAAGTCTAAGCTCCTTTCTAGTAAGAAAAACTTACGATTGCTTAACCTCACAGGGTTTTTTTCCAGGCAACATAAATAAGATGTAAGGGGAAATTGTAATAGCAGAGAAGAAATTAAAAGTGTCATAAATTCAAGTTACCAACTTCCCAAACGTGTATTACAGGAGAGACTATTAAGTGAATAGGAACAGATTTTATAGTTGTATTTTCCTTTTGCAAGATTTCCATCTAAATCACTGCCTGTGTCATTGATTGTCATTTCCTTAATCTGGAGTGTTTGAATATACAGCTCAACAATGCTTTGGACAAGCCATAAGTCACAGTTAACATTTTAAAAAATTAACTGTGCCCAAGTCTCTGCCTTGGGCAGCAATGTGCTGAAATACCAGCATCTATTAGAAAGAGGTTATTGATGTCGGGGTGACATGCACTGTGATTTGCAGGTGCCCCCCTGACTAACCTCTGGAAGCGACATCTCTGGGTAAAACTAAAGTAATTGCCCTGACCAGGGGAAGCTGGTTTAACTGGACTGGCTCTTTTGATGCACGTTGAACACGATTGCCACCTAGGGACAACGTGCGTCTCACATGTGTGAGTTATTAAGTAAATTCCACCTTTAAAAAAGTAATAGGGTGTACTGTCCGAATTCTTTTTTTCTTTCAGTCCCCTTGCCTTCAAAGTGTGGGTTCTTCAATAACACCTTCACTGTATCTACTTTGAAAATGACACTGCACGTGCTACGGATTGAAATAGAATAGAAAAACATGTAGATGCTCCCAAGCACACATCTAAAAGGCTTCATCTCTCAGCGGCTTTTAAGCATGATTTCTGGTTCAGAATCTTTTGCCAGAGGAAGTATTTTGTTCAGCGTACAAAAGCTGAGCCTTAGTCTGACACTCACAGGAAGAACTCTTAAGCTTTGGTGACTCCTCAAAGCTTTGCCTTTAATGAGACCCATGATGGCAGATGAGTCACTGAGTCTCGGTTTCCTCATCTGCAAAATGATGACAGACAAACTTGTCCCACCTCAAGGTCCACAGGAAGATGCAGCCTGCAGATGACCCCGTGAAAGCACTTTTGGAAGCACACAGGGGTCTGGCCTAGGTGGGCTGTTGTCTTACTATTGACCAAACTGATCAGCAGTGGTGGTTTTAATAAACATATAAGAATGGTGTCTCCAGCTTATAGCCTAATCCTCATCTCAAAATAAGCCTAGAGGTGGAGTTAGGGGTAAACAGAGGCGAGACTGACTCTACAAAGCCAGCCCTCCTCTCTCCCTAGAGCTGAACATACCCTGTCCTTTAGGAAAGGATCTGTATCTGTTTCTAGTTCTCAATGGAGCACATAGGAGGGTGGACACTGCCTTTCCCTTATGGATTTATATTTCGGGGGCCAAAAGGCACAAAATAGGATAACATTTAAAAAATAGTCTTATCTTCCTTAGTAACCCCCCTCGAAATGAATAAGAGATAACTATATTATTCTAGCAAGATTCCTTTTTCTAACCACCCTCCCAAGACTTGTCATTTCAGACTCTACCCCCATAATAACAATGATTTCATTTGCCAAATATGTTGCATTTCATTCTGCAGGATCTTCAACCTTTGGCAAATAAACATTCACCGTGCCGAGGACTGCCGAAGAGCCACTAATGGAGTGAAACCTGAAAACCCTTCAGAAAAGAATAATGAACCCCACTCTGTCTCCAGGGGGTAATTTAGTAGGTAGATTAGGCAACACTTGATTAAGGGTAAACCTCTCTTTTCTATAGAAATATATTGTGTTTGTACAGAGGGGCTGTATGAAGTGGAGGATTATGTCACAAATCCACAGGAAAAAGCAGAAGACGTTTCTCAGAAGAAATATGCAGGTTACCGCACATTTGGAAAAACAAGTCATACTTTATTGGGAGGAAAGAAGAAAAACTCCACGTACAACAGTTTTATTTACACGATTCCACTTGGCTTCTTGGAACATTTCTAACAAATGGTTAGTTCCCAAATACATTGCACAGGATGTCTTGTCACCCCTGACAGTCTATGAGTTACTACAAAGAGTAACGACTTCAACTCAAGGCTACCAGAAACTGATTGTCAAATAAGATTTTCCAAGACTGCCTATAGGGACCCGCTACAACAAAAGTCATTTTTGGCTCGTGGGGGATTACAGTGTGAAAGAAAAACAAATGTCAAAATAAATCCCCAAGGAAAGAAAGCACTTCTGTACTGACCCTCAGTCCTACCCATCAATGTTCCATGTCCTCTGCAGACTAACAAACATTTGAGTATTTCTCTTCATCAAAGAGAGCCTTGAAATGTTAGATGAGGCTCAGTCTACATATCAACACTATGATGGGATTTATTCATAACTTAATGGAACTTACCAATCTCTACCCTTCAAGGTAGAAAACTGCAAAACAAACAAAACAGAGAACCCAGATATAAAACCATCTACATACAGCCATCTGATCTTTGACAAAGCAGACAACAATATACACTGGGGAAAAGAATCCCTATTCAATAAATGGTGCTGGGAAAATTGGATAGCCACATGTAGAAGACTGAAACAGGACCCATATCTCTCACCACTCACAAAAATTAATTCAAGATGGATAACAGACTTAAATCTAGGACATGAAAACATAAGAATTCTAGAAGAAAATGTTGGAAAAACTCTTCTAGATATCGATGTAGGCAAATAATTTATGAAGAAGACCCCAAGGGCAATCGCAGCAACAACAAAAATAAATAAATGGGACTTAATTAACTTAAAAAGCTTCTGCACAGCCAAAGGAAAAAAATCAACAGAGCAAATAGACAACCTACAGAATGGGAGAAAATATTTGCATGCTAAACAGCCAATAAAGGGCTACAAAGAACTCAAGCAAATCAGCAAAAAAAAAAAAAAAAAAAAAAAAAAAAAAACTCAAACAACCCCATTAAAAAGTGGGCAAAAGATATGAACAGAAGCTTTTCAAAAGAAGGAAGATAGACTAATGGCCAATAAACATATGAAAAAATATTCAATGTCACTAATCATCAGAGAAATGTATATCAAAACCACAATGAGATATCACCTAATCCCAGCGAGAATGGCTGTTATCAAAAAGTCCTAAAACAATAGATGCTGGCGTGGATACAGAGAGAAAGGAACATTTACACACTGTTGGTGGGATTGCAAACTAGTACAACCTCTATGGAAAATAGTATGGAGATTCCTCAAAGAACTAAAAGTAGACCTACCATTTGATCTAGCAATTCACTACTGGGTATTTATCCAAAGAAAAAAAAGTCATTTTATCAAAAAGACACTTTCACTAGACTGTTTACTGCAGCACAATTCACAACTGCAAAGAAGTGTAATCAACCCGAGTGCCCATCAATTCATGAGTGCATTAATAAAATGTGGTATATGTATACCACGGAATACTACTCTACCATAAAAGAAGTAAATTAATACCTTTTGAAACAATCTGGATGGAACTGGAGACCATTCTCCTAAGTAAAGTATTGCAAGAATGGAAAAACAAACACCACATGTACTCACTATTAAATTAGAACTAACTGATCAACACTCATGTGCACAAATGGAAGTAAAACTCCACGGAAATCAAGCAGGTGGGAGGGGGAAGGAGGAGATGGGTGAAATCATACCTAACGGGTGCAACGTACACTATTGGGGTGATGGGCACACTTATAACTTTGACTCAAGCAGTACAAAAGCAATTCATGTAACTAAAACATTTATACCCCCATAATATTCTGAAATTAAAAAAAAAGAAAAGAAAATGGCAAAGCAAGTACTAGAACCTAAATAAATAAATTTTTTTTAAATTAACAAATATATACTTACAACTGTGTTGGAATAAAGACAAATATAATCCAGGGAAAAAAAAATGCCACACAGTGTTAAAAAAAAAAAAGACATGATATTAAATTCTAATGAAAATTTGAACAAATGTGGATTTTCTTCTAAACCTGTGATCGGATGACCTTTCTCATCTTTCCATATGTTGAAAACGATGGCTGAAACGAAGCCTCCCTAAATCACTCTACACCATGCCTACCAAACAGCCATGGAAAACTAGGAACTAAATAAATGTGTTTTGACAATGATGAATCTCTTAACTCTGCTGGTCAGGTTTCTTCTAATGGCAGTACTTAGGTAAGTGTACCATAACACATGAACATAGATCACAGTTAGAGTAACAATTTTAAGCTCAGGGAATTGTAAAAGAAGTGAACTTAACTTAGTGACTTGGAGAGATGAACATGTAGATAGGAAGCCTAAAAATTGCTGCTTAAGATAGATGTGTCCCTCTGCAAAGAAACAACTTAGACAGCCTTGGGAACTTCATAATGAACTATATGTTTTGCTGAAAGCTGTGCATTTTTGAGGTTTATGTTGTTTGTTACACTTCCTCTGTTAGCTGATTCCAACTCTAATTGGAGGAGCAAAGTAAAGGAAGTCCCCTTGGAAAAAAGATACGGATATACAAGGTTGCACAAATTGAAAAATAAAATTGTCTTTCGAGCTTATTTTTTTTTTTAGAACTCTATTAAAAGGACATGAATAAATGGGAACATTCATTTGCTTTTTAAACTGATCACACTTGGGCTTAACCACGGGCAGAGAAGAAACTTTACAGTTCCCTGGGAACCTATAATTTGGAAACGGAAGCACACAAGAACAGACTTTAGTTTTCAGGCAATAAATTGAAGAGAATTCTGCAGACACACAACAGAAAAGGAGTATAAAATATTGGCTTGTGCATTTCTTAGAATGTTAGTTCATTAACTCGATAAGCTACACAGAAAAATGCAGCCAAAATCTACAAAGATGTCCACTGGGGTTTCAAATTGGCATATTTACTCAGCAAGAAATAGCCAGAGGTTGAAAAAAATAATGCATCCCATTCTGGTAATGACGATTTAGTGTGAATCTCTGGAAACACACCTTGTTGAAAAATCACCATGTGGGCTCTGACAGGACACACAGAAGCCCAAAGCCCCAAGGCCAGACATAAATATCATGCTCCATAATCTGTGTCCTGGGGAAAAGCTCTACAGAATTAACGAGAAAATCACCATCTTTCACTTCCACATTTCACACGCAATTCAACATTAACTTGAAAAATGTTTTAATTTTCCTCCTTATTACCCAAAATGTTTTTTAATGCTTTACTGGAAACTTTCATTGACTGGTGTGTGTTCTATATCTGTATTACTCATCAGTGTAAAATTGTTGCAAAGGATTTGTCGGGTGATATTCCCCAAAGGTCACTGTCTTCTATGATTAAAAGCTCCATTATCAGTCTCTCTGGGAGAAAACTCTAGTAACTGAAGTCTACATAGGTCAGGTACTGTGCTAGGCTCTTTCACAAATCTTATAATATTTACTCACTCAGGGAAGTAGAGATCGTAATCCTGTTTACAGGTGAAAAAAGTAAGGGTCAGAGAGATTCTGTATGTTACTCAAGGCCCTGAGCTAGTAGGGCCAGTATTTGAACAGTGGCTGATTCAACTCCACAGCTCTTTCGTTTTGTTTTGCTTTTTATTTCAGGATATTATGGGAGTACAAACATTTTGGTTACAGCAATAGCACTATTAGGCATCTACCCAAAGGAACAAAGTCATATAAAGATATCTACACTCGAATGTTTATAGCAGCACAATTCACTATTGCAAGGATGTGGAAACAACCCAAGTGCCTGTCAATACATGAGTGGATTAATAAAATATGGTATATGTACACAATGGAATACTACTCAATTATAAAAAACTCCATAGCTCTTTATCTTTCCCTTCCTGTTCCCTTTGTCAATGTTCAAAAAAATGATTTAAGAAGTTAAATCAAGAACACTCCCTATTCTCATAGATTGTGGACAATTCCCTCCGAAAAACAGTAATTCAAGGTATATTTAAACAAAAAGAGGACTCAAGACAAATACTACACTGCCACCTCCTTTCGATGGGTCAAGTTGAGCTAAATAGGGTGCATTCTCAGTCACTTTTTTTTTTTTTTGAGACAGAGTCTCGCTTTGTTTACACCATGTAAACCCAGTGGGATCACAGTGCCAGGCTATGCAATGTGCAGATCCACAGAGTGCTTAAAAAATTGAACCAACTTTCTAAAAACCATAGATTTCACATAAAAATTCATATTTTATGACTTATCTTAGACAATCAAAAGGTCCCACAACCCTAGGCCCATCTTTATAGCAATGTTCAACCAGAGCACAGTGGCCCCTACTCCCTTAGATGAGGCAGGGGCTCCTGAATTCCCTATAGCTCCCTACCACTCTCAATTGTATCTGTACACTAAGCCAACCACAGCTGAATTTTTTCATTATGTTTATGCTTATGGGGAAATATTTCCCCAAACCTTGTCTCTTTTGATAGATTGAGTGATTGGCCTCAATTCTTCACCTCTCCTTGTATCTGCCCCCTGACAATGTTCTCTTCATGAGTAAAGTGTATGTTTCCAATCCTTGACTCAGCCACATGCCTTGCTTTGGCCAACAAAGTAAGGAAGAAACCACAGTGTCAGTTCAAGAGGAGGCCTTATGAGACCTTGAATGTTTTTGCTTCTTCTCTTGTGCCTCAGCTCCTGTCATTAGAAGAGTTTCCCCTGGGTTGCTGATGCTTCTTCAGCCTGAGCCTCAGAATGAACACTTGCAACAGAGCTACTCTAGCCACACCACAGACATGCAGTAAGTAGCAGAAGTGCTTATCCAAGCCCACCCTAGAGCTGTTGAGCCAGTCAGTCAACCTGCAAATCTGTGAGAATAAAGGGGTGGGGAACCTGCAGTCTTGGGGCCACGTGTGGCCTTCTGGATCACTGAGTGCAGCCTTTTGACTGAATTCAAATTTTACAGAACAAATCCTTTTAATAAGTGGCATTGTCACTGAGTTCTGGGGTGATTTGTTACACAGCATTACTATGACAATTGCTAACTAATATATCTCTACCAAAAATAAAAAATAAAAGGCAGGCTGAAAGAAACAGACATCATCATTTTTCTTACATACAACCCTGTTTCTTAAGTTAGCAGTCTAGACCCTGAAAACATTTGAGTTTACAGTTGCTGTCATAAAACTATAAACTCAAGAACTAAAGAAGGTCAAATTTGTGAGATGTTTCTACCATGACTGTATGTCTAGGTTTGACTAAGGTGGCCCAGGTTTTGCCCATTGCCCCTGTATCCTGGTTTGAATAATAAATAACATGGTTACTCAATCTTCATTCAACATTGTCTCTGATGTTCATACCAATTAGTTGAATCTCTTCAAGCTCTCCTTTGAAGCCTGATCCAACAGCCATTATTGTTGCAGGCAGTACTCTATCTGATACTTCTCTGGATGTCATAGCTAATTGGTTGAAATAATGCAGCCAGGGTATCTAATCATTACTAAACACTTATGTAGAACAAATCAAATTTAGCAGGTGTCAATCCCACAACCACCAACCAACCAACCAACCAACCAATCCTAGCTGACTGACACTTTAAGGGTTTAACAGACTAACAGGGAATGCTTAAAACAACATCAATATTAAAAAAATCAAGTGTCTCCAGAAAGTGCTATTTTCAGAAGGCAGTAATTCCTACATACATCCGAGCACATCTGCTTAACAATCCAGGAAAGTGGGAGGTTCACTCTCTATTAACCTTAACCAGAGACGTTTTCATCAAAATTAATCATGATTACTTTTTATTGCATTTCAAATGCTATCCTTTATTTGGGGTGGTCAAGAATGCAACTAAGCAATTCCAGACCATGCTATCTTTTATGAATAGGTCTATGAGGTAGTTATCAAGGCCCTTATGAAAATATTGCTATATAAAAGTTCATGGGACAAAACAAGACATTAATTTCCATAGCTAGATGCATCCTTAGAAAAGAAGAAATTACTATATATAGCAAAGACAAAAACTTTGATGTTCAATGTATATCAGAGTAGAACCATATAAATATCTGTGCATATAATAGACAACTCTTTTTAAAAATGTTTCTTCCACTTTTTCCTTGTTCTTATAACAACAGTTAATCATTAACACTTATTTTGAGCACAGTCCATGCCAAGTAAAATTCTAAATTCTTTGAATGCATTGACTCTTCAACCCTCACAACAACTCTGGGGTAGACGCAATTATCATTCCTGTTTTACAGATGAGGAAACTGAGGCTCAAGAAGGTTAAGTAACCTTCCCATGGACACTCAGTGAATTCTGAAGCTTAGAATGAAACCCAGGCATTCTAGCTCTTGAGTCCCTTACAGAAAGATATTAACAACACTTACCTCACTGAAAATTGCCACCACAATCAACTGGCCTTAATGTTTTGTGCCCTGACTGAACCTTGCTCTATCTAACCTCTGTTCCTTTTCAGACAGTTCTGGTACATGGAGGGCCTTCTCTACTGCTCTGTCTCTCCCATGTCAAAGTCACTCAGCTCAAATGCCACCTGATCCACCAAGACTCTCTGCCACCCCATACTGTTCTTGCCTTCCTGATTCTTCAGAACTCCCATCATCTAAAGATACTCAGATCTAGGTTTAAGTCCGGGCTCTACCATATTGGACAAGTTATTCTATCTCTCAGAGCCTTTTTCTCATATATTGAATGGGATAAAAATAGTTAACAGACCCCATATGATGGCTGTAGTGGATCTCTATAGTTTTGTCTGCACAGAACTCCTGCCAGGAACAGAACTCATTTCATTCTTGTGGAAGCCACCTATCCTCACTCTTAGACCATTGTATTCAGGTGAAGCTGGCCCCTTTTCCCTAGGCTCCAGGTAATCATATAACCTAACTGTGGCCTGGCCAGTTTATACATTCTGTCCTTGAACTTTTGCTAGAGCTACTAAATAAGAACCATTCTCCTCCCCCTGGGGTGACTGCAATCTTAGAATGCAGTCTAGCTGCTGGTGGCCATCCACTGTGCACAGGCTTCCTGGGAATCAAGGCAACAAGGAGCAAAGCACATCTGCAGGAGGCTGGAAACAGATTCCTGATGCCATTGTGGGAACATCTGAGTCCAGTCAGGTTGAAAGTCCACCCCTGGCCTTCTCAGTTAATTTAGCCAACTGATTTCCTCTCTTGCTTCGTTCAGATTAAGTGTGTTCCTGTCACTTGCACTTAAGAATCCTAACTAACCTAGTTGACAAAAGAGTTAAATGAAATAAGAGCCACCATAAAGTATATAGCCCAAGCTGGGCATGGTGACACATGCCTGTGGTCACAGCTAAGCTGGAGACTGAGCCAGGAGGACCACTTGAGCCCAGGAGGTCCAGATCAGCCTGGACAATGAATGAGAACGCCATCTCAACAACAAAAAAAGTACATAGCACAGCACCCAGCATACTGAAACATTCAGTAAATGATACCTACCACTATTATTGTTCCTCTGCATTAGTTTCTTTAAGTTAGGGAGACCTAGAATCAGGTCTACCTCCACCCTCTACTAGGGTATCACTTCATAACTTCTCTGAGACTCTAGTTTCACCATATGTAAAATTACCAACATTGCTGTAAGAAATAAATGAGAATATATGTCTGCCAAGACAGTGAAATGTTCTGCAAATTTTACTTATTATTTTCTTAGTCTTTTGGCTCCAATGTAACATCTCCTATGACAGATGGGAAAACTTAAGACCCAAAACCTTGGGATGTGATAGGCCAAGAGCATTGAGGAAGCTGTGGACTCAAATAAGTTACCAGTCCATGCTAAGGTGGGGCCACAACTTAACAGGGGACCTGACCCTAGTATTGTGCTACTCAGTCAATACTCTAAGTCAAGCATCAATATAAGGAGGGCTTGAGTGGTACCAGAAGGCATGTCCAGGACACAGAAAAAAGGAAACTAATATTGACTAAGTAACTCCCATGTTCCATGTCCTATGCAAGGTATTTCCTTATATTTCCTACTCTGGAATAATTATTTATTTCTCTTTTGGCCAATTAAAAAGATGAACTATGAGTACATATTGAAATTATCTAACTTCTTCTATCTCCAAGGAGGAAACCTAATATATAACTGGAGAAAGACACTAATTAATAAGCAAAATTTAACATGAACTCCAGCCAACTTGAACTGCTCTGTTTAAAGGTACCCTGGAATAAATAAAGGAACTTCAAAGCAAATGCCCTGTTCTAGCTTGAATGTTTTATTGAGCATATGGGGAGAGCTCCTTGACCAAAAATAAGGATAGTTAATGAGGAAAAACTGGTGTTTTCAGTCGGTCGGTTGGTTTCTGAGATAGAGCTGTCTATGGAGAGATAACTACATTCACAGAGAAGACAGAATAATGATCTGTCTCAGAGTCTTGAACAAAACAAAACCAGTTTTGTAAACTGTCTGAAATGCATCCTTTTCCAAATACCTTCTGTGATAATACACACACGTTTCCCTTCTACTAACCCCAAAACCACTTAAATATAAATGGGAAAGGAAGACATTTCTGTTTTAAGCTTCTTGCCGACTCTATGAATGCAGCCCTTACCTTTGAAAGTGAAGTCCAGGAACCAGGAGATTCTGTGCAGCATTTCTAGGCTCCACTGTAATCAGCTTTCCTTGGGCATCATTTTGAAAATGACACTCCACACTCGGAAAGACCTATGAGGCTCCCTGGGAGTACACAGTTAACGCTAGACTCAGGCAAGTCCACCATTTCTGTGCAAATTTTCCTGTACCAATGGCTACATTTCTGAAACAGATGACCTCCAATTATTTATGGGTTGAAAGGAAAAGCCTGGGCTCACCTGCAAATGCTGTGAGTTGTCAGCCATGCTATCTTCTCGCCTGCGGACTTCTTCCAACAACTGAGCGTTCTTCTTCTTTTCCAACTGTTGATTGTGCTTGAGGTTGGCCACCTTCTTATTCTGATCCTTCATATGCCTGAGAAAAGCAAGCACAATGTGGTTAAATTCAACCACTGGATGATCACATCTTATAACAATAGACTCCAGAAATACTAAGCACAGAATATCTAGATATGGGCTCAGGAAACAGGCGAAACCCCAGAATATTCCATTCATTCAAACACAAATATTTCCTGAGCACCCACTTAATGCCAGGTGCCAGGATGGCACCGGGGCTGCAGTGGTGGATGAGACAGGTATAGTCTTCACCCTCCATGGAGCTTAGAGTCCAGTGGGCAAGACGGATAAGCACCAAGGAGACCCAACTTAGGTTTCCTAATGTTGAAGGAAACAAATGTTCATAGCATGCTGTGAGAGATGATGATGCACATGTGTGGACAGGTGGTGGGGTGGAAGGAGATGACTTCAGACACTGTGGCCAGGGAAGGCCTCCCTAAAGAAGTGAGACTATGGTTGAGAGTAGAAAGAGCCAACCAAGAAAAATGCCAGTGGAGGAGCTCCCCAGGTAGAGAAAACAACACATGTAACTTCCCAGGTAGGAAAGAAGGAACTGGAAAGTGGCAGTGAGGCTAGCCCAGGGTTGGGGGTGGGGGGCCAGAGGAGGAGACGGGACTGCACAGGTAGGGGGCCCAGGCATGCAGGGCCTGTGGTCCATCGTGGGGCACTTATTTTCTCCTAAGCGGTTGCTGTTCTAATTATTATTATTCTTTTGGATCATGTTCTTATTCTGAGATCATAATCCATTACTTTGATTTTAAAATAACAATTACAAGGCTCCAATCAAATACATTGTCATCACTTAGCTCAAACAGAATAACAGTTTGGCTAATCATAATGTTAACAAAGCTCTGGGGCTTGGAGTAAAAGTTCTTAATGAATCTATAGAATGTCAAAGTGCAAAATCATAAAGTGATCGAGCGGGTAAAAGACTAAGGATAAAGAACGGGTTAAAAAAAAAAAATGGGAGTTACAAGCTTAATGTGGACTATTTCACCAGCAGTGTTTAGCAAAACATTCCACAGATTTAGGCAACCATGTCCACAGCAGCTGTTATAAATCTAATTCAACACATAAGGAGGTGGGAGGGCAGTACAGAGGGCTAGGAGCAGTGACCAAAGGAGGACAGCCGAGGGACAGAATCATCTGGGGACCCTTCTAATCCGTCTAATCCTTTCACCCGCTCTCCCCAACATTGCTACATCAGCCATTACTGAGTCCTGACTCCCAAAACAGGTGTGTTGAGAATCGCTGCTCTTTTGAAAATATAAACAAGAACTAGATGATAAACAACAAACATGTCAAATTGAAACAATTTAAAATCACATGAAAACGGCTCTCCATAAGAAACTCTCATTTCTAGTCCTCATAAAATTGTATACTCCCCTACTCTCCCACACCAAGAAAATGAAGTTCAAGAGAATTGTTTATTTAGTCGAATGGTATTAGGAATCCTGCTAATAAAAATATTCCATGCCTGTTGTCCCAGCTACTCAGGAGGCTGGGCCAGGAGGATCACTTGAGTCCAGGAGTTAGAGTCTAGCCTGGTCAAATAATGAGACTCCACTTCTAAAAAAGAAAAATATTCTGAGCACATCGGCTTCTTATGACTCTTTACGGTACCAATTGAAGCAGTGATTTAAATATTCTTGGTGGCACTTATAGGAGGATATAGATAAAATAGAATAACCATCTC
>CM052436.1:159853921-159911598 GCA_028533085.1 Varecia variegata | reverse complement strand
AGCCCACATGGTTGAAGGTTGTGGTGGATTCACTTCCAGGAGGGCCCAAAGCAGGGGTCCCCTGCCATCTGTGCCTGCCCAGCAGGTTCAGTACGCTGTGGCTCCATATAGCCCCCAGTGCCTCGATGCCCTGCCCAGAGCAGCAGTGCAGGAGGACAGACAGGGCAACAGGGAGCACAGACCCCTCTTCTCCATCACTCCTGCTGCCACAATAGCTCGAGCCACCACCACTCCCTGCCTGGACCACGGTGCTCTTCTCTCCTCTCTAGTCTCCCTGCTTCCACTCTCGCTTCCCTTTTAATCCATTATCCACTCAGCAGCAAGAGCAAGTCTTTCAAAACAAGTCAGATCATGCACTTCTTGGCAGGTAATCCTCCGATGGCTTTCCACTTCCCAAAAAGCAAAATCACAGATTTGTGGACTTATATCATAGCCAGTCTCATTCCATCCCATTCTCACCTTTAGCCCTAGAGTCCAGAATCCAGTCTTTCAGTCCTTAGAGCACATCAACTCCTTCCCACCTGGGGGCATAGGCACAGACTGTTCTCTCCGTCTGGGACTCCTCTCCATATCCACCATCCCCCCACAGCTGCCCTTCATCCTAGGGGCTCAGCTAAAGAACTGCCTTCTCAGAGCACCAAATCCAAGGAGGCCTCCTCCCCTCACTGAAAACCTCTCTGCCTGCACCCTGTGCACTTGCCTCACAGCGCTCAGCCCAACTTGTGATCATACATGTATTTGCATTTTGAATTGCTCTGGGACCATCCTACCACCACACAGGCATTACTGCCAGGACAGAGTCCATCCCTAGGGTGTTGTTCACCAGAGTGAAGGAATGACTCTTAACCACATCCTCTCTGGCCCAGGCTACCATCACCTCCAAGCTGCAGGAGGAGGGTGGACCCAACTGGTCCATCTAATCCACTCTCTGCAGGGCAGAGGAGCGTACACAGATGGATTCCATGCAAAATTTGTCAATGGATTTCTACTACCTGCGAAAACACCCATGCCTCTCTCCATGACTTCTCCCAGCTCTAAATCCTACCTCCCTGAGTTGTATATCTCATCCTCCTCGCCCCATCCACACTGGCCTTCCATTTGGACATGCCAAGCCATACTGTTCTCTGGGCATCTGCATAAGCATTTTCCTCTTCTAGAAACTCTTTAGCCCACCCCTACTCCAGCCCTTCACAGGTAACCCATTTATCCTCTCACCTCAGTGATATCCTTTGGAAGCCTTCTCGGTCTACAGAGAAAGTTGGGTCTCCCCATTACAAACTCCCACGTTGCCGCCACAAACCCCTCACACTTCTGATCCTTTCCTGTCTTCCTTGTTCTGCTATAGGCACTTTCTGTACAGTGATCACACCCGTCTTCTCTAAGGGTCTAGCACAATGCCCAGGCCATTGTCACCAACAGATTTCTGCTGGATTGAATTTAATTCTGAAACCCATCCTCTCTTTGGTCCAAATATTAAACAGGCTCCCTTTTGTATGCCACATGTTTTATGTGAACTCTTAAAACTATTTAGGAATGTGTATCTAGGGATTTATATGAATTAAGATTATTCTCTTACATTTGTTTTCAGAAATTTCTATTAAAAGAGAGTTAAATCGCATAAAATGATTATCAGTTTACTGTCAATGAAATGGTACCCAGTCCAAAAAAAAAAAAAACAGGAATTTGGACTGATGATAAATATCAACTGAGTATTTTTTTTTATTTCAGCTTATTATGGGGGTACAAAAGTTCTGGTTAAATATATATTCTGGTTAACTATATTGCCCATGCCCCTCCCATCCCCCCATCACCGCACTCATCGTGTAGGTATACACCCATCCCCTCCCCCCACTCCCATCCCCCCGAGTCAGAACTTCAAACGTGTCCATTACCCAGACAGTGTGCATCGCACTCATCATGTAGATGTACACCCATCCCCTCCCCCCGCCCCCCACCTCTGTCCGATACCCAACTGGTGTTATTCCCAAATGTGCACTTAGGTGATGATCAGGGAAACCCTGAGTATTATTACCTGGTGCTAATACAATAAAGACATAAGTGTTCTCATTGCTATAAAGGTCATTTTCAAAATTAAACTGAAAATCTAAGAAACTGAGGCCAAACCAAACATACACACACACACACACGCACACGCACACGCACACGCACACACACACAGGCCTGGATATCTCTTTCCTAATTCAATTTGTATTCAACACATGGTGAAAAACATCTACATAGTTAGTGGCAAACTGATGGCCTGCTCTCATTTGTGGGGCAGAGAAAGGCTTTCCAAAATCTGGAACAGTGGTCAGTACACATTTCTTTGTAAAGGGTCAGAGAGGGTCTTAGACTTTGCAGGCTCTACAGGCCCTATCAAAATCACTCAACTTTTCCTCTACTTTGTCATGGTAGTGCGAAAGCAGCCACAGACGATATGTATACAAATGTCCATGACTATGTTCCAGTAAAACTTGATTTACAATAACAGGCAGCAGGGCCAGATTTGGCCTGTGGGCTGAGTTTGACAAATCCTGGGGTCTACAACATGTGCTAATAATCACATTGTAGCAAACGCCCCTATCACTTACTCTGCGCAATCACATCATGTGCTCTAAGTACTTTACCTATATTAGCTTACTTAATTCTCACAATAGCCCTACTAGTTAGGTTGTATTTGCTTATTCCTTTCACAGATAAGGAAAATGCCCAAAGCTACAAAGCTAGTAAGTGTTACAGTTAGTGTTATTCTCAATCAGTCTGGCTCCAGAGACTATGTCCAACCCCTTAACCTCTGTGCTGTGTCAACCACCTGTGGAGAATATTGCAGAGTTTCTTCCCACTACTTTCCTGCTTTCTCTTCTTCTAAGCACCCAAGAAAATTCTATGGATCTGAAATGGAAAATCTCAGAAATGGAAATCTCTGTTCTCTAGTCCAGCCACTTCAAGAAACATCACTCTAATCTCCATGGAATACCCCTGGGCAGCAGCTTGGTTGACTATTAGAGAGCTAGATACAGATGAGGTCATTATTTGAGAATGTTAGTTTTCCACTAGGGGAGCTTCAGGATGGAAGGTGAGAGCTGAACAGTTTAAATGGCACAGTGGCAACAAGGGTTACTGAAATGAGGACCCAGCTATGAAGCAGAACACAAAACCAACAGGGTGCCATGCAATTTCCCCATTCATTTCCATTCTCTGAACTTGTTAACCTCAGTGTGACCACCTTTTGAACAAATTCTTAGGTTGTATGGATGAATCTACCCCCAAAGCAGAAATGTTTATTGTATTTCACATCCTGGAACTTCACTGTATCATAATGAGTTTGGTTCCTTCTACCTGTACAAACAGATTGAATCAGAGATAAAGAGTCTGGAGATAAAATGAGTGAAGATAAAAGCAGCAGCTCAACAAAAGGTAAAATAAGAGAAGGACAAAGGGGCGAAGACAGCACAGATATCAGGCAACAGATCTGAAGACAGAACTTCTGGACCATGGGGGCAAGCCCAAGACAGGGCAAGACAGAAGATTAAAACTCCTACCCTGTTGCCACCTCTTATCTTCTCTTTGCACATCATTCACTTCTTTTCAAATCAAAAAGTGGAATCTGAACACTTTAAAAACAAAACATTCGTATAATTGCCACAATTCCATGGAGTATTGTATCCTTCTAAAAGCCTACGACTCCACTGTTAGACACAGGCACATTAGGGCCAATTTGGTAGGGTGTCAGCTGTATTTACAGTTTGGGGTAATATAAAAACATATGGAAACTGTGAAAATTGACCCCCAGGGGGCTAATGTTGGAGGAAACCAACATTCCACAGTCTGGCCAGAGGTTGGGGGCGATTTGCCCAGACAATATACAGCCCAAGCAGCCTATGAGCACGAGGGGCACTTTGTGCATGCAAGACCTATTTTTATTGCATCCAATCTGGAATTAGGCTGTAGCAGCCTAGACATAAAATAAAACGGAGGTGTAAGAAGATAAAAATCTTATATGATGATTTTCCAAATTAGAGTACAGAAAAATGTGCTGGAGTTTATATTATTTGCTATCGGAAATCAATTTTAAAATATCATTAAATAATAAAAAGACTCTCTGTTTTCAGATGTCCAATTGAGAATTATGAATTAGCACTGTGCTAAGCAATGCAAATATTTAATCCTAGCTAAAAGAAACAACATCCTTAAGTGGAGGGTATTTTATACCCATTTTACAGACGACAAAACAGAGGCTTAGAGAGGTTAAGTAATTTGCCCAACAACATACAGTTCATAAGTAAGGGATGTAAAATTTGAACCATTGTTTCTATGATGCCAAAGATCATGGTCTTATTTATTATGCTACATGAAAATAATAAAATAGTATCATATGTTGTTATGAGATCTTTGCCACACAAGTGAATGGAACATACTAACCAAGCCTAGACATTCCTTTTTGAAAGTTACAATCTTTTTTCTCTGTAAGGTAGGCAAAGCACTAGCCTCAATAAAGCAAGTTATACTCTCTTTAGGGTCTGGTCTGAGAAGTAGCTTATCAGACCATCCCAAATATAATTCAGACCAGTGCTGAATTAGATTTCTATTGCTGCATAACAAATTACCACAAACTTAGCAGCCTAAAACAATATTCATTTATTATCTCACAGCTCCTGTGGTCTGAAGTCCAAGCACAGCTTACCTGGTCCCTCTGTTCATGGTCTTCCCAGGCTGAAATTAAGGTGTCAGCCAGACTGCATTTCTCATCTGTAGGCTTAACTGGGGAAGAATGTGCTTCCAAACTCATTCGGGTTGTTGGCAGAATTCCTCTTCTTGCAGCTATCTGACTGAGGTTCCCAGCTTTTTGCTAGCTGTTGGCTAGAGGCTGCCCTCAGGTCCTAGAGGCCATCCAAAGTGCCTTGCCAGGTGGCCCTTTACCCAGGCAGTTCACAGCACGGCTGTTTGGTTCTTCACGGCTAGCAGGAAAATCTCTCTCTCCAGTCTGCTAAGATGGAGTCTTACATAATACAGCATAATCATGGGAGTGGTAGCCCCACACCTTTGCCATATGACATACCCTAGTCAAGGAATGGCATCTAGCACTTTGCCATATTCTATCAACTAAATGCAAATCAAAGGTCCTGCTCACACTCCAGTGGAGGAGATTATATGAAGGTATGAAAACCAGGGATCGGAGAGCATGGAGTTATGTAAGAATTCTGTCTCCCATAATCCCTATCCAATAGAGCTTTCTACAAGTATGGCCATCTTTTACTTCTATCCTGTTCAGTGCAGTAGCCACTAGCCACATGTGGCTATTGAACACTAAAATGCAGTTAGTACAACTGTGGAATCTATTTTTAAATAGTATTTACTTTTAATTCATTTAAATAGTCACATGCGGGTAGCGACTATCCTACTGGATAGCATAGATTTGGACACTAACTAACATCTATATTATGTTAATTATTTTTAAAAACTTTTTAAACTTTTGTTTTAATTTTTTAGTGTTATTCTAAAATGCATTGGCATAACATTTTTACTGCCAATTTCAAACAGTTCTTAGCAACTACCTTAGTATCTACCTAACAGACTTCATTTTTCCATTGTCCCAAACGTCTTCCAAACCATTTTCATCAATGCAACCTAAGGATCTCAGAAGGCTTAACTTATGGCCAACAAGGGGTTATGGTAATTTATGCATCCTTACACTTTCCCAGGTATTTATCCCCATGACAACACACTGCAAAAATAAGTGCCTGTTCTTTCCACTCTTCTTCTCATAACTCAAACCTCTTCTCTCTTAGCCCTACGTGAATGAGTAAAACAGAATCAGTGGTGGGTGGTAGAAGAAACAAAAATCAATGAAGGATAACAAAGTGGCAGAATTATCGACAAAGAGGGCGTAAACCACTTCCCCTCAATTACATGAGAAGACACAGCAAACCACTTCCTCACACAATTGCCTCAGCACAATTAACCACTTCCAAAATCCATCACTGCAATGCCACCTGTTTCAGTTTCACATGATGAGACATGTTTTTCCTACTTCAGTGGTTTCCAAACAGCACTTGCTCTAGGGTATGCTAATAACTGTTACCAAAAAATAAAAACACAAGCAAGCAAACAAACAAAGGGATAGGACAGCCCATCAGCAGATTCCTGACCCCAGGAACACCAGCCTTCCCTCGCATGCTTCCCTCTTCCTCACCAAGCCTATATCCTCAAGGGACACAATCCCCCATACTCCAGTCGTGATAGGATCTTTCCCCGTGGGATGCAGGAAAACCCCGGGCACCCACATTTGCATGCCCTTTCTAGGTTTCACCTGGATGGCAATGCTTCTCCAGCTCCCAGGGGCAGGATGGCCCAACTTTTAGGAATATTGTCCTACCTAAAATCCTCAGAGCAGCCACCAGGACCCCCGACTCTGGTTCATAAGCACACATGCTACAGAATGCAGCATTCTATCAGCGTTGCTGTGGACGAGGCAATGTTCATGTTATATACATGTCTCATTTAATCCTCGTGACAACTTAATGACATAGATACTGTGTCAACCAGAAAACAAGGATGAGCAGGTAAACAACTTGGTTACAGAGCTCCTCCAGCCACAGAGAGGCAGTGCTGGGTTCTACCCCAATCTGTTAGACTCCAAAACTCAGGTCATTTTCCTAACCTGACATTGCTATTCTCACATTTTCCACACTTGCTAATTTCCTATTATCACAGTTAACCAGGATAATCCTACCACTGAAAAGAAAAAACCCACTGTCCAGCTATGAGACTGTTTTTCTAAAACTATGTCACTCCCACCCACCATGGGCTGTTCCAAGTGCCTTCTCTCCTTCTCACCACAGGAAGCTCAGTGAATACCCATTACCCACGTCAGATGACACAAACACATACACATACATATATATCATATTTATTTCACACACATATGCATATATTATATTTATGTATTTCCTTTTATATTTATATTTCACACATACACACACCCCAAAAGAGTGCTTGCGAGGGTGTCTCTCCTTTACACCCTTTACACAGGTGATTTGCTCTGCTACTAGGGTCTCAGCTTCGTATTTCTCAGCCTCTGCAGTGACTCTGATTACTATTAGGCCCATTTGCTGATATATATCCTAAATTCTTTCTTGTTGAATCTTATAAAATCAGAATGCTTCCTTCAAAGGAGAAATCAGCAAGAAAGAATTTTCCCTTTCCCAACTAAAGAAACTGAAAACCCCTCTGCAATCAACATAGCCAACGCCCAGCCCATGAGGAAAGCAACACTCTATTTGCTAAGGTTTAAAGATGTCCCCCAAGGTTCACGTGGTAGAAACTTCATCTCCTCTGCAGCAGTGTTGGGAGGAGGGGCCTAATGGAGGTGTTTGGGTCCTGGGGGCACCATCCTCAGGAATGGGTTAATGCTATTTTTGCAGGGACATGTCCCTTATAAACACACAAGTTGGACCTCTCTTGCCCTCTGCCCCTCTGCCATAGGATGATGCAGCAAGAAGGCCCTCACCAGATGCCAGGTCCTCGATCTTGGACTTCCCAGCCTCCAAAACTGTGAGAAATAAATGTCTGTTCATTATAAATTACCCAGTCTGTGCTATTCTGTTACAGCACTACAAAACATACTAAGACACTTTCAAAAATAATGTGTCAAATTCTTAATAAATTTTTGTACCACAGTGAACTCAAGGTCTATGTTGCTTATATTTTTAATTAATTTATTTTCTTTCCACATGAGGTCTTTATTTAATATTAAATTTTCATATGGATTTTCTAGAAAACCAGGGTATTTGTTAACATTCCGAATGTATATGTGAAATGACAAGGAACCATACGTAGCTTCCCTGGCTGTTGGTTTTTATTTTCTACATTGTTGTTTAGAGGAAACTGATAAAAGGAAAAGTCCTGGCAACACCTGAAAACATGATGATTCAAAAAAAAAAAAAAAAAAACCCAACAAAACACAGGTTTTTCACTGACTGAACTGTTGGGAGTTGGATATTTTATAATATAGATTTATAAATCTCTATGAACTGAAAGCCTTTCCCAGGCAATTAATCAAGGGGAAACTTTTATGTAAAAACACATCTCGATTGAGCGGTTCACATAAGAGCTTGCAAGCTGCAATGACTAATTATAAGTCTCAGACCTGTGCAGTTTGCTGAAAGGCTTTTCTTCAGGCCATTAAAAATACCGTGACAACATACAAATTCAGCAAAAAGAATAAACTAACTACGGCAAGTTACAATTATACAAAGGAATTATTCAAAGTATGTGACCTTTGCACAAAATGGTACACGTTTATTTGATACTACAGACTCTCCTCTATTTTCCCCCTTTGATAGGTCTGTGTAATTCTCACTAATAATAATGAGAGATATGTGCTAAAAATGAATAGCTGCTAACTCCAGCCATCTGTGCATTCCTGGTACAAATAAAATTGAATGTCATCACTACCCTATTGGATTTCTCGGTAATGCTCTTTGCTGATAAGAACTTTGAAAAAATACCAATGGCTTTTTTTCTTTTTCTTACTCATACAAAGCATGCCCATTCCCTTTGCTACATAAAGGGGTCCATTCTACTTGGAATCTAGGCAGCCACTGAGAGCTAGGGGTGAGATAAATCCCTGCTTATCAAGATAACTGTTTCCCCACTCGGTACAAATGGAACAAAGTATACCCAGACTCGAATGATTAAAATGGCCAAATTCTTAGCAGGTTAACTCATTACTTTTCATCCTTCTCCTG
Source organism: Varecia variegata (assembly GCA_028533085.1). Taxonomy (NCBI): domain Eukaryota; kingdom Metazoa; phylum Chordata; class Mammalia; order Primates; family Lemuridae; genus Varecia; species Varecia variegata. The sequence continues at coordinate 159,902,848 of CM052436.1, read as the reverse complement.
CCAGCCCTGAAAGCTAAGTAGCTGTCTTAACAGCCTGCAGCAATCACTTCCAAACAACTCTCGCACCCTACATCTATGCTAAAATGGAGTTAATTCATTTTTCCTTCATGAATTACTGGCTGTCAAAAATTTGAGAAAGGTCCCAAGCTTTAATGGAGACCTTTGCAAAGAGGGACCATGTGCTGTAGAACCCAAGATGCTATGCTAGGCGGCCAGAAAAGCTGGAAGACAGGAAAGCCAAGATGCTGGGCAGGAGACGTGTATATCACCAGCGTGCATCTGTGAAGAGAGAGGCTGCCATGACTGTCTAATTACAGCCAAGCATTTCTTCAGTGAGGCTGGGAACATACAGCACCATGGAGCCATGCAGTTACACCTTCACTTCCCTTAGCAGCCAGTTCATCCGCAGGAAGCCAACCTTTTCAAGGGCCCCTTCATCCACCCTTCTTGCGGGCGGTGTTAAGCCCTGCTTCCAAGAACCCAGGGGTCTAATTATCAGGTAGATCACTTCTTCCTCCAGAGCCACACAGAAGGCTGTGGTGCTTGGGATCCTCTCTTAGGTTTGATCATTAGATTTGCTTTTATATGACATACGATGACAGAACTGCTAAGAATATTTATTAGCTTGGCTAACAACTAAAGAAAAAAATGGTAATCACAGCTCTCTGGAGAGGTTTTTTAAATTTCATTTTATGGCACTATAAAATGAGGCCATACCCTGAGCATTTAAATGGGCAAATTATTTGGTTGGAAGTGGCTCAAGTTTTGAAGTTCAGTCACATCAGTAGATATAAAAACTAAGAAAATATTCAAGGTAAGGGTCCATTTCAAAGGCAGCTAAGACATGACCAAAAGAGGAGAAGCATCTGCTTCGTATGTGGCCACATGTATGTTTGTAAGAGTACATACGTTTGAGGTCGAGATTACACTTTTTAAAAGTTCTTAATATTTGGTGAACTGTTCTTTATCTTACTTCATCACACCCTTAAGAAAGCAGTGCTAGTTTAATGCTGTCAACTGGTAATTTATGTGTAAGCAACATATGTAATTATAATACTACAAATCTACTTGCTTTCTCTGAGAGCATAATTTTTTAAGCTATCCCTCTTTCAACTTATTAAAAATATTAACTGTTGTGTTTGGGATAGGATTTTTAATAGAATATATCAAATACCAGGGTAAAATTACTAACATACAAGAAAAAATTAGAGTCCTATATCTAATAAGGGACTAGTATCCATAATATATAATTCACACAATAAAAAGACAAATAACCCAATTAAACATGGGCAAAGTATCTGAAGAGACATTTCTCCAAATAAGATATACAAATGGCCAGTAAGACCATGATAACATGCTCAGCATCACTAGTCATTAGGGAAATGCAAATCAAAACCACAATGAGATACCACTTCATACCAACTAGGATGGCTGTGATCAAAAAGACAAACAATAACAAGCATTAGTGAGAATTTGGAGAATTTGGAACAATTCAATGTTGCTGGGGGGAAGGTAAAATGGCATAGCCACTTTGGAAAACAATTTGGCAGTTCCTCAAAAAGTTAAACACGAAGTTACCAGATGACACAGCAATTCCACTCCTAGGCATATACACATAAGAAATGAAAACATATGTTCAAACAACAACTTCTTCATAGCAGCATTTTTCATAACAGCTAAAAAGTGGGAACCCAAAAGTTGATCAATTAATGAACAGGTAAACAAAACGTGGTGTACTCATACAATGGAATAGTATCCATCAACAAAAGGGAATGAGGTACTGATACATGTTACAACACGGATGAAACTCCAACGCATTATGCTAAGTGAAAGGAGGCAGCCACAAAAGACCATATACTATATGATTCCAATTATATGAAAGGTCTCAAATACGCAAATCTTTAGAAACAGAAAGTAGATTAGTAGTTCCCAGGGGCTGAGGCAAGGCAGGATTGAATGGGGGAGTGGGGCGGGACTGCTAATAGATACGGGGTTTCTTTCTGGAGTGATGAAATTTTAATTCTAGAATTAGATAGTAGTGATAGTTGCACGACCTTATGAATATACCAATAACCACTGAATTATACACTTTAAAAGGGTGAACTTTATGGTATGTGAATGTATCTTTAAAAAATCACACATGCTAGTAATAAAAAATTAAATAGTATAAAAGATTTATAAAAAGAAAAGTTATATTCCCCCCCCTCCACTTTCCCCAATAACCACTCCCACTGTTAAAGGCTTTTTGTCAGTCTTTCTAGAAAGTTTTTAGGCAAAAGGCAAACATAGACACACATCCCCTTTAAAAAATACAATGAGCAATGCTACACATTTTAAAATATGTCCTGGACATTGTTCCATGTCAGAAACATATAGATCGGGGCATGGAGAAAGGGGGCTAGGGACAGACAGTGCAGCTGAAAAAGGGAATGCCAGGCAGGAACCTGAATTATCCTCTGGGTGGTGAAGGAGCAAGGATCTGTACGTTCCTTGAATTTTCAAATGTCTATAGAACAATTCTGCCTGAATATCCCACATATTATCTCAATATATTCAAAATTAAAATCTCAACTGTGCCCTCACCAGAGCCACAATCACCCTCCGTCTTCTGCACTCTCTCTGGCCATCAAAGTCATCCAAGATTGAGAGTCAAGGAGGAGTAAGTCCTCCATCTTTCGACCACATCACACGTAATGGATCACCATGCTCTGTCCTTCTAATTTAATTTACAATGTCTATCAAAACAGCTACTTCCTCTTAATTCTTATTGATGACACCTTAGCTCATGTTTTTGATTTCATTGTCCAGACACTGAAATAGCTCCCGTCTGGCTTCCCTGCTGCCAATCAACATACCTGTCCTCCCATCTATCCTTCCATCCATTCATTCATCCATCTATTCATCCAACAATGATTTATGGAGCACTAACCAGGGGCCAGGCATGGAGGACCCAAAGGTGAAAGCATGCCAACTTTATCATTAGACAGTTCAAAGTTTAGTGGAAGGGAGAAACATGGAGCTGGGAAATGACAAAATGCTTTTTACAACAACATTAACTAAGTACTGTCAGAACACTATGTGGAACTACTGTCCTTGGAGAGGAATCAGAAGGGGACATGTGAATTGGAACTTCAAGGACATTCGGAGTTTTTCGGTAAAGAGAAGGAAAGGGGCATTTAGGCGATAGGGAAGGTATGCTCTGATGTAGAGAGATGGGAAAGGTCTCGCAAGAGCAAGAAGGGAGGAAAAATTCAGTGAAGGCAAATATTGGATGGAAAATGAGGGGGTGGGTGGGTTTTGTGTGTATATTGGGGTTTAAGGTGAGATGTGAAAGCAACCCAGGGCCATAGTGTGAAGAGCTTATAAAGCCAGGCAGTGGAGTTGGCTATTCCACCCAGTGTGTGAGGAGGTGGCAACAGGGCCTTCTAGGCATGAAGTGTTGTCTCACTGATGTCATCTGGAGCAGAAGACCGGGACAGACTGGGACTCTCTGCAGGTTACTGCAATAGTCCAAATGACCAGTAGGGACAATAGCAGTGAGAGTGGGAAAAGGAAAGGAGAAAAATGGAATCTTTTGGATTAGATACACAGAGGGAAGAGCCACAAGCCACTTGGAGTTTTCTGTCTTAGAAAACTGGTAGATGTTGTGCCAGTCCCAACACTAAGTGCCAACTATATGCAGTAGTGGGAAGGAAGATGGGTGGAGGAAAGGATGATAAGCACAATTTTGGTTGTATGGGAGATATGAGGTAGACATCTTTCTAAAACATAATCCTGTTCCCTATTGTTCTCATAATAAAAAATGTTTTAATTGTTTTTAGTATGACATGCAAAGGAGTATGCCATGTGCCTATATCCATGTGTCTCTTGCTCTTGAGATAACCTGGGTTCAAATCCAGACTGACCTTAAGTGGATTAATGATAACCTCACTAAGACTCAGTTTACTCACCTGCCCATCCCAAATTAATACCACCCTTCTGGGAGGGTTGTTGTGGGGATTAGAAAAAATTTTGCGCACCAGTGTTTTGCACAGAGCCTGGTCCATGCAAAGTACTTAATGAATAGCAGCAAAACTTTCCAAAAAAGGCACTCAGAATTATCTTTCCCCTAAATTATGTTTAAAAATACAAGGTCTTTAAAAGGTTGTGTGTGTTTTTAAACTTTGCAAAATTTAGTTGACTGTATGATAAAAACAGCCTACAAATAGCATTTAAAAATGTAGAGAAGTTGAGGAAAGCTATGTTATTCACTCTACCCCAAACATTTTAATTTTAGAGAACTGGACAAAAGTAAAATGTCTATGTGAGATGAGAAAGTCAACCAAATAGACAAACAAAAAATAGAGAATGAGTCCCACTCTCCGCAGCTGCTCTGAGAACTGAGAAGCCAACACAAATCCTTTCTGTCCAGGCATACAGACAGTCATTAAAGTTTAAAGTTTAAAAGTTTTAAAAAAACCAAAAAGCACCCAAGCTCTGTAGGAGGAAGACCCTACATCTTGATGGCGTGATACCGACCCTCTGACCTAACAGAAAGATGAGGAAGGGGAGATTCCACGGTATGATTACTGCCTGGACGGGGCACCAGTCCGTGGTTTGAATTCTCAGCCTTCGTCTTTGTGAAGTGCTGCCAGCGCTCCCACTTGTGTCAGACAAGATCAAGGCAGATGCAGACACTGTGCTGCAGAGAAGTCCTTCTCTCCTTCAGAGAGCTGTTTTGTTTTCCAAGAGGGAAAAAATCATCATATATCACAACTAAGGCCTTCATTTCTTTTCAGCTTTTATGCTGCTGGGATTCTCTAATCACACACTGTGTGGGGCCACGAAGAACAGTCCCAGAAATGATTCCTGGAAGCAGCAGAAAAACCCCTCCTGGAAATACATCTTTTCTCTTGGCCGCTTCCCCAGAATTCCCCGCAGGGAACCATCTTAAGCAGGCAGGAGGATGGATGGCCCATGGTCTTCCCCCGTCGCCGCCGTCCGTGATTCAGAGCTGATGACTGTCCCCCGCCTGCAAAGCCGCGGCCTCCACGGAGGCCCACTCGCCGGGCCCACTCAGACTCACTTCGGAGAGAGGAGTTTCACATTCCTGCTCAACAGAGGGCAGAGACTCGGACCAGCAGCTCGAAAAGCCTGCTGGAACTGCCAACACAAACAGCTTCTCAACTTCCATTATAAGAGGTTTTCATCAAGGCTTGGAATCCTTTGTATTATAGAAATAGCTTTCTACCCCAAAAGCAGCACATTAAAGAGTGGTCCCTGTGGTCCCAAGAGTGCTTGGGCCAAACCAATTTATGCTATAGCACAAAAAGTTTCACTGTGGAATAGGAGGCAGTGTTTAAGATTCTGGCTCTGGGGTCGAACTGGCTGAGTTTGAATTCTGGCTTCACTGCTTAATAGCTGTGTGAGAGTGGGCAAGTTGCTTAACTTCCCTGAGCCTCGGTTTCCCCACCTCAAAAATGGGACGGACTTATCACACCGACTGTCTTGCAGCTGCTGTGAAGAAAACATGAGGTAAACCTTGCAGAACTCAGAGCACCAAGTAAGCACTCGACAAAGTCTGTTCTTATTTCTGCTGCTACAACAGCAGCAGCTACAGACCACCGAAGCAAAATATCTTCCACCATGCCTTTATTTTCTTCCTCCTCTTACAGTAGCTAGGTTTTTTGTTTTTCCTTTCTTGCTTATTGAAACATGGCATTGTTCTAGAAACTGAAGGAGAATAGAGATACAAGCTGATGCTTTTTATGTTTTTGTCGTCTTAAAAATTTTTCATTAATTGTCCCTATATCCCCTATATCTCTTAAATCTATTTCTTCTTCTTCATCACTGTTTCTTATAGCCTGGGCTACTGCACAGAGATGCTACAGGGTTAACTGCCAGAGAATATACTACTGACTATGCTCTTCCCAGGTTCAGAAAGTTCAAAATGTCTTAGCTAAGCGCTCAAGGCTTTCCCCTGTCCTGCCGGACACTTTTTGTCCCTCTTTGCCCTACTACAGAGCCTAAGCTACAGCCCCCACCCCCATTACTTCGGAGCATGCCTGTATCTTCCCATTTCTGTTGCGTTTCTCAGGCTCCCCACCTAGTGCCACACATCTGGTAAAATCTTACCCATTTTTCTAGTCCAGTTCAAATACCATCACATTCATAGAAACTTCCCCAACACCTCCCTCCTCTGAATGCCCATGACATTCATATAGAATTTGCCACCCTGTGCCATGGGTAATGCCTCTTTGCCAAATTTCAGATTTTCACTCCAATCTGCCTACTTGGCAGGGCCACCTAGCTATTGCAAAGCATCTAAAACATGACTTAGCCCAAATCTCTCTGTTCTTAGCTCCTGCCATATTTTCCATGCCTGCTCCTACATCCTCCAACAGTTAGGTAGAGATCTCAAGTATGCAGGCAGGTCTTACTGAACCAAGGAAAGCTAAGAAATTAGGCTTCCCAAGAAGAAGAAGAGGAAAATTATCTTTCTCCTGGGTCTCACAGGAGGGCATGGAAAAGTCATTCAGGGTCCAAGGTGACTTCAGACATAGGTTTGTTATATTGTTCCATATAGCCAGAACTGGCTGATCTGTTACCACCCCGTTGACTTGGTTCCCCTCTACCACTGCCTCAGTGACTCACATTCTACTCTGCATGCCTTTTCCATAGCATCTAACTACTCAGTCTCTACCTCCTTGTAACTTCATTTCTTTACAACTCACATTATTTCTTCATTCTATAAATATTTATTAAGTGTCTACTATTTTATAGGCACTCGTTGGATAAGGCACGTCCTTTCCAGATAGAAGCTCCACTCTAGACTGAAATACAGACATTGGGGAAGCAATTAAGAGTGTGCCCCACGTTCTGGTAGGAAGCTACGTGAACTTGTAACAGACTAACCTAATCTGGGCTGGTCTAGCTCCAGTAAAGGGCAAATGGAAAAAGTGACATTTAAACTTCACTTGACCTAGGAAAAAAAATAAAGTTATATCCTTACGCTAAGATAAATTCCAGATGGTTCAAAGACTTAAATGCAAGAAAACAGAAACATAAAAGTGCTAAAAGAATGTGTGTGTCCCCCCAAAAATTCATACATTGAAATCCTTTCCCCCGAGGTGATGGTATTAGGAGGTGGGGCCTTTTGGGAGGTGATTAGGAATGGGATTATGCCCTTATAAAAAAAAGCTGGGGGGATGGGTGTGGGGGGAGGGGATGGGTGTATACCTACATGATGAGTGTGATGTGCACTGTCTGGGGAATGGACACGCTTGAAGCTCAGACGGGGCGGGGGGCTTGGGGGGGTATGGGCAACTTTTGTACCCACATAATAAGCTGAAATAAAAAAAAAAAAAAAGCCTAAGGGAGCGTGTTTGCCGCTTCCACCTTGTAAGGACACAGCGAGAAGGCTCTGTCCATGAGCCAGACAGCAGGCCCTCACCAGATGCCTTGATCCCAAACTTCCCACCCTGTGCCATTGTTTATAGAGCACCCAGTGTATGATATTTTGTTAGAGCAGCCTGAACTATGACACAACCATAAAAATACTAAAAGAAATCACAGGACAATTGTTCTTACCATCTTGTAGTGTGGAAAGGGTTTCTAACCGTGACACAAAATTCAGAAGACATAAAAGCAAAGACTTAATACATTTGACTGCATAAAAATAACTTTTAAAAACTTTCTGCATAACAAAAACCACTATTAGCAAAATCAAAAGAAAAGTGACAATGAACTGACAGTGATGAACTGGAGCATTTAAAACCCAGAACAAAGACAAATGCATAATTTTCCTAATATGTAAAGTACTTTTACAAATACATAAAAAAAGAACAGCAAAAGAAATGACAAAGTATAAAAATATCTAAAGATGTCCATCTTCACTTGTAATAAAATAAAAGCAAAATCAAAACTATAATTTAATGCTGGTTTTCACCTTCCATATTAACAAAGATAAGAAAGTTTGAGTAGGCCAAGCATGGTGCCTATAATCCCAGCACTCTGAGAGGTCGAGGCAGGAGGATCACCTGAGGCCAGGAGCTCGAGACCAGCCTGGGCAACGTACCAAGGCCCTGTCTCTACAAAAAATTTTTAAAATCAGCCAAGCATGATGGCACATGCCTATAGTTCCAGCACTTTAGGGGGCTGAGGCAGGAGGACTGCTTGAACCTAGGACTTTGAGATTGCCGTGAGCTATGATCATGCCACTGCACTCTAGCCTGGGTGACAGAGTGAGACCCTAACTCTTTGGAAAAAAAAAAAAAAGTTTGAAAAGCACCCTGCCCTGGCAAGTTCATGGGAAAAGAGGCATGCTTACACATTGCTGACAGGACTGTAAATGGTTTAGTCTTTGTAGAAGGCAACTGAAATCTAGAATCTAGAAAATCTACAAAAATTAGAAAAGTATTATCTTTGCAAGTCCACATCTAGGAATTTATCCTACAGAGATATTAGTATTTATATATACATGAAATTATGTCTATTCAAAGTTATTAATTATAGCAGTCTGCATGAAAGGAGAAGACTTGAAACAACTTAAAAGTCCATCAGGAGGAGACAGGTACAATGGAATAGTACGCAGAGGTAAAAAGGAATGGAAAGCTTTATGTATGGATATGGGAAGATCTCAAAGAGATTTTGCTAAAAAAAAATAAAAATAAAAAAGCCAAGGTGCAAAACAGTGCGTATGACATTATACCACTTGCACAGATATCATATTATAAATACTATTCATCTCTCTCTGTCTCCCACGATGAGGCTTCTAGTTACACCATGTACCGGTTACAGAGCTGACACACAATTACTATTTGATGAAAGTGAGTAACTTAGTGAATAAAAGCAATAAATGGATGAAGGAACACACTTAGATAGTTGGGCCCACCCTCTAAACTCAACATCAGGGTTTTTACACGTGAATACAGAAAGGCAGAGCTGAATCCTGACTGTCTAGTTCCAGGAAAACCCAAAATAAGTCCTTAGAAAAGACAAACAAGTATTGAATGAATTAGTATACAGATTCATAAAAATTACTTCTTGGTAAGTGTGTTGGATTTTCTACGTTCACTTATTCATATCCCTGAGGAAAAAGCATTCAGTAGATGATGGTGTTTTCAACCTTTCCCTCAAAAATCTCTCCGTGGCTTAGGGAGAAGAAGTTTAAAATCTTTATTCTAGCAACTCAGTGTTTTGTAAGTGGAAAACCAATGGGGTCAGCCCACTGCTCCCTTACATCAATCCCCTCCTCTCACCTGTCACTCTTGCCAGGAAAACCTTCGCCGCAATCGTAAAGTAGGATAACCACAACCACCGCCACTTACTGACCATCTAGTACGTGCTAGGACTGTGCTCCAAGTGCACTGTGCATCCTAACCACGAGCCCATGAGGGATAAGTTATAACTGTCCCCATTTTGAAGACACAGAGATAGGCTTAAAGAAAGGAAGCATCTTGTCCCAAGTGTTATGGCAATGTTGATGATGTTTCTTAGAATGTGGTTTTATTTAATTTTCTACATTAATATTCGAATAGGTAACAGAGTAAATAACTTGCATTATGAGTGAAATATGAATATAAAGTAATAATAAGTCTAGGAGAGAAAACACATGTGGAATCCTAGAGCAGTGCTTCTTTATCTGCTCAGGAATCCCTAAAAAGCCCCTGCTCTGCATGCGGAGGTGGTGGAAGGGCACCCACACTCAGCAAGGTGATAGGACACCTCTCTGCCAATTACCCAGTGAGTGTTTCTCACCAAGGCCCATTCATCGCAGGTTATCAGAAGATTCCCCAGTTATTCATTATTATAACCAACTCATTCTCTCCACGGTCATTATCTGGGGGTCACATATCATGCTGTCCTTGGAACCATCAAACTGACATATGATTAAATAGCAGAGGGTTCTGAAGTTAAATTTAAAACCACTCTCTTACACTTCAACTCACACATCACATCAAGATCTGTTCAGCCACAGAAATATTCCAGTTGACCAACACCAAAGGCCAGTGAGAGACTATTCCATTACTTCATGCTCCCGTCTGAGAAAGGTGGTAGTTACGTTCTCCAAACTCTCAATCGGGATTTTCCCAGGACCTAGAGTAAAAACTTGCACAGCAGTTCTCTGTACGTGATACGCCAACCCCGGGTTAAAATGTCTCAAGAGTTGCTTGTGTTCACCATTGTGTCTTCACAATAACGGGCAGAGTCTCACAAGAAATAGTACATTTCTTCAAAACACTGTGACAAACACACACTTTTCACCTTTCGTTGAAAAAAATTATTGTGAAGTATAAATTATTGTACATACAGCTCTGTATATACCAATAAGTGCTTATATCAACAATATTACCAGTCTAAAAACTAAAAAATAAAAAAACTAGAAGAGAATGTCTGCATGTTTGCATTCTGCAAGCTGGAGTTAAAACACGAGTCTCACTATTCTTGGACTGAAAAAGAAGACACAGAGGCTCTTCAAGGGGAAATTTATTTCCATTCCAAAACCCATTTCTATAGTTTCTAGAATTAAACTTTTGCTATAAAAATAATTCTACAGAATCCACTTTGTGTTTGCAGGAGCTGTAAATTAGAAAAAAATTTAAAAAATTCTATCCCCAATAAAATATTAATAGCTGCACCCAAAAGCAACATCAACTGATTTCTGGGTTCCTGTTCTCTTCTATTTTTCATATTTACTTAGTTTAATATTATAATTAATTTTTGTCTATGTCGTAATTTATTGAATTTAGAGTAAAATTAAAGAGTGGCACATATTGAAATCATCAGAAGCCCCCATAGAGAAAATTCCCAAAGCTTTTGTTAGATACAAAAGCAATGCATTTTCAGCAGAGAAACACAGTACCCACTCATTTTTAAATAGGTTCCCCCCAAAATGTAGGCTTCACAAAAATGTGACATTACACAATGTAGAAACTCCAAGCACCCTCACCCAACATGGAAGAAAGTCCCAGTCACTGAATGGTTAGGTTTCCCTACAACTTGAGCTAGTATTGTGGGTAATGAAGTGACAGAATTCACATTTCATAAGAAAAGCCATATAAAGGAAATAAGATATTATTTTTCTAGAAAGTGATTTATAATAATACTGAGAAACTATTTTTTTAAAAAATTCCTTCCCCTTCTCAACATTTACAGAAAAAGCTAACATATCTTGAGAGATTTACTATTTGCTGATATTCATCCATATGGTAATACCAACCAAAAGCCAAGAGGACAGGAGGAAGAGAGAAAAGAAAAGATTTTGAAAAAAACACAGATGAATAGCTAACTCCACCAACTTGGTATCTCTTATTCTGGGCCAAGTCTTATAAGACCTACCTGAGACCATCTCTTGATTTTGCTGCTGCTGTTTTTCCAAGGAACCTCAGAAACATACTGCCTACAAAACATTTTGACTACAATGCCAATTGTTTTATTTCAATCTTCACCATTTAGAAGGTACAGACAGAGCACCAGACCAGCAAAAGCTAAATAGAAAAACAATATGGAGCAGAAAACCCTCCTTCTATAAATCAGAGCTGGCTCAGCAAAACATTAGCCATGGCAAGCGCCACCAAGGCCAGGATCGGAAAGGTGCAAGCACCAACCCCTGGCTGTACCTCAAAGGTCCAAAAACCATTTCTAAATATAGAACCCACTTTATGTTTGCAGGAGCTGTAAATCAGGGAAAACAACTTTTTTCCATCCCCAATAAAATATCTGCACCCAAAGCAAAATCAGCCCATTTCTGGCTTTCTACCAGTTTTGCTTGGGCATAAAATTTTCTGACACTTCACCAGAAATGTTAGCATTAGTATAAGGCAGCTTTAAAGAGGGAAATAATTTTCTGACCTGTGGATAACCCCCTTCAACCCCAACAGGAAAAAGGGGAAAAAAAACACACCTGAAACCCAGGTTTTCCAGTTATTAGTATAAATGATACAAATTATTTTTCTTAGTGGCCAAATCCTTCCTTACAGGAAGTGCTGGTCTTTGAATTCAGTGAGGGGAGGGGTCATGTCTGTTTTACTGCTATATCCCCAACACCTACCCTGCACAGACATGGAGAAGGATTTCAGTGAATAGTCAAGAAGGAAGGAAAGATGAGGGAGGAGAGGAAGAGGGAGGGAGAGAGGGAAAAAAAGAGAGAGAGAGGGAGAGAGGGAGGAAAAAGAGGAAGAAGAGAAAGTGACAGAAGTTAATATGGAAATACTCCTTTCTTTTTTTTTTCTGTCTTTGTTTTTCTTGAACTTTCAAGCATCCAGGCCTGATAGAAAACCAATTATATCTTTTCTCAGGGCTTCCCGTCTGAAACTAGATATCCCACTGAGAAAAGGGCAGGAGGCGTGAGACAGAGCTAATGGGTACTTCTTCCTTCACCATTTATTCAACAACATTCAGGAGCATGGCTGCCAGCTCCAGTGTGTGGAGCTAGAGGCCAGTCTAGCGGGGTCAAGGAAGGTTTGGTGGAAGAAGCAACCCCTGCACTGGACCTGGAGGGGCAGGATGGAAAGAAGGGAGGTGAATCTCAGAGTGAAGGGAGAGGCCAGTTGCACAGCGGGCAGGACAGGTTTTCCCCAAAGCGCTTCATGGAATACATTCTATGAACGCCACATTTGGGAAACCAAAGATTGAACAAAATTGCACAGGTTTCCTCACTGCAGACCTTCTCAGAGCTTTTACTATGCCATTGGAGCAGAAGTGGTAAAAGATTCAAGTTGTAAATCAGAAAGGATTAACTTCGGAGGGAAAAAACCCAACCACTTCACTTACTAGCTGCATTAACTTGAGCAAAATACTCAAGCTTTTATGAACTTTAGTTTTCTCTTTCCCAATGTGAAAGAAATCACAGTCCAACCTCAGTTATTGTGAGAAGTAAATACTGCAGAAAACATGATTAATTCAGTGCTGGCCCTTAGCACCAATTGTATTACTGTTGCTGCTGCTACTCCTGTTATTTCTATTATTGTTTTTATTATCAACCTGCATCATGAATATTAAAAGGAAGAATTTAATATGCAGCATTTCTTAAACAGTTTGGTCAATTTTTCAACAGGTATTTGTAAATGTGGGGCCATCAAATAGTGCCGAGCCTAGCACACAGTAGGTGCTCACTATGTATTTGTGGACGGAATGGGGCGAAGAACTGACCCCAGCAAAGAAAAAATTGCAGAACAATAAAAAGATGCTCTGGGAAAGGTGTTATTCATTATTTCTTTGGGCAACAGGCCTCTGAGGTCTGGGAGGAGTGACTTCATCTTTTGCTAGAAGAATGAGGGATTGAGAGCACAGTGTTCAGCTTTGGGGAAACATCACAAAGCGTTTATTTTGGTAGACGTGTTTGAAGTGACTCTATAATAATGAGCTCACGCCTGCTGCCAGGCGCCAGCCATCAGCTTGAGCCTGTTTGCTGGGCGGTGTACTCAGTCCATCACCGACAGCCCCTTCATCAGACATGTGATGCCCACGTGCAGGGAGGATCCCAGGAGCCTTGCGCCAAAGATGGCTCCCTCCTCTCCAAGAGGGGACGCTGAGGCCCAAACAAGGAAATTTCTGAACCAGGATCCAAAGTGAGCTGGAGGCTGGGAGGGCCGCCCAGGAGAGGGCCGAGCCTTCTGGTTCTACTTGGTTGATTCTCTGGCAGGATTTTGAACTAAATCTCAAAGGGTATGTTTTCCTTTTTTAGTCAATTGCTGCGTACATTTATGGAGATAACCTCATCTGTCATAAGTCACACGCTAATCTCACAAATAGTTCCTAGAAATGAGCAAGTTGCACGTAAACCCTCCCCCGAGTGCAATGCAGAGATCCTGTTAAACTGCTCCATCTTCCCACTGGTTTTTGTACAAAGAGATTCCTGACAGAAGTGGAGTTTACTGGAGTGGAGACATGAACAGGTTTAGAATACGACATTTGCATTTTCCCAAACCCAATGCTTCATCTACGTCCACTGAATTTAAGCATGAGAGTCCACATAGAGTTTGAAAAGGAAATGAAGTCATCTAAAATAGTTGGAGGGGAGCACTTCCTGTGGAGTCCACAGCACACAGAGAAGCCCCAGGACTTAGTGAAGTTTTCAACTTCAGATTGGGAGGTGGGGATGTGCAGGGCAGACCATAAACATCTACAGTAAGAAAGACCGGACATCATTTTTCTTAAATACATGATATGTGTATATACACAGGCACATATATATGCATACACACACATGTATGTATCTCAACTGTAAGCCATATAAAGAAAGCATATGGGCCAGAGATCTTGCATTCAATTCAATTATTACATTTCATTTTATTTTAACTGGTAAACCTGGAAGCGGTTGGGAAAAAAGCATAGTTAACCTGGAAACTTGTCAAAGCTCAAAAAAAGCTTCCAGGATGCTATAGACTTTTTTGTTTCCAGGAGGGCAGGGCTGCCCAGTTCCTCCTACACCAAAAATACAATCAGAGATTATTCACACTGATTGAACATTTTCGCTATCGTGTTCATTTAGGGCAATAGGTTAACAAAACTAGAATGATCTGAACCTTGATTTAACCCCTCTAGTCCACTCAACTAGATTTGGCATGTACATTTTACCAAACTCAGCACACCCTGCCCCTTGTCCAAAGAACCCCTGGCTACCCATAATCTCTCCCAGCCTTAACCCTGCACCCCTGTCTTCTGAAAGCCAGATTCACCATGAAACAGGAAAAAAACGAACTACTACCCAATAAAGCTCCTGGTGCATAAAAAACACAGTAGAATATGGACAAAAACTTAAGGCCCCAGCAGGGATCCCGAGGTACAAGAGCAAAAGGGGTCCCTGGTCTAAAGGGCTTCAATATTAAGAGGTACAGGTTAGGGGCAGCAAAGGAAAGGCAAAAGGAGACAGAAAACAAAAGAGACAGGAAAGGAGAAAAGCTTAAAGTTTCCTTGAATGAGTGGATCCAAAACTTGGAGGAAAGGTTTGGATGCATGTAGACAAACCCCTGCCCCCTGCCATCGTGAAGTCTGCGTTTCTGCACACAGAGGCACCAGATTTGTTCTATTCCAGAAAGTGAATTAACAGTCATTGGGATTTTGGTGAGAGCAGTTCTCTAGGGTCATACTTTTAGTCTCTGATCAGACCTCTGTTTGGGAAACTTTTAAGAATGGGGCTTCCTTCAGTGTGATGAAGTTTGAGCAGTTCTTGTAGGATACCCAGTGTGCTATGGGGGAAGCGCAGAGAAGTAGCCAAGAACAAGCTACTGGAGTTCGGAGCCAGCAGGGGGACAAACCAGTATGTGAGCAGGAGACCTCGTTTTGAAATTGTTTGCTGCTGGAATAAATACACTGGTCTGGTGGCTTGGGTGATAGGACAGAACAAAGGGGTGTAGACCTAGCAAAAAGAAAAGAAAATAATGTATCTCACCTCTCAAAATAACAACTATATTGACTACCACTTTGATTTGAAGCTTTCTTTTATTGAAGTTTAGATAGCCTCAAATCACAGAATGAATATCCTTTAGGAAACTCACTGATTGAATGTTAAAGAAATCACTCCATATTACACTGTATGTTATTAGAAAGAGAAGCCTTCTTTGACTTAAGGAAGAAGAAATTGTTGACTTGGGCCTCCTACATTAAGAGGAATCAAACCTAGGATACATTCTCAAACAAATGTCCATTTCACTTCTTAATATCGGGGTACTCACAGTCAACAATGAATCTAGTTTTACACTTGGTTCCATATGCTATGCCCTAGGTAATTAAAGTATGTCTTATGGCTAATAAAAATGAAGTTAGAAAGTTAAAACCAAAACAATGTTAGGAAATAACGTGTGTACAATATGTTACCAAGACACTGATAATTTTCAAAAGTGACTTTAAGAAAAGTATTATAAATCTTTCAAAACACAGTGATTTATTAAGCGAAAAGTCTGACCGATTTGCGCTATTAAATTTAGCTTTTAAGTTGCTGTGTCATGGGCAGATCTTTTGTTCTCCTAGGTTAAATTTAGCATCCTGCATTTTGTTTTGTCCACAGCTACATGTTGTATCATCATGCAGTCAATTTTCTGGGAGGCTCAGGAGAAATGCAATGGGGAGTTATCACAGTGCTTTCTCTTACTGATTTTATAATCCAGGAATAGAACTAATCAAGTAATCCAATGGTGGTTTATTTCCAACTTCTTTTTGCCTTTTCCCACCTGTACAGCCTTCTGATAAAATAAACCTTCCCCTAGGCATGGGATGAAATGGAAAAAAAAAAAATGCAGCGGCCAGAGGAAAACCATTTCAGAAATCTGTTTGTTAAACAAGTGCAAGCAATAAATTGAGCTTAGGAGGGAAAGGCAGTTAGAAGAAAAACTGAAAGTACTGACCTGAGAGTCAAGCTGATTGGAGCAAGGGTGAAAGCAGCAATTTGGAGGATAAGCAGAAAGGAAAAGGAATAGCAAAAGAGAATAAAAGGAAGGAAACGCATTAGTTTTAAACATACAGCCAACAGATGTTATATTAGCAGGTTTATAACCAAACGAAGCAAACTTTTATCCGATATCACCCCCAAAAAGCCCTGGGCACATGCTGTAAGCTGTTATATTAAATATCATACCTAAGGAACCGGTATTTGCTCTCATACGCATAATTACAACAAGCGCTGATGTGAACCAGAGGTGTGCTCCCGCAGTGCAATGACAGCATCAGCCCTTCTCTGGAAGAACAAAATTCCTATCTGTGTGCATATAAAATTTTATTATTTAATGAACTGAAATGGAAATTACTAAGGTATTAGACCTGGCAGCAAGCACGGGTGTCAGAAAGATTTTTATTTGAACCAGTAAGTTGGATAGTTGTATCCTAGGAGATATTTTTCCTTCATCCCTAAAAACCAAAAGGAGCTGAGCAATTTGGCTTTGGGTTCAAAGATTTCCATTTTAGATGCTTACAGAGCGCTGCACCTAACAATGATCAAAGGCCCAGGGAGGAGGGCTTTTGGTGGGGTGCCACCTGCCCATCAGCCTCCCAAGCAAGGACAGAGGAACTTCCAAAGCTGAGAATCATTTTTTTCAGTTGTGAAAATGAGGTTCTGACTTCATCACCGAAAATATCCAGATGTTTGATAACTTATTTGTACAAAAATATCTAACATGCCCTTCTAACCAGTCGAAACAGTAGTCTTAACGCCAAGCAAAAAATAAAATCAGAGACAAAAAAAAAAAAATCATACTCATCTTCCAGGCTACCAAAGGAGCACATAGTGGACATTCATTTTGCTAACCTACAAAATGCCCTTTGCAAAAACAAAGTGGATAAACAAATACTGTATCAGCTATCCACTCAGTGGGACCCCACCATTCCATACCATAAGAAAGTTTTAAGCGTTTCATACAGGAAGGAAAAAAAATAAAATAAAATAAAATAAAAT
Source organism: Varecia variegata (assembly GCA_028533085.1). NCBI lineage: Eukaryota > Metazoa > Chordata > Mammalia > Primates > Lemuridae > Varecia > Varecia variegata. The sequence continues at coordinate 159,885,480 of CM052436.1, read as the reverse complement.
AAAATAAAATAAAATAAAATAAATCCTTAGGATAAAGCTTAAACTAGAACATTTCAAATGAAAACAGTGTTGACTATAATAATAAAACTGAAAGAGAAAATTTAAGATTAAACACATGGTGAAAGTGTTGATTTGATAATCCCTCGTATCTGAAATCCCCCTGGCAGACTGTTTTGTGATCACCAATGCTCAACGGATCAAAAATGAGAGTTAGGTCAGACCATGGTCATTGCGGGGACTTTGGCAACACTGGCACCAGCTGCCATTTCAAATCCTTCTGGATCAGAGGCAATTAAACTGAGGTCCATGGCCAAGCTTTAGGGAATCCTAAACTGAAACAGCAAGCACACATTTAACATTAAGTTGCCTCTTCCAAGGGTTCTTAGTTCTCATAAAATTCTTAAAGGTGTCGGTGACATCCATGACCACCCCCCCCCCACAAAAGGCTGCTAGGGATGGTATATAACCATCTGTCGCTTGTTTTCAAGAAATTCCTTCAAATACTTTAAAAAATATAAGTGGAAATTACTCAGCAAGAAGAGTTTATATCAAAACAAATAAAACTGGCATCAAGTTTCTTCCACATCCCATGAAACTTCTAGAACACATTGTAATTTTAAAAATAAAAATAAAGCTTATGTTTACGCTTTCAAAAGAGTCCTGAAAGGCATCAAAGAAATTATGTCAGCACATTATTGAGCATATCAGAAAAAAAAATAATGATCTCTTTCTCAACCTTAGATAAGGCCCTTTTAGGCATCTAAAATGATTTCTCAAAGTCCGAATGTCTGGTAGTGTTAGTCCCTGATGCAGATAATTAAGTGGAACCTGGTTTTCAATTCTGATGTTATGTCTCATGGGTAGAACCCATAAGAGGACCCACCCTCGTCTCCATAGTGGGAAGAGATCTGCTTGAGGGCTCAATTTGGGCATTCCCCATCCTCTAGACAAATACCTATAAAATCCCTAATATGTTTAAGATAATTACAGGAAAGATCACTGGACTGATTCCTTCCCTTGCATAGGATATGAGAAATCGAGTGGCAGTAGGTCTTATTTAACAGACTCTCTTAACCTCTCTCTTTCCCCTAAGGCATCAAAAGATTAATCCTGAAACTAAATAAAACTCAGAGACCTTGATGAGCACTGACACAGAAGCACCCCATATTTCACTGCTTCTGAGGTTTAGTTACCTACTTGGTTATGTAATATACATGACATTTGACACTGGGGATGGAATAAAGACTGCAGCCTTACTCAAGGCCCACCACGCACCCTGTAGCAAACTCCCCCTGCGAGAGCAGCCTGCAGTCCAAGGCAGAAGCTCCCCACTGGGCCATCCGCTTCAAGTGCAAGAGTTTACAGGCAAAACTGCACATGGGACCACACTAGAACAAAATGCACTTTAAAAAGAAAAATCTTTAATGGCTGATGAAAAACATCATTCACGTGGAATTTAAGAGGTAAATGTAAACACCAGCCATGTGCTATTTGGAATGTATATACATTGGGGAGAAAATCAAAAATGGGAAGATTAACAGAATAGAACATACACACAAACCCACCCTCTGAGAGAGAAATGGGCCGCTGTCAGGGTCCTCTGAGTTATTCCTAACCCTGCACCTTTTGTTGCGTATGACTGAAGTTCTGGAATATTTTTGAACACTTGCTGCTTTTAAAAGATTTCTTTTCACTCTGGCAGGTCATATTACAAACCAGAGACCACAAATTTATTTCAAGTTCAATATTTTGGTTTTCAAAATCACGAACTTAATTGCAAACACTTCTCCATGTCTCCAAAATGGGGATATATGTCACATTGCTAAGAAATCTTTAGTTCCCAACATTATGAGGTATGAATTGTGTAGTTTAAGCCAGCATATGGCAATACCGCCCCATTTGAAAAAGGCTGCCTGACAACTCGAGGAAGATGTTTTGGTCGGAATACACATGTAGCCCAGCAGATAATGCTTCAGAAAGGCAGGCCAAGGCTGAGCCCTCCTTTTCCCAAGCAATTTCCCCTCTGTATCTCCACCCCCACCTCCTTAGGGACCTGGGCTGGGACTAGGGCTCAGACATTTCCCAGACTACGTTCTGCTGCTGGACTCAAGACACAGGCAGGCAGAGAACTGGGACAGAGTCGGGTCCCAGCACACGTTTTATGAATTACAGTGCCTGGGAGGCATCAGCTTTAAGGAGAGGCAAAGGCAGAGATAAAGAAAATGTGCAGAAAGTACATAAAGATAAATGCCTGTAAAATCACTGCTGCTTTAATGCATTCCATATTGAAGAAATAAAAATGTGAATATTCTTGATGATTTAATGGCAATAGTGTCCAGCTAAGACCTGTTTGTTCAACGAGCCAATTAAGCTATTTATATGTAAATGTTTATAGTAGCTGATCCTGACTTTCAATTGCAGTTCTGGGGAGCTGGTTTAGTGCAGAAAAATGCCTGCTAAATGTGGGGCACATCACTTTCCCTCATGAAAGCTAATAAAGAAGAGGCAGATCTCCTGTGGCCCAACAGCAGTGCCTGCTCAGAGAGGGTTCTCTGCTGGCAGCTCGAGTGTTTAGTGCTACTGGACTAGCTTCTTTCTTCCGGCCCATGGATTGTTCTCAGTGGCTCATCTGTAAGCCCTGGGTTCAAATCCTGACTTTGATTCTTACGAGCTCTGCACCCTGGAGGAAGTCACTTAAATCTGTATAAGTCATAGTTTCTCATCTGTAAAAAGGGGATAATGACAATTTCTGTGTTGTGGATAAGATTAAATGATAAATAGTATTGCAGGTCAAGTGTTTAGCAGAGTACCTGGTACACTGTGAGCATAGAGCATATATATACTATTATTTTGAGTATGATTACTGTTATTAATATTATCAGCATCATTATCTAGAGCTTCCTCTGTATGGCTCACTACTTCGCAGAGCAGCGGAGCAGGAGTCAGGAAACCTACGTCACAGTTTCCCATCTCTTTGACCACAGGCACAATCTCCAGAATGTGTCATTCAACTTTCCGCAGTCTCAGTTCTCATACCAACAGGAGAGATATGATCATAACTTCCCTGTGTTCTCATGTTAGCTTTTTAAGAAAAATTTTCATCCTGAAATGTAGATACATCTAAAATCAACAGGGTTCCCAGCTTTTTAAGAATCAGTAGACGGGCAGAACATTCTCACATTTTAAAACTAAAACTTTCAAGGATTTTAATTTGTATAGTTACCTCAGGAAAAAAGAAATCCTTCCCTTTATTGCTAAAATTGATCACACGGAATAAAAATCAGATTATCATCAAACTAATGCTAAGATTATGAAAAGAAATATTAATTGAGAATTTGTATTAAATATTATATTCCAAAATATTGTTGAAATTTTATTGGAAATTAACCTATTCATTTAATACAGAGCCAATTAATATTGAAAATGTATTTGTTTTAGCATTCGACTGTTCATAATGATATAAGTGTCCCACTCTATGCAGGGACCAGGTGTTTGCAAAGCGTGATACATTTTAATAGATTGTTAGAAATTTACTTGTAACAAGATTCAAAGCCACACAGCTGGCATAAAGCAGAGGTAAAATTTGAACCCAGGTCTTTCTGTCATTAAAGCCCATGATTTTTCCACAAGACCACAGAGAGCTACTTTGTGTTTGTCTTGAAGACCTTTAGGGCCTCACAAGTGTCTTGACCAAAGCTGGCAAACATTCACTGATTTATTCAAAATTTTCTGATCCCTTCCATATGGACTAAATCTAGGAAAGACAAATTCTTCTTTATTGCTGAAGCAATAAGAAATTCTCAGAGGTTATGGAGTTACGTAAGATTATTCAGAAAGTTTCTCCTTACATGAAGTATAGAAAAAAGCATTAATAGCAAGCTTATTTGTAGAGTCTATACTATACATAAATACAATATGGATATGATTTATCTAAATTCTCTGAAACCCTGATATGATCCTCTTTGTTTTTAGACATAATTTGCTATCACATAGGCCCTATTCAAGTATATTTACCACGTGCTGTAAGGTCTTCTCGAAAGATAGACCTCCGACATGAATCCTGGGGTGCGTCAAAAGACATCCACAGGATATGAGCTCCTCCCCCTTCCCCTATCTTGAATGAAGAATTCCCAACTATATTCTTCCATATTTTTGTGCTCAAGGCAAACCTAAACCACAAATGTTTACCTTTGATGGGGAAGAACTGAGGTTTCCGGAAATCAGAGGCTCAATTTCTTACACACATTGCTGGCAAGAATGCTAGATCATGCAAATCACTCAAGAAAGCTGACCATCATTTTCTTAAACACGGAAGAGGTACCTAATCCCTCAAAAGATATGCCAGTTGCCTTCTGAGTGTCCCACAGAAACACGACATCATGCCTAACAGGCCATATTCCTCATCCCTCACTTGTTTCCAACTGGTAATACGAATTTACACTGCAAATCCACCACAGCCAGAGACAGACAACCAAGCAAGCCATGTTCACTCACTGCTGACAATTCGCACGACTGTAATATTTACCTCTCCAGTTCCGCGATCTTCTTATCCTTGTCATTCTTTTCATTCTCCACCTCCTTGAGGATCTCCAGCAACCGGTCAACTTCCGCCTGGGCCTTGCCACACTCGTTGCGGTAGTAAGATGCCTCTTTATCAAGTTGTTTCATTCGGTCTGCGAACTCAGGGTTCATCCTGGAGTCATCTTCAATATTATGTGCCTTCAACATTACATTTGTAAAGAAGGTAGTTAAGACAACAATTTAGAACAATAGGTAGTGCAGTCACCAATGGCCCAGAAATTAACTTTGGAGAGAAAATAACCACCAAGAATTATGGGTATATTGTCAGTGCAAAGGCAAAATGGAAAAATCACACATTGCAGCTACCTTAGAATAATGTTGAATTTAAATTATACTACAGTTTCATAGGGAAGTTTCTTTTCATTATTGATATTTTGTTCCATTAAATATTGCTGCTACTTTTGGCTTCTCTTTCCACCAAAAAGAAGGGGATGGGTGGGGTTAGACACTGTGATGTCTTTATTGCAGGTCATTTGGCAAGCAGAACTAAGACAGCTCAACTCCTCACAGTTCAGGAGGGGATTCATACCAAATGCTTTCACTTCCAGTGCAGAGAAACCGAAGCAACGCAATATTCAATTATTTTCCAAGAACCATCAAGGCCATATGTAAAGCCAGATAACACAGAAGAGACTGGTTGACTGATCGACATTTCATCCCACTGAGAAATTTCAGCAGAAGATGTACTTTGAAAGGAAGACTTAGAAGTGAGGAAGGGCTTTCCAGCTAACAGTTATACCCATAAATTCTGGTTCTCTTGAATAAATTTAACCTAAACCAGGAGGAGGATGAGCTAATTCATGAACAAGCACACAGACAAGGATCTGCAAACACATGCATGGGTGGGTGGCAGCTTCACACACGAGAACAGACACAGGCAACAACACAGCAACAACACTGCAGAATAATTTGCAGCCAAAGTATTTGTGGTTTTGTGTGTGTGAGAGTGTGATATGGCTTTTTTTTTTCCCAAAATAAACTTTTGGCTGAAATATTCCCAGACAGATAGAAATAACACTGCACTGTGATGTTTTGCCTACCCCTTGTTTCCCATTATTCCTAAATGACTTCTTCAAAGAGCAGGCAGGGAAAAAACAAGTAATTTAACAACAGTGCACATTCAACATAGAAAGTCCGGAGAAGTCATATATGTATGTATCTCTAAAATCCACATGTGAAATAATAAAACATTAGCAATTTGCTAGGACTTAAGTTGTTCTGCTGTCTTGCTATGTAGAGCAGATGTTTACTATGTTTTTATGCACTTTTTTTAATTTCGGGGAAAAAAACAAGGCAAGCAAGCTAGAGCTACTGTGGGGTCAAATGAATCATGCATGCTTAGAAAAATTAATACTAATACTACTGTTAGAAGGTAGACAGTCTTTGCAATGATTTAGTAGAAAAAATCAGAAATTAGTATAAATAAATTTTTCGCTTATGACAAAATAATCATTTTAAAAATAATATTTTTGCTTGTAACATATTATTTAAGCATGAGGATGAAGGGGAAAATTTGCTTTCATGTTCTTAAATCTAAGATTTCCTTATTTAAAAAATAAACTCAACTATGCAAAAGAACTTGTGAAAAATATATGACAATTCAACATACTATCAGGTATTGGTTTACTCCTTTTTATCAGTATTTCTCAGAAAACATTTATTTTTGCTTATTATGTACTCTGGGTTTCATTATAATAGCCTATTGAGATTTTTCAGTATAATTAAATTAATCTGAAGGAGAATCCTGAGCAAATATATTTTAGGAGTTTATTCATCTAATAATTTTATTTTAAACTGAGGTAATGAATAAATTTCCTAATCTCCACTTTAAAAGTGTAGAGCAGATATCCTATTTTAAAAGAAAGTAACTACGCCATGTACTTACTTCTATTTGTGATAATGAGAATTAACTCATTACTTTTTTGACAAAAAAGCACTGAAATGTGCAGTTTTTAAATAGCTAAGAAAAAAGCTTCATGGTAACCTCTCTTCCAATTTTATACTATATTACCATTATTTTATAGTAGCTAAAAACCTTTTTATGACATTTATTGAACTATCCAGCCAATATCATTACAACCTTTAAAAAAGAATTAATGAATTGTATAACAAGCAGCTAGAAAGACTCAAAACAAATTAATAAATATATTTGAATTGCTTGTTTCCGACTAGAGTTAAAATTCCTTTCCTGACTTTGGTGTATAAAAGTTCACAAAGAGCTTGCAGTTAGCTGCTGTGGTTTACATTAGTTATTTTTATTCTTACTATCATTATTGTCCTTATTTTTTTAGTGAGTATAGGATTACTAGTTGTGAAACCTAGATTCTAAATCTAGCCCTTCATCTTACATCTATGGGTGGATGAATTAGTCTCTCTAGGAACAGCAAAATCTACAAAATGACAAAGGGAAGACATTATTCATTTGTGTTTTTACTAAGATGATTTTATATATGCATTGCTGAAATGGGGCTCATTATACAGCTAAGTTAATGGGTTTATTTAATTTTCACCAACAAGATACTACATACTTCCTTAAAAAACCTCTCCGATAGGTTTATAGAGAAAGCACAATTGGCTAACGATAGGTATGTGTGCATATTTTCTATGTTAGTTCCTTAAAGGAAAGAGGAAAATCTAAAGCCAGTTTTCAACCCTGGGTGAAATTAGATGGGTTTGTAGTCAATTCACCCTAATACGTGAGTATGGTCAAGGACTCATGGGATGTTTGGAGGTTCAGAAAGTCTAGGTAAAAGACATGTCTGGATCTAGACTGTATCACTGTTGGCCTTATGTGATGTGGAAATTAGGTCCCATTATTAAAATTCAGACCATAGCCAAATTTACAGCTGGCCTCATATCTGTTAGATACTACTTGTGGGTATTAATGGTCTTCCTTTTAATATAAATAGACAGGCTCAAGAATATCTGTGACTTAAATATCCCTATCTCTATATCTACTGATTTCCAGGCAAAAGAATTTATGTCAAACCCCCTTCAACCTTGGTGCCAGAATTCTTGGAAAGGCTATTAAATAAAGGTATAAATACATATCATTTTTTTAAAATTTTAAGTCGATAGAAAGCTTTAAGAAAAAGTCATACAGAGATGGAAGAGTAACAGCTGCTTCTTGGATCATCACTAAGCCCCGTGTAAGACAGTGAACAAGAGAGTTTCACGTGGTTGAGAAGGCTGCTGAGTCCCCAACCCATCCTGGGTCTAGGAGGCAAACGTCTCCATGGCATTTATCAAAGGTATTTTGGAGAACTAGCTCTATTCAGCATGAATCACAACTTTTCAGATGATGAGCTGACATTTTTAACCCGTAGAGCATAGAGTATGTTACACTGTGATCTGCAGACATGAGGGTGATACTATCCTAAATAAAATACAGGAGGAAATTGAACTTATAAAGCCAATGTTTCCTTCAAAATGATAAGGCCAGAGCTGCCTCTAAAAATGAGAGTGAAGGAAGGACTTTATTTGTATTTAGGCAATACTCTTGCCTTTTCAAATATAACATGAGTTCTTTAGTCTGGACTGGCTGCTCCTGGTGGAGATCGAAAGTGGGTAACAGATTTGGGCCTAACATACTTTCAACACTGTAAAAAAAAAATAGATTTATTTGAAGAAATCATTATCACAATAAATTATTACCATGGCATTCTGACCCATTCAAGATGCAAATTGAAAATGAACAGTAATTCTCTGCCCTTAAGAATCTGTTGGCTTGAAATGAGCTCACCACACTTCCTAGCAAGGGAAGTGCTTGCCTAGTCTAGTCTTTTCAGGCACATCAACTACATCCCCCATCTTCATTACTCAGGAATCTAACTCTCAAAAATGAAGATTGATGTGGATTTTCTTTTAACGGTTTCATAACTTATATGTCATTAATATAGCCAAGAACATGGTACTTTTCAAGGACATCCACCAATTATTAAAACCAAAGGGATATCAACAGGCATTCTTTTCTTAATGAAGAGATTTAATTTTGCTAATTAAACAGGTCCGTTGAAAGGCAAATCCAGCTATCTGGTTCTGTCTAAAAATATTATTTGAAATGTTTAGAGCAACTCTCAAGCCCCTTGTAGAAACACAGAAAATTGGGAAAAGGACATTTCAGAAATGTCTGTATTACATATTAGATCAGTAAGTTTTGAGGGACTCCCAATTACGTTTCTTGTATTTCCATATGTAAGGCAATTTCCCCACAAATGGGAATAATCAAAGCAAAGTTTGGAGCTTCACTGATGTGGGCATCCCTGAGCGTTTTGATGTGAACTGATTTTGAAAGGCTGGATCAAGCACAAAGAAGAATCTGGTCATGACTTGGCATGAGCAGTACTTTACAATACCTAGGAGTCATTCTAATGAAAGAATTTAGAACTATTTCAGGAAAAAAGGCAAAATTTCAGATTAATACTATATCTAAATCAAAGTTAAGAAGAAAATGTCACTAAAGCCAAAGTAGGAGGGTTGAAAAGTATCAAAATCATACATCACAAGTTCATTCACACTTAATCTTAGAAAGGTTGGTCATTGATTATTTTCAATAAAATGCAGTTCATCATTCCAGATGCCTAGAAATGAAAGCATTAACTTTGGTCCAAAGACCTGCTGTGAAACAAGGCAGGGAATATTCAATTTTAATATTATTATAACACTCTCCTTTTGAAATGGGTCCTAACAATTTTAATAAAAAATCATTTCCCTCAAAATAAACAAATGCTTAGTCATGACCAAAAGTACAAGCAGAATGTTAACTAATGAATCTGACAACTTTTCTTTCCTGTTGCTTCTGGGTTTTAGCAATAATTTGCTAAATTTATGCACTATAAACATATGATCCGCGATTGTGGCACTTTGGTGGTTTAGTGTCTGCTGACAGCGCTTTGCCATTCCTTTCATATCTTAACAAAAGAATAGCATATATAAACTATTTTAAACATTATATTTGATTTTAGTCTTCTAAAAGAAGTTCCCATCTTCTCTTAATTCTAAATTATGAACAAAATATTACTTCTTCAAACAAAGTTTTTAAGGGTGATTATGGAACTACATACAACATGTTATACCATTTAAATTTCATTTTAAATATAATGAATTAATATCAGGCATAAGAGTTGAGCCTAAATAATACATTTGGAAACTACTAATGATGTATCTTGAGTTCGTACACTTCCTAGTTTCAAAGGAAATTATTCTTTCATAATTTAAGCTAACTATATTCACAACTTGAATATTAAAACCACCATACCAAAAAGAAAAATTTTTCATAGATGGAACAAATAGGATACGTATAGATAAATATAAACAAATATTCAAAATAATTTTTCTTATGTCACACACATGCAAAACAAAAGGAACCAATTATATGCTTAATAACTTTAAAGACCCCTTAAACAAAAATGTCATAATTAATACAATCCTTTTTAACTATGGAATTTCCTAAAATTAGCACTGTAGGGAACTGAGGTAATTATCGGGATGTCCTCAAACAAAACATGTAACTTTAAATGTGTTACATTTCAAAATGTATTTGAAAAGTGCTATTTCAAATATTACTTCATTTTTTTAGACACTGAAATCCTGGATCAATGATAAGGTGTGTGTTTGTGTGTGTACATGTATTTGCACATGCTATGTGTATGCCCTGAATTATATTTTAAATAGTTGTAATTTTCCACTGTCCTCAGGGATACTGGTCTAAGAGTGAATCAAATAATTTTCAGAAATAGGCTCACAAAACCTTATCAAAGAAACTGCTGTCTCCAGACAATGACTGTGAAAGCATTTATAATTCAGCCCTTCATGTTCCTGGGATTGCACAGTCCTGTAATGCTATAACAACATATAAATCAGGAAGTCCTCACTGAACACTAACAAGATTTTTTTTCTCCTCGGGAGTAGCAAGATGGGTTTGTTTTGTTTTGTTTTTTTGTAAATGCGTACATAAAATGTGAGCCCTGAAAAAGATGTGTTCAGAAGAGATGGGATTTCAAACCGATAACCACCAAGCAAGGGGAAAACTCCCATGTGTGGGGAACATCAGAGGAGTCTCACATGTGCTCTGGCCAGTAGTGAGGTTGCCCTCCAGTGCCTCCAAATCATTCATCTGCCTTGTAGCATTGAGGGTATTCCACAAAAGCACTAAATTGAGGGACCAAGTGGTCTAAAGTTTTATTAAAAATTTATAAGACTCCTGATACCATCTCTGGGCACAATAACTCTAGGGCTACAGCAAAGAAGGTATTTGAGACTGATAAGAAAACCATATTATTTGTTTAGAATTAAGAACTAAGAAAAAGAACCCAGCTGAAGATAGCCTGCACAGTATTTGCAATGACAAGACAAAACTCCTCCAGCAGTAGAGACTGGTAGTTAAGCTGCAGAAAAGTTATTATCATAAGAAATAATAAGGGTACAAAGGCAAAATTTTAGGTTCCAAAGAAATGGAATCAGAGGATCACTTAAATGGAATGACTAAAGTAAAAGGAGACAAAGAGTAGAAGGTTTATTTCTACTCTAGGGAAAAAAAGACCTTGCAGGAGCACTTCAAAGCTTAATCCTTATTTACTCTGATACAGTGTAGGACTGTCGGATATAGAAGCGACTGTAAAATTATCTTATTTAACAAAAAAACAACTATGTTATAATTCACCAAAAATTTGTAGAGTGGCCATATTCAAAATAAACATATAAGAATAATAGAAATTTCCTAGGTAGCAATACCTGGTTAGAAAACAAAAGAAAAATATATCATTCACAATAGCAACCTAAAAATTATATATGTAGAAATGCTTAAAACTATCTTTAGAAAGAAATATCACAGCCTATAATAGGAAAATGTCAAAACTTTACTGTAAAAAAACACTGAAATAAATAAAATTTGTATCATGTTCATTATTGGGAAGCAATATTAGAAACACATCAATCATTCTAAAAATATTTCATAGTTTGAATATAATTCAAATTAAAATCTCCAACAATTGAGTTTTTTAATTGACAAGGTGATTCTGAAATTCATTTGGAATGACAGATAATTAAAGCTAAAAACATCAAAACAAAATAAGACAAAATGAAAAGCATAAAGAATTAAGGTGGAATTTGTATTACTAGATGTATAAAAATATCATAAAGCCACATTAATTAAAATTTTGACCCAAAAAAAGACATTGATAAAACTGAACACTCAGAAACTAAGACATTCATCCATATTAGAATTTAGTATGCAATAAAATAGTATCAAGATCAGTGGATAAAGAGAGAATTATTTGATAAATAGTGCTAGAATAATTAGTTGATAATTTAGTAAAATATAGGTAGAACCTTACCTTTCAATGTGAATCAAAATAAAGATAAAGGGGTTAAAATAATTTAAAAAGTAACATTAAAAAATTTTAAATATAGGTAAGTGAAATCAGAGAATACTTCAAAGAATAAAGGCAATGAAGAAAGCCTAAAGAAAAACACAGATCAAGAACTTCAAAATAATTCTCTCTATATATAAAAACTTTTAAGTTAAATAAAACTGCCACAAATCTGATTCTATATAAAGCATAAAATAACATATAAAGCAATAAAAAAAACAGTAAACTCAAAAGCAAGTGCTTAAATGACAATTTACAGAATAAAAAATACAAAGAAAATAAATGTATTTTTAAACCTCAACTTCATTAGTAATTAAAGAAAGTTAAAAAGGAAAAAGATTTCCACCTAAGCATTTTTCAAATTTATGTAAAATGACAATTCTTGATGTTGGCCAGAGTGTGGCAAAAAGGCCACCTGTAATCAGTGCTGGAAGAAGTATGCTTAGGTGAAATTTCTCTGAAATGCAACATAGTAGGAACTACTGGGGTCTTTTAAAAATCACTGGCCCAGGAATTTATTCTATAAAAAACATGTGGGGAAATTAATATAGAAAGTTGTTCTTTAGAGCATTATTTAGCTAGCAAAAAAATAAAATAACGGAAGAAATGACCAACATTAGAGGAACGAGTAAATAGACAAGAATAATATATAATCATTAGAATAGTATTTTGGAAGAAGAGCGAATTATATGGGTAAATTCTAATGATGTTAAGAAAATGGGACATAAAACTGAATAAATACTTTGACACACTTTGGTGAAAAGAAATAGAGTGTTAGATAAGAAAGAGAAAGAGAAAAAAGAACAAATGAGAGAGGGAAGGAAAGAAGGAATAAGAAAGAGAAAGGAGAGGAGAAAGGAAAGAAAGATGAAAAGAGAAGGAGAAAAGGAGAGAAAAGACCAGCAACAACAGAAAGATGTCTGGGTGGGGAAACACACAAATAAATGTTCTAGTGATTATCTCTGTGCAGTGAAATGTCCTGTGACTTTTTTTTTATTTTTTCCTATATTCTTCCATACTTTTACAATTTCTTTATTGTGACCGTATTTTATTTTTATAGCTAAGAAAAACATTGTCATTTTTTAAAAAGACTATCAAGGGTAGAAAAATCCATCATGCTGCATCCCTATCAGTCCAAAAAGAATTGGGCCCTTAGAATATCTGCAGACAGGGGGAGTTAAAATAATGAGAGTTTGGCTATATTCCCAGGATGCCAAACCAATGGGTTCGCTTAATTAACTTGGGGAGAAAAGTCAGTCAATGACTTTTGAATTGGTCACTGAAAAGACTGAAAAGTTTGCTTTTACGTATTGGAGACCCATCACTGGGTGAAGTGAAAAAGACGTTCATGATGCCATGTCATCAATATTTCTGGAAATGGTCTTAAAGTTAATGGAGCTATTTCTTTGGTCCTACCTATCCTGACAGCAATAGTGATACTCCTATCACGGTCCGGGTACAATTTTCTGCTGCAGGAAAAAATGCTTTGTTCATCTGTCCTGCATACGCTTAGGTTTTCTTCCTAACTAGTAAGTATGAAACAATTTCAGTGGGATTACTTTATACTTTTTTTTAAACAATCTGAAGAAAACATTCATTTTTTTTCCCAGGGTGAGTTTTTGAGCTTGAAGATATTCCAATCCTACTTGTCTGTCTTTATCTCTCCAGCCTTGAGCCTGTTTATTAAGACTTCCAATTCAAATGCTAAGGGCAAAGAAACTTGGGTGGATTATTTTTTGGCTGCTCTGCTAAAATCCCTGTTTGGAAAAAGAGGCTAACAAAGATGCTCCAACCCGGCTTTAGGAATTCTGTTTGTTAAAATAAAATTTGTTGCCATGAATGGAGGGTGGAGGTTGAATCTATGTAAGCACGCAAGCATCCCGCATATCAAGCTGTATATATGCTGGAGCAGAGGCTTAACAAATAAAAAGTTGTTGGCTGAATTGTTTGCTTTATCCATGCTATTCCTTCTTCCCATAGTGGGAATTAGAATCCACAACAGCACATCACATCTGCCAAATGATAAATTCTAGCCACCTTTATGAAATATTTTTCCCAGAAAGTTACTTGAGTTGACAAAACAAAACAGCCTTTCTTCTTTAGTAAGTTAAAGAAACAAACAAACTGCTTCATATAAATGCACACATGTCATTAGGATAAAAAAAATTTGTGGTGGCATCTGGACTGTTTTATAAATATTTTTACTAGTTACCTGTTTTTTGTACTCTGTTAAGCTATAATCAGAATTGTTACTATCTGTTATTAGGAGGCTATATTATGGCTTGTCCTCAGCCAAATGGCATGTTTTTAACTCTTATAAAACCCACAATAATGTCAGGTATTTACCAATCTCAAAGAGCATAGCCCTATTTTTAAATCTAAACCTATTTTAACTTTTATCACTTGAATACTACATACACTGAATTGTTTGTTATTTTACCAATGCTATTATCCCTTTTGGCATAGCTAAGTTTGTGTTTATAGGATCTGAGGAAGAATTCTATAAGCCTAGATCTTCAGCTGACTTCTGTTGTTCTATAGCCTTAAAGCTAAAGTTAAGAAGGAGGTAATATCAGAGCTAGCAATATTTCCTTGAGTTATTAATTTTTAAATTTCACATTCAAAAGAAATGGCAGTGGCCTCTGCACAGATCATTTCTTTTGACGGAACGGAAATGGAGAGAGACTCGTAAATATTTTCGAAACCTCCTTAGCATGGCACACCGTGACATGTGATCAGTGGATCCTCATGCTTTGATATGTTACAGCGGGAACTTTCAGAAGTGACTTACTGGGTTGTACATCTGATTGAACAACTGCTCAGCTTGCTACATTGCAAAGTTGGGAAGGCATTGAAGCACAGACAGGGAAAGAAGGAAAGATCCAGAAAAACAGCATTAGCTCAACAAATCCAGTGCATTCGCACAGTCGAACTGGTCGTTAAAAAAGGAGAAATTTCAGTTTCTAAACATTCCACAGTGAAAGTGAGAAGCTCTAGGGAAATACAAATGTTGACTTTGGCTCCTAAAAAAGAATAGCTGGAATAAGAAATTTAAGGTTTGTGTTACTTTCCCTTTCTCAAGTTAAATAACCCATGAAATAAAGAAAGCTGTCCACTTTTGATGATACATGAAGTGCTGGTCTCCAGCAATGAATCAGAAGGAGTGCTTTTGGCCAAGCCTGCAATTTATTACCTGAACTTCAAAGATGGTAATAATAAAAGATTAATTAAATCTTATCATTGAATTTATAGCTCTTCTTTTATATTAACACAAGCCTGAATTTTCTATTCAGTCTAACTTCAGAAAAATATGGATTAGCAAACAGCAGGTTAGCAATAGGAAAATATCAGTAAGCAAGACATTATTGGATTAACTTAAATGGGAGAAGAAAAACTTTAAATCAGCAGGAAGTTTAAAGGGAACCAAAATACAGTATTATCCATTGCCTAGTACCAGTTTCTACTGTTAGTTCAGAATTAATAAAAAATATAAATTTCAAAAATATCTTATTATGTTCCAAGTGCTTTAGAATCTGCAATCTTCTCCTGTCTATTTTGTGCAGAAGATTTAAACGTTTGGTTATTTAAATGCACCAAATATTATTTTAAATTGCATTCCCAAGTTACATTTCTTAAATACCTACACCAGGAATTTGGGAATTGATGTCAAAGTGTAGAGGTGAAATATTGTAGAAACTATTCCTTTGCTTTAAGCAAAGATACACTTTTTAAGAGAGAGCCTAGATTTCTTGTTCCTTCAAGTTAGGGGACGTAAATGATGATTTTTATCATGCTTTAAAAAAACACCCCCCTCAAACGTGATATGAACTGAAAAATTACTAAAGAGCATAAATCATGACATTTTGAATTGCTGTTGCTTCTCAATTGATTTCTGGTCACACAGGGTAAATTTACTTCTACATTTTGAACCTCAAATACCCTTTTGAAAGACAAAATAATCCCCACATCAATAATAAAGTTCTCTTCAACCTCTGGGTATCTATTTAAGATTGATGAATGCGCTTAATCGTAAAGCACACTCATAATTAGCAATTATGCCTTATTTATTTGGCTAGTATCATTTTATCAGCCTCACTGATATCAGTAAGGACTTCCTTATACATGAACTATTGACTGTTGTTTTTAAGAGGTGGGATGGAATGCATAAGAGATAGTTCCTTTTCTGCCTATAACCATTTTTTATCACAAGGTATTTGAAAATGTCTCAAATTAACACAGTATAGTAAAGGGTTAAAGGTAACTGTGTGTGTGTGTGTGTGTGTGTGTGTGTGTGTGAATGTTCTCCACAAACTTTTATGTGAAAACTCACTTTGCCAATGTCAAGCATTGTCCATAAGACAAAAATAAATTTAAATCACCATTTGGATTTCAGTGTCAGTAGCAGACAAGGTTTTTGTTCAACTAAACACTTCAACAATGTTGTGTAGATTTTATGACAAAAATACCTGGACACTCACAAATCTTGAGCAAAATTCCATTGGGTATTCATGGTGTATTTATGACATAATAAAACTATTATGTTTTCAGCTTTCATTTAGTAAACCTTTATATTTTATTCACAAGTCACATACCCTTTTATTTAAAAAGAGGCCCAGACACTCCTTAAGCTTTTATAGCTGCTTATTTTTCCATGAGTAAATGATGTGTTTATATGTATATTCACATACTGTTGGCTTATATTTTCAAATATTTCATGTAGATCTCAATTCTTTTTAAGGTGATGGGCATTTGAGGTTTTTATGGAACTATTTATTAGCAGAAATTAAAGACTACTGAAAAATATTTTAAACTTTTGAGTGCAGTTAATGCCAGAGAGCCAAACATAATAAAACAGCATCTGCAGGTTAGGCATAAAAATATTTAAATTATCATTACCTTATTTAAACTCACTGTGCTATGCATTTAGGAGATAGCATAAGCAAAGATTATATGTATGCCTGGAAATAAGTTATCTTTCCATAAACTAAATAGGTCCCTTATAGCAAGACAACTATATTTGTTACTTTAATTCTGGTTACCTGGTAGACTGTAAAAACGCTGTCAGGAATAATGCTAAAATGTTTACAGAATTTGGTCTGTGAATTTCAGTACATGCTGTCTACCTAAGAGTCTAAGGAAACCACACACTCTAAGTGATCTCTTGGGCAAACCACAGCTATGTTGAAAGAAACTATATTGAATTGCACAGATGTTGATTTATTAAACTAGTCAAGACATGTACGTGGAAACTATAAGCACCAACATGTGAACCTCTTCCTTTTAATTACCAGAGGATTTCAAATTCCATAGATGACTTACACTAAAAAGGAGGGTGTCACTCATGTAGCTGCAGAAATAATAAACGGGGTACCCTGATCTCCGTAACAGCTCATCAGAGTGAATGGAGGGCATCTCTCCTGCCCAAGTCTACCTGAATTCCTCCTTATTCCAGGCCCAGCACACTGTAACTGAGGTAAGACAGGACAAATGACCACCATAAGGAGCCAATGAATTTCTCTCTTTTACTGAGGTATCCTGGAGCCTGCCTTATGATCACAAAAGTGTTTCATTAAATGAAAATTATCTTTCATAGGTTTATTTCTTGACATATATGGGCATGTATAACATTGCAGAGCACATTTATATAAGTCATGAGTGTGCATCAAACACCCAATGCTTAAACAGCCAAGTCAATCTCCATGTAAACACCCTCAAATGGGCAATTCTAAATTCTTTTATTTATTGTTCAAGATTTCTGCTTAACTAAACTGTTTGAAATAAGTGAGATGTTGAGTGGATTGGGAAATAGATTTTGTTAGGTAGAGATTTTCTTGTTTTGTTATTAAAGAATTTGACCTGCATATTTATCTTTTCCTGCATTAGTAAGTAGACTTTCTTAGTGTGAAATTTCTCATGACAATTTCCTAAAAGTCCTGTAAAGTGAGCACAGTATGGTCACATTGCAGTTAAATATTGCATCATACACATAGTATATTAAATTTTAAGATATCCAGAATAATTCCTCCACAGACATGTGATCCCCTCACATCCTTGATTATCATGTCATATATTTTCATAACTTTAGCTAATAAACCCCCATTCCAGTGTGCTACGAATTATATATAGCTGAATTTCACTATATGCTTTATTGATTGTTTATATTCTTATCATCTTTTTTAAATAAGTTTGTAAGTTGTTGAAGGGAAACAAAATGCTTAAACTCATAATGTTATGAGTTTCATGTGAACAATGAGTGCGGACGTACCAAACAACACAGGGAAAAAGTCAAAGGAACAATGCATGACTGGAAATGCACTCCACAAAAATGTCCAGGTCAGAGAAAACATGTTAATGCCGCAATGTAAAGATCCTGCTTTCTTTGCCAAAGCCTTCTGTATACAACAAGCTTTCTTAGACATTAAGGCCATTTTTGGATATGCCAGGGATTTGACTATTTCAGTGAACTTCTAGAAATTTAATGATGCCAGGAAAACTTTCACAAAATTCTAATACAAAAATTGACCTACTTTTGAAACTAGTAAAAGCTTATCAACATGTAACAGGGTCCCTGGATTCTTTGGTTTGTTGCAAACATTTTTATTTATCTTTTTTGATAGTTGAGATTTGCCCAGAGAGTAACGGCTGGTTTTTATAATATTTTTCACTTCTGCTACTATTTTCATCTATTTTTCAAGCTTTCTTTAGACAGGAAACCTAAGATAATTTTTCTGGTTCACAGACAGATTTGACGCAGACTTCTTAGCAGTAAGTTAAGAGTGTTTAATTAATTCTTTTTATCAGCAGACAGCAAAAGATAAGGGATTTGTTTCCTTTGAAAAAATTTCTCTTCCTTTCTCATTTTATAGATTCATTTTAAAATGGGCATGTTTTTTCTTAGACTTCACTTACCTTTTTTAACTGTGCTTCCAATTTGCTACATTCCTCTTTCTTTTGTTCGATGGCTATTTCTAGAGATTTTAACTTGGAGTCCCTTTTCAGCCCTGCAGAGGCTAATGAAGATGCATGTTCTTTGAGGTCAATTAAACTAGACTGAAAGAGAAAGAATGCTAGTGAGTAAAACTCTGCAAGTTCTACTACCAATGTCTTCAACTCGAACACATTGATTCTACACACAGCAATAAAGTGTGCAGGAGACAGAAAGGGTAAATACAGTCTTACTAAGGTAACAATAGTCAGCTCTGGCCAGGAAATTAAAGTTGGCCAGCTTACAGAACCGAGTGGGATCTAATTGCAGTAGAATCAAATGTGACCAAATGGTGTGGTCAGTAAATGCACTTTTCACGTCTCAAAACCATGCTAACGATATAAGTCCCAGGTGGTCTTTACATGTCATAGCAAAACAGACACCCTGAACCTTCCATTCACATTTATTACTGTCAGGCCATGCAGACCCTGAGACGAATATGAAAGAAATTACTGACTTTAATGCTTCCTCCTCCCTCCCCAACTCAAAGGGCCAATCAAATAGAAAAGAAGCATCCTATTAAATTTTTATCAAATCCCATTTCTTTAACACAAAAAATGACAAATGTCTATTCAAACATCTTCTGGAGAATCAAATATGAAATTATTTTAAAATTTAGAGTAAAGGAAACTTTATGTTCCAGTCCTCTGTCATCCAGATCCAACAGATATAATGAAATCTCCCCAACTCAGACATGGGGTTACCTAAATTGTTTCAGTCACTGATCATGTCCAGAAACCAAACACTTCACTGTAAAGTCTTAATTCCAAAAACTACATAAATAAATACTTGCGGGTATCACTGAACATGACTTTACTACTCAGAAGGACAATGTTTATCAACAGATATGAAATGGTTAGCAACACCTAACTATGTGACTAAAATGTTCAGTTTTTCCCCCAAAAATCACTGCAGCACCTAGGAAGACACTAAATATAACATGCTCTCTAGTAAACGAAGTTGCCTAATACTTTATGCTGGGCTGCTTCGTGGGCACTGGAATGACGCTGATGATGAAGGTCACCACCAAGCAAGGTGCTCCTAACAACCTTCTGAGGAACAGGTTAGCCATTCTCATTTTTCAGGTCAAGAAACTGAGGTTCACATTAGCTGAGTGTCTTATCAAAGATCCCTTACTTATTAAAGGCAGATACAGGTCTCAAACCTGGGTCTACAATTCGAATTACAATGCTCTTTACTATATCGACTTCCACAGAAATAATAAAGGACCTTCTAATCCAGTCATTTTGTCATGGTGAAGACATCTCATCAACTAAATTATAAGCTCCCTGCTGACAGCAACTATATGTTGTTCTTCTTTATAAATTTTTAAATGCTAGATATGATGGCCAGTTTTAGTTAACGGGGCTAGGTTATAGTCCCCAGTTACTAATCTAGGTGTTGTAGGAAGGTACATTGTAGACATCACTAACATCTCCAGTCAGTTGACTTGAAGGAGATTGTCCTCAGTACTCGATGTTGGCCGATCCTGTCAGTTGCAAGGCCTTACGACAGAACTGAGGTTTCTCTGAGGAAGACAAAATGCCACCTATGGATTGCAGCGTCAGCTTCTGTCTGGGAGTTTCCTTCCTGATGGCCTACCTGATGACTTTCAGACTTGCCTGCCTCCATAACTGTGTAAATCCATTCCTTGCAATAAATTTCTTAATCTGATTAAATTTTTTAACATGGTTCTGTTTTTTCTAGCAGAATCCTGACTGACACACCCAGCCCAGTGCCAAGCACATTATACGGGAACAATAAATGTTTCTTAGAATGCCTGTCTGAAATGAACACAACACTGGCACCATTTACAAAGCTCTTTTCATTTAAAGTTCGCGCTCCAGCATCATCAAGGTATCTTTTAATTAGAAGTATATGCATTGGTTTTAAGGTGCCAACCCACGGATCTTGCGAGTCAGAACTAGCAGTGAAATAATAGGAAGAAGACTTAAATTCTTTATTTTCATATCAAAGAAATAATGTCTAAAAAACTAGTGGGCTTAAATTTTAGGGAATATGGGTTTTGCTTCTGAGTATCCTCAAAACTCCTCTTACTCATCAACTCTTTTCCTCCTTCATCTGGATTGCTAATTTAGACAGGACTTTAATTTGTATGGAATTATCAATATCCAAAGGGCGAGGTAATACTGTGGACCTAGAAAACAGATCACTGTGCAGTGGTACAATCTGGCAGGGTGGAAGGGCCTGTAACAGCCCTAAAAGAAATGGACATTTCCTGCAGACAAAAATCAGTGTGAAGGAGCCATTGCAGACAATGACACATATCTCAGAGTTGTGGAGACTGAATAAAATAATGTATACTACTGCTTCTCCTAGTTCTCCACCAAAGTATCCCCAAGAAAACTGATAGGGCTATAGGTATCCCTTAGGGTACGGGGGGTATAACCCAAAGCATCCTCTCCATAACCCCCAAGCAAAAAATTTGTTTAAAGTATATTGTTTTACATTAAAACTGCAGGTGACTTTTATATTCTGTATTCATGTTTGCTATGGTACAGAAAATACTGTTTTAAGTTATTTACTATAAGGTAAAAATAATATTCCAGGAAAGCAGCCATATGTAACTTATACCTTGTGTCCAACATGGTATCACATCTCCTAACCTGAAGGTATTGGGCAACGCTTTGAGAAACACAGAGGAATGTAAAGCATCCAACACAAGGATTAGCATATAACAGAGCCTCAATAAAGTAGAGCTATTATGATTATTATGATCAATGCTGTTGTTATCTCAAGCAAAGGATCATGGGACCTTGAAAAACTACAGAATCTTCTAAGCCAAGCCAACGTCGTAAGACATAAAAGTTTCAAGGAGCTACACTGTATATGGTCAGCAGAGCAGAGAAGACATGCATAGGGCATCACTGATGAATGCAATTACAGGAAATAGTTCCCTTGGAATTCAGGCAGCTTTACAAAAGAAAGGTTCCCACATTCCCAAGCCTTCACACAATCCCTCCAACTGAGTCTCTAGTCTCTTGCAGCTGCGATGAATATTGGTTTATGAGGACTATCAACGCGGTTCATTTGTTTTTCCAGACTCACCTCTTTCTCAGTCAGTTCAGCTTGTAAAGCATTGACCTTCTCTTTCAGGTCTTTGTTCTCTTTTCGGAAGGATTCTATCTCTTCTAGTCTTTCCCGATCATCTCTCTCTCGCTGTTCTTTCAAGCGCTCAATTATTCTCTCCTGTGAGGCAACAGTCAAAAAAGAAGAGGTAAGAAATCATCAGTGTGCACGCCAAAGCACACTACAAAAGAAAATAAGAGGCAACACATCTATGAAATGCTCTACAGGAATCAACACACACAAGAAACGGTTTGTGGAGAAAGGCTATGCATAACAGCATTGGGGAAAGACAGCAGAGACAGCTTTTGACTTGTTAATAAAAGTTAGCATCACAGGGTTGCAAGGGATCTTAATGCTTAAGCTCTGAGGCTGTTCTTGGCTCATGGTGGTATCTAGCAAATTCCTAGAGCAGGTCTAGAAGAGGGAGGTTCAGGCACCAAGACTCTAGACTTGCCAAAGTCTTGCGCAGGCAAGGGGAAGAAGCAGAACAGACTTCTTGGCTCAGCCCCCTTTGCTCAGCCTCCCCAGCTGGCATCAAAGAGCCTTCTCTGGTTTCTGAAGACAGGGTTTCTTTGGTTTCTCCAGCTAGACAGGGGACCGAAGGAGAGCAGGACCGAGGTCCTCCTAGACTTAGGGCTGGACCCCTAGTGAGAACTTGAGGCAAAATAAGCAGCCTCCTGTGTATATGATTTTCCAATGTGCTGGGGATGTTTATTTCTGTGTTTTTTTTCCAATGGTTTCTTTACAATTAGTAGAGACACCGAAACACTGGTTGAGTCTGAACAAAGTTCAAACAGCAGCTTTCCTTCAGTGAGGGCTTACTGCATGTGAGGTGCTGTGATGTGCCCTCCTCATCAGCCTTCATCACACCTGCAAGAGCAGAACCAGTGCCACTGGTTACAGTGTAGAGGGGAGGAAACCCAGAGCTCAGAGAGGCAAGGTGGCCCAGCTCGGAAACAAAAGGCCCACCCTGGCAGCCAGGGCTCTCATTCTCAGTCATACTCACAAGACCACACTGCCACAGACACATGCCTGGAGCCATCAAAGAGATGTGAGGGTCTGCCTTTCACTTCCATACTGAAATGAAACACTACCTTGGTAGACATGTTTTCCAAAAACATGGAACCTGACTAATATCAAAGTAAAACCAAGCAAGGAAAGGAAGGAAGGAAGGAAGGAAGGAAGGAAGGAAGGAAGGAAGGAAGGTAGGTAGGAAGGGAGGAAGGGAGGGAAGGAAGGAAGGAGAGAGAGAAAGGAAAGGAGGAAAAAGGAAAGAAAGGAATAAAGAAAGAAAGAAAATTCCATCTGAGTAAAGCTTGAGTTATATCTCTGAAATTAGTTTCAAATTATCCAATACAGATCTGAACTTCCTTTTGGATGGCCATGTTAAAAAATATTGGTGCAACAACTGTGCCTAAGGATCCTGATATTATCTTTTATATTTTTATAAGTATGTAGTACAAGATAATGCCTGATACAGAAGACAACTGTAAAACGGTATTTAATGTAGAGGGAAGACACTTAGCCTGTGATTTAAGATCCCCCAAGGATCTGTTCTACCCCAGTGAAAATAACTTATGTAGTTAATGCTTTCAAGGAAAAAAAAAAAAGTATCATTACTGTTTTGCAATTACTTAAAAACACTTTAAGTGAAGTATATTATTACAACAGTAGGGGTGGAAATAGAACAAGTGAGTCTATTAATTGCCTGTATTTGTTTCTTCTTGATTCCAGTTACAGTCTTATTTTCCTCAACCCAGGACAATGACAAGTGGATGATTACCTGATCCGCAAGAGAAGGAAATGGCCACGGTGCGTGCTAAGTCTCTCAAGGGCTTTTAATGATTTCAGCAACTGAGCGGGCTGCCTTTTACATACACTACCCCCGATCACCCAGCCACCAGGCCCTCTCCACCCCATCACTTCCACTACGTGACTGTTGGAGTGACATTGCTAAGGCTCCAAACTGACCAAGTCACCTCACTATTTGGAAACCTTCCCAGGAATCCCCATGGCTGGATCATGTGGCACTTACTCGCATTCAGCACCCTTCACACGGTTTCACCGCGTGTCGGTCCTCCCAGCTCTGCTTCCCAGAGGGTAGCACTAAAATCCTATGACTCTTTTTAAGCCAGTGCCAGGCAAACGGTCTGGCATACTACAGGCAATTAAAAAGGCTCAAGGAAGGAAGGAGAACTCAAATGAGGGATCATCTTGGCTTCAAAGGAAGGGTAATAAAATTAAGCAGGCGTGTTAACAGCCAGAAGGTGTCAGAATCATTTGGAAAGTAAGTTGATTTGTTCTAAGCACTTGTACTATTGACTGGGCATCGATGACAAAAAAAATCAGCAAGCACTATAATGTTTTTAAGTGTTATTGATGATTCGATACTACAAAATATTTCTCCGTCAATCACAAAACTAATTTAACTGTCAGCTGCGCAGGGCCAGATGTCAAAAACATGTGTTAAAAGGCCCTAATATGCCATGATCTACTTGATTAACAACTAACTTGCAGAAATTCCAACAATGTGTTCTTGTTTTAGTCTTATTTGCATTGGCAAGCGTTCCTTGTGCACGCATCTGGCTCTGCACAGGTCTAATCTATTTGTGCTTTATCACCGGGTGGGAACTGAATTGCAGTGGCCTCCAGCTCTGCTATCTGGCTTGCTCAACTGCTTATCTGCAGCGTGGCTACAGCAAGGCTTGGAGAGACCGGCTTTATAAATACAGTGGGTTCCGTCTCTTGAGCTTCTGTGTGTCAATCCTAGAACGAAGCCATACTCAATCTTAACTCACTGAGCAGCATTATTTTTTTGCACACTCTTAATAGTTGAATAAGTTCTTGGAAATTAAAAGGAACAACACACTCCCTGAGATGCCATAATCCAAGGGAAGTGGTGAATGGTGCCTGATGGATTCTATTTGTCAGCCAAGAGACAGCAAATAATTAAGTGCACATATAAATCTATGATTTTTTATTAATCATTTCAGTTTTTCACACCATGCCCTGTTCCAAAAGTTCTGTGCAATTAAATGTGGATAAAAATGGAACTTGTGAGGGAAAGGACAAGTAAAGGAGATTGTGATATTGTCAAAAGCACAGAGATCAGAAGGTTTCGGTTTGGGTCCTATTCTATCACCTGTGACTGAGTGGCCTTGGGATAGTCCAGAGGAGGCAACAAAGTCTCAACCAAGGGCCAACTCAGACAGGGTGGAAGTAGCTTCCGGGACAGCTGGGTTGATTAGTTAGCATGTGTCACAGTTGATTAAAGATGTCTGTTCAGGCCCAAAAATGGGGATTGATGCTGCACACATCCAAAATCTTCATTTCTGGGCAAATCATTTCACCTTGTTAAGCCCATTTCCCATATTTAAAATGGAAGAGCATGGATTTAGTATTTCTCAAAGCGTAATCTTCTGAACCCTGACATCAGAATCTGTGAGCAGGCTTCAAAACCACAGGTTCCTGGGCTCCACGGGAGAACAACTGAATCAGAATCTCTAGGAGATGGGACCCAGGAATCTGTATTTTAAGAAGCTTTCTAGGTGAAAAGATTATTTGGATACATCCAAAGGTGTGATGCTCACTGGAATCAAAACTTAAAATAAATCTTGTATTCTTTGTCTTATGATAGGAGACCCTTGCCATTCCTATTCAATGGTTTTATCTGTGCTTTTCAAATAAACTAGCATTCTGATTTGGGCACTTTTTAAAAATTCCCTCCAAATAAATTGCTCTATGTTCACTTTTATTCTTCCTTGCTATGAAAGGCTAAAATCAGATGCAAATAGGGTTTGGAAAGGAATAGCTCATAGGCCAAAGCTGGTGCATAGAGCTCTTTTGTTTGACTTGAGCATCATAACTTTTTAAAAATCTGAACTTGAATGTTTTGAGATAGGTCAGGGACTCTCCAGCTTGCCACAGTTACTAGTCACCCCTGCTGCACTCCTTCAAACCCACTTCCCTCATTTCCGTTCCCTACCTGGCCCTTCTAGTCATCTAGGTTCTCAACTCCTCATCTATGGTCCAGTTTCAGATGTCATGTGCCTGAGACTGCAGATCAGCAAACTGAATAATTCATCGCCAAAGCAGATCCAGAAGAGAATGAAACTTAAGAGGTCAGCTAATTCAAATGTGCATTTTGAAGATCAGGCCCTGAGAGGAGAAGAGGCTGGCCCCAGTGATGCAACCATCAAACCGTGAAGACAGTCTGTGGTGGCCGACCTCCCACAGACGTCAGCTTTCCTCTTCCGATGCCCCCTCAGCCTCAAAGGAAGCATTTAAATAGAGGAAGTTTGTTTCAGATTTGGGACTTGCTTTAGGATTTAAGCTAGAGTAAATCAAATCTTAATAGGGCTCAGAAAAAATGATAAAATCTTGCCAAGAATTCATGACATGGAAAATTATATGGTATATGTTTACTTCTGTGAGTTTTAAGAAAGAAATCAAGAGGTAGAAATGGGCTGACTTCACATCACCCAAAAATGCAAAAGGGACACATAATCATTAGTAGCTTTTGAACCAACATCCCCCTATTCCAATTTTACAAATGAAATTACTACAGAGAGCTCTGGAAACAAATTCTTAGCAGTTGAAAAGAGAAGAGTGTCTTTCTCTAACAAGTTATCTTATTAAATATTCTTATAAGTCTTCAAATAAAATCTTATAATTCTTAGAATTTAATACTAAATTTAAAATCTAACAATTTTAACGGGACCATGAAGACTTTCTGGCCACAGAATTATGGCTCTTTTCTGTAGCTTCTATATTTTTATCGTAGAGCGCTGGTGCCCAGACCACAGTGTACATCACAATCACCTGGGTGGTTTGCTAAGGTGCAGTTCCCAGGCCCTACTCAAGATTCTGATTCAGTGGGCATAGATGGGGTCTAACAGTGTAGATTTTCAACAGGCACCTCCTGGTAATTCTAAAGTAGCAACGGAGTAGCCTTCTTTAGGATACACTGGCTTAGGGAAACAGTGGGATATTTAATCTAATTCTCATTCAACAAATGGGAAATTTGAGGACCTGGTTGGGGGGAGAATTATTTGCCAAGGGCACCCAGTTAGTTAGTGGCTTAAGTGGGAGTGGCCCCTAGATCTCCTTCCACTTGATCTCACTAATCAAGAGTTTATAGACTGTAACAGCAGGGAATAAATGGGTTGGTGCTGTTACTACAGTATGGCATCCAAGAGGAAAACCCCATAACACCCCTCACATTTGCAGGCAAGTCTTACAAAGTGCTGCAGAATCAAAAATGATGAGAAGGATGAAGAAAAGAAATGTAACAGACCTACTCCCCTATGTTTATAAGATTTCTTTTGTTTCAAGCTGAATTTGAAAAATCGTGTTAATAACAAGGGCCTAAAAATGGCACTGACACGTTACGTGGCCAACCAACAAATTCTGTCCCTCCTCAGAATTCCTAAAGAACTCTACCCGCACTGCTTTTGGGTACTGGCTCTTTGACACTTAGGAAGTGTTGCAAACTCAACTCCAGTGTGATATCTACAATAGGTGCCCGGAGAATGAATGAATGAATTTAGCCAGAATGACATGGACTAGAATCATTTTAAAAGTCAGTAAACATCAGAATGACCTATTTGCCTAAAGGAATTCACTAATTCATTCATTCTTTTATTCAAAGTAATCGTTTTAAATGTAAGTCAGAAGGAAACCCTCAGGATGGCATCCCTTCCCCTTCAGAGTAAAAGCCAATTGTTAAAAGTCTTTTCTCACGAGGAGACCTACTGCCCCTACTCTTCCCACCCCCTCGCACCTGCGCCCTCTGCCCAGTACATTCTCCCTCCAGGAGGGCTCACGGCTCACCCTCACCTTCCTCAGGTCTTTCCCCTAATGTCACCTTCCTAGGGAGCCCCCACCTGGCCACTCCACCCCAGTATTCTCTGTACCCCTCTCTGCTTTCTTTTCCTTTACAGAAAGTTTACCTCTGTATTCTATTTATTTATTATCTGTCTCCTGCTCACTCCCATTAGAATCTAAATTCTGTGAAAGCCAGGATTTTCACCCATTCTCTTCTCTGCTGCAGCCCAAAGCCCACAACAGTGGCTGTCACATGGTGGGGGCTCACTCAACCAATACCCACTGAGCACACATTATGTAGGTGCTATGCTAGACACTGGGAATGGCAAGCTACTAACACACATAGGGTATGTTGCTTGGGTTTGGAGTCCAGCAGAGAAGAGTAATCACATAAAAACAGATAAATGAACAGTTAAGACTATGACAAGAGCACTGGAAAATCCATGGTGTTCATGAGAACCTAATGGGGATACCTAGAAAGTGTCCTAAAGAAATGATTCAGAAAACAATCTTAATAATAGTGATAACTTATTATACCTTGTAAACACATTCCATATTTTAATGCATTTTCTCTTCAACATAATCCACTGAGGTAGGTATTATTGTTATCCCCTTTTGCAGATGAAAAAACTGAGGAACTGAGAGGTTAAGTAACTTGTCCAAAGTAGTAAGTGTCGGACCTAGGATTTGAACCCAGGCAGTCTGGCTCCAAAGTCCACATTCTTGACACACAATACAACTTCCTACCAAGCTGACCTCTCAGAAGAGGAAAAATTAAATCTGCAGAGTAAATAACATTCTCAGCTGGGTAACAGCATATGCAAAGAATCTGGGGCAGAAGGGAACATGGTGTGCTTGAAAATCTAGAAGGCCAGCATAGCTAGAGCACAGAGAATAGGGGGCGAGGGATGGGGGATGGGGGATGGAGGAGGCTGGATATGAAGGAGAGAGGGAGGGAGGGAGAGAGGAAGGGAGGGAGGGAGGGAGGGAGAGAGAGGAGCAGGTGGGCAGGCGGGCAGAGAGGGGGTTGGTCAGATGAAAGCCAGATTGGACTGAGAAATGGAACCTATGGGCCAGGTGGACAACTTCAGTTTGTATCATCCCAAGAGCAATGACAATCTGGTGAAAGTTTTCAAGCAGGGTGAGGGTGATGTGATCAATTTGCATTTCAAAAAGACACCCTTGGCTGCAGTGTACCAGGGGTAGCATGGGAGTATGAGGCCTAGCCAGGACTACAGGTAGTACAGCAAAGGGAAAAAAGAAGGCACATTTAAATGCATTTGGATCAACCCCTCCCAACCTTGTTTCCCTAAGTCTTGCCCCCCCCCCCCGCCCCCCGTTGTTGAGTTCAAGCTCACCTTCTCTGATAGAGCCTCCTCTAATGTCGCCAGCGCGGTATCTGTATTGCTGGAATCCGTCTGCAAGGACTTCACTCTGTCTTTCAGATTGGTCAGTTGCTTGTCTTTATCCCTAAGTTGTTCTTGCAAATTTTCAATCTAAAAATAAAGATCACCATTTGAAATGCATACTTCCTAAATTCCTAAAATAGATCTTTTTAAAGACTTGAGATTATGGAAACTGTCAGCTTTACAAGATTACATTTTGACTTAGTCTTAGACTCAAGGCCATTTTGATGAGACCCTCATTCTTCTGTTTAACTTTGTATTTAAATGGTGATATGGATGAGCAGAGTATCTCCCTCTGTACAAATGCAAGCCCTTCTGACACAGGTCAGCACTATTATTTATACATATTTCTATCCTTTTTCCAGCCTTTAAAGTCTCAAGTCCATAGACCTAAGCTTGAACCAGAGAAATGTTACACAGGATTAATATTAATACATTGATTAAACATTTATTGGGTCCCATTCTGTACCAAACACCGTATCAGTACATGGCAGAACCCATGTAGTCATTCACTCACTCCTTTACTCAGTATTAAACTTTGTGATATGCCCAATGTTGTCAAGAGGCTGTTTCAAAGTAACCACATGAAAAGCCAAGTAGGTTATCACCAGCAGACTGTTAATGGGAAGAACTTGTGATATAAGTCAAATATAACAAGTACTAAACACTCCATTTGGCAACTAAGTCATGCGCTGGCAACCAACCAGCCACTTTCATCCACTATCTGCAGCCTGAAATAAACAGGCCGAATAGCCAATTATAACGCCTGCCCAGGAACAGCAGCGAGGACCTTCTCCTGGGCACTGCAGACATTATCATTCATGTTTTTATTCTCTGCTTTCAAGCCATATATTTCTTATCTAAGGATTAAAAAAAGCCCCACTACATAAACAATTTATTCGTATTAAGGGTTTTAAAATGACAAGGAAAAAAAGCAGTACAACTCTAAGATAAGTCCATTCAAAATATTTGTATTCTACACCCAGCTCTCTCAGGGAATCATTCCAAATGCATGTTTCACAATGTATGACTCAAACAATTTTTTTGATTACTTGATTTCTTTAGCATGAATCTGGAATGGCAATACAAATAATGATAGTCATAGCAGTAGTAATGAAGAGGAGGAGACAGTGACAATAACAACAGAAATGGCAGCAGATCTAGCATCATCAAAAATAGTTCTGAATGCAAAGACAATGATTCTGCTGACCCTCAATCTAGAGGACATGGTCTTGGCTACTTTTTCCAATGGTTACAATGGATGTGGACTAACAGAGATGGATTTTTTCCTTCCTCCCTCCTTTCTTCTTTTTTTTTCCTTCTTCTGCCTTGAGACAGACATGCTAGAAACTCAGGTCATAGGTCAAACCATTTCCTTCACCAAACTGCAGTGTGTTCCCATCCAGCTGCCACTGTGAGGATTCACTGTCCCTCCATGGAAAACACAGGGACTCAAAAAGTATGATCACCTCCAGTCAAAGCAAAGGCTTCTTCCATTCCAGACAAGTGTTCACGTGGTTACACACCCCCATAAGCAAAAATATGTGCAAGCAAGAATGTGGATGGTTTTGTGTCAGAATGATAGTAGTTATGTGGAAGCCAGCAGCTGAGAGGACTGACTCTTGGAGAGAGAGTGTACATTATTACTTTGAGTACACACAGGCATACATTTGTGCACACGTGTCAAAATCCATGGTGGCACTGAGCAAACTAATTAGGCCCACCTGCCCACCCTGGGAGGCAGTGCCCTGGGCAGGGGTAAGAGGACTTCCTCTCAGAGTATCAGCCCTGGGGCAGAGGTTGGTGCTGATTTCGAGGGACTTTGGGTACTGGAAATAGAGGCCAAAGAAAACTGGCTGAGAACTTATGTGAGACTCCCTGGGAGCTCCCCTAATAACCAGGAAGACTGGAGAAGATTGAAGGTCAGGGGTTCTACCGGCATGCAGGTAGGGGCTGAGGGAGAGAGAAACGTAGGATGCCGAAACCTTTAGACATGGAGGTGGCATATCTATTTATTTCACACCTAAGGACCCAGCAGAAGAGCCAGTGATACCACAGGCAAGACTGACTAACAGACTGGAATTGGAGACACATTTATTGAGCTAGGGATGTACCACTTTAAGAAATGCTACACAAAGATCATCAAGAATGATTCTTTTCTTTGTTGCTATTTTGAAGGGTATTGAGTCCTTAATTTGGTTCTCCGTTTGACTGTTGTTGGCATATATGAATGCCTCTGATTTGTGTGTATTGATTTTGTATCCTGAGACTTTACTGAATTCATTGATAAGTTCCAGGAGT
>CM052436.1:159836485-159853421 GCA_028533085.1 Varecia variegata | reverse complement strand
AAAATAAAGCAATAGTAACCAACTCTAAAGAAATGGAGATCTGAAAATTGCATGACAGAGAATTCAAAATAATCATCTTTAGAAAGCTCAGTAAACTACAAGAAAACACAAATAGACAACTAAACAAAATTACAAAAACAATATATGAACAAAACTAAAAGTTCAACAAATACACGGAAACCACAAAAAAGAAACAAACAAATATTCTGGAGCTAAAGAACACAATGACTGAACTGAAAAATTCCATAAAGAGCCTTGTTTGGTGTTTGGTTATAGTTTGGTGTCTTTGGACCCTTCAAATCTCATGTTGAAATCTGACCCCCAATGTTGGAGGTGGGGCCTGATGGGAGGTGTTTGGGTCATGAAGGCAGATCCCTCATGAATGGCTGGGTGCCATCCTGGTAGTAATGAGAGAGTTCTAGCTCTATTACCTCTCACAAGAACTGGTTGTTTAAAAGACTCTGGCACCGCCCTCATTTCCCTCTTGCTTCCTCTCTTGCCACGTGATTTCCATACACACTGGCTCCACTTCACCTTCCACCATGAGTGGGAGCAGCCTGAGCCTTTATCAGAAGCAGATGCTGACACCATGCTTCTTGTACATTCTGTAAAATCATAAGTCAAATAAACCTGTTTTCTTTATAAATGATCCAGCCTTAGGTATTCCTTTATAGCAACACAAATGAAGACTAAGACAAGCTTCGACAGTAGATTTAATCAAGCAAAAGAAAGAATCAGTAAACTCAAAGGTAGGTCATTTGAAATTACCCAGTGAAGGAACAAAAAGGAAAAAAAGAAAGAAAGAAAGAAAGAAAGCCTGTAGGACTTATAGGACACCATAAAGCAAACCAATATACACCTTATGGCAGTCATATAAGAAGTAGACAAAGAGAAAGGGACAGAAGACTATTCAAGAAATAATGAGAGAAATTTCCCAAACCTGCACAGGGAACCCCAAATAGATTAAATACATAGAGAGCTTCACTGAGGCACAGGATCAAATTCTCAAAAGTCAAAGAAAAGGAGAGAATTTTGTCAGTAGCAAGAAAAAAGTAACTCATCCTATATAAGATAACTTCCTTAGGACTATCAGTGGATTTCTCAACAGAAACCTTGCAGGCCAGGCCAGGCCAAGTACCAAGCACCTATATTTTCAGCTACTCAGGAGGCTGAGGTAGTAGGATCATTTGAGCCCAGGAGTTCAATTCCAGCCTAGGCAACCTCATTTATAAGGAAGAAAGAAAGAAAGAAGGAAAGAAACTTTGCAGGCCAGGAGAGAGTGGGATGATCATATTATATTCAAAATGCTGAAAGAAAAGAAAACTGTCAACCAAGAATACTATACTTGGCAAATCTGTCCTTTAGAACAGGGTCCCCAACCTATGGTGAACTGTATAATTATTTCATTATATATTACAATGTAATAAAAATAGAAATAAAGTACACATAAATGTAATCTGTTTGAATCATTCTAAAACCATTCCCGGCCTCCCCAGTCCGTGGAAAAATTGTTTTCCATGAAAATGGCCCCTGGTACCAAAAAGGTTGGGGACTGCTGCTTTAGAATGAAAGAGAGATAAAAACGTTCACAGACAAACAAAAGCTGTGGGATTTTATCACCACTAGACTTGCCTTAAAAGAAACGCTAAAGGGAATTCTTCAAGTAGATATGAAAGGATGCTAACCAACAACATGAAAATACATAAAAGTGTAAAATTCACTATGAAGGTAAGAATATAGTCACATTCAGGATGCTCTAATACTGTATGGCAGAATATAAATCACTTTTCACGCTAGTATAAAAGTTTAAAGACAAAAGAATTAAAAATAACTATAGCTATAATAATTTGTTAATTGACACACAACACACAAAAGATGTAATTGGGACATCACTAATATAAAATGTGTCGGGAGAAGTTAAAGTGTAGAATTTTTGCATATGGTCAAAGTTAGGTTCATATCAGCTTAAAACAGAGTATTATAACTATAAGATATTTCATATGAGCTTCATGGTAATCACAAAGAAAGAGCCATAGTTCACATACAAAGGATAAAGGAACTAAAGCATACCATTACAAAGAAAAATCATCAAATCACAAAGGAAGTTATCAAGAAAGAAAAAAGGGAACAAAGAATCTACAATGCAAAAAAGAATTAACAAAATGGCAGTAAGTCCTTACCTGTAAATAATTAATTTAATTTAAATGTAAGTGGATTGAATTATCCAACCAAAAGACAGAGTGTCTAAATTGATTATTTAAAAAGAAAAAAAAAAACAAGATTCAACTATATGCTTACTACAAAAAACTCACTATAGTTTAAAGGACAAACATATGCAGAAAATGAAGGGATGGTAAAAGATATTCCATGCAAACAGTAACCAAAAGAAGAGTGGGGATGGCTATACTTACATCAAAAAAAATAGATTTTTTAAGTTAAAAGCTGTCATAAGAGACAAAAATGTCATTATATAATAATAAAAGGGTCAATTCATCAAGAGGACTTAACAATTGTAAATATATATATGCACCTAATATCACAACACCTAAATATATTAAACAAATATAAACAAAAATGAAGGGAGAAATAGAGAGCAACAAAAAATAGCAGAGGACTTCAGCACTCCACTTCCAACAATGGATAGATCATCCAGGCAGAAAATCAATAAATAAACATCAGACTTGAGTAACACTACAGACCAAATGGACCTAACAGACATACACAGAATATTCCACCCAAACGCAGCAGAACACACACTCTTTACAAGTGCACATGGAACATTCTCCATGATAGATTATATCTTGGGCCACAAGATAAGTCTTCACAAATTTTAAAAGATTGAAATCATATCAACTATCTTTTCCAACCACAATAGTATGAAACTAAAAATCAATAACAGGAGGAAAATCAGAAAATTAACAAATATGTGGAAATTAAACAACACACTTCTGAACAACCAATGGATCAAGAAATAAATCAAAAGAGAGATTTTTTAAAATCCTAAGACAAATGAAAATGGAAACACAACATATTAGAACTTATGGAATGCAGCAAAAGCAGTTTTAAGAGAAAAGTTTATGATAAACACCTACATTAAGTAAAAAAAAAAAGATATCAAAGAAACAACTAAACATTATACCTCAAGTAACTAGAAAGAGAGGAACAAACTAAGCCATAAGTTAGCAGAAGGAAGGAAATAATATAAGAGTGAAGGAGAAACAAATGAAATGGGTACTAGAAAAACAATAGAAAGATGAATAAAATTATGAGTTGGTTTTTTGAAAAGATATATAAAATTGATAAACCTTTAGCTAGACTAAGATTAGAGAAGACAAAAAACTTATAAATGAAAGATGAGACATTACAACTGATACCATAGAAATAGAAAGATTATTACTATGAGAAATTATATGCCACCAATTTGGATAACCTAAAGAAATTGATAAATTCCTAGAAAGATAAAAACTACTGAGACTGAAACATGAAGAAACAGAAAATCCAAACAGACTACTAATAAGTTGATCGAAGCGGTAGTCAAAAATTTCCCAGCAAAGAAAAGCCCAGAACCTGATTATTTCAAAGGTGAATTCTACCAAACATTTAAAGAATTAATGCCAATCCTTCTCAAACTCTTCCAAAAAACTGAAAAGGAGGGAACATGCTATGGCCTGAGTGTATCCATCAAAATTCCTATTTTGGAAATTTAATCCCCAATGCAACAATGTTGGGAGGTGTTTAGATCATGAAGGCTTCACCCTTGTGAATATATTAATGCCATTACAAAAGGGCTTAAGAGGGAGTTTTATCCTTTTTGACCTTTTGCCTTCTGCCATCTAAGGACACAGAATTCCTCCTCTTTGGAGGACACAGTATTCAAGATGCCATCTTGGAAGCAGAGAAGAGCCCTTACCAGATGCCAGCACCCTGGTTCTTGGGCTTCCTAGCCTCCAGAACTTTGAGAAATAAATTTCTATTCTTTGCAAATTACCCAGTTTCAGGTATGTTGTTATAACAGTGCAAACAGACTAAGACAGAACACTTCCAATCTCATTTACAAGGCCAGCATTACCCTGATACCAAAGCCAGAAAACAACACTACAAGAAAAAAAATTACAGGCCAATATCCATGATAAACATAGATGCAAAAATCTTCAACAAAATACTAGCAAAAAAAAAAAAATTCAACAATACAGCAAAAGGTTCACACATCATGATCTAGTGGGATTTATCCCTGGGATGTAAGGATGCTTAACATATGCAAACCAATAAATATGATATACCACATTAATAAAATGAAGAATAAAAATCATAGAATCATCTCAACAGATGCAGAAAAAGTACTTGACAAAATTCAATATCCTTTCATGATAAAAATTTTCAACAAATTCAGTATTAAATGAATGTACCTCAACATAACAAAGGTCATAGGTGACAAGCCCACAGCTAACTACATATTCAATGGTGAGAAGCTGAAAGCTTTTCCCCTAAGGTCAGGGACAAGACATGGATGCCCACTCTTGCCACTTTTCCATATAACACTTGAAGTCCTTCTTAGAGCAATTAGGCAAGAAAAAAATGAGTAAAATATAACCAAAACAGAAAGGAAGAAGTAAAATTGCCTCTGTTTGCAGATGACATGATATTACATATAGAAAACCTTAAAGACTCCAGCAAAAACCTGTTAGAATTAATAAACAAATTCAGTAATATTGCAGGATAGAAAGTCAACATCCACACTCAGTGACTTTTCTATCTCTAACAAAGTATCTGAAAAAGAAGTCAAGAAAACAATCCCATTTACAATAGCTACAAAAAATAAACATAATATTCAGCAATAAATTTAACCAAGGAGGTAAAACACTTATACACTGAAAAGTATAAAACACTGATGAAAGAAATTGAAGAAGATACTAATCAATGGATAGAAATGCCACGTGCATGGACTGGGAAAATTAATAATGTTAAAATGTCCATACGACCTAAAGCATTCTACAGATTCAATGAAATCTCCATCAAAATTCCAATGGCATTTTTCACAGAACAGAAACATCCTAAAATTTGTATGGAACCACAAAAGACCTTGCATAATCAATGCAATCTTGAGCAAAAAACAAATCTGGAAGTATCATGTTACTTGATTTCAAAATATATAACAAAGCTACACTAATCAAAACAATACTTGCATAAAAACAGATATATAGACCAATGGAACAGAATAGAAATCCCCAAATAAATCCATGCATTTATATTGAATTTATCTTTGCCAAACTGCTACAAACACACAATGAGAGAAAGGCAGTATCTTCAATGAATGATACTAGGAAAATTCGATATTCACATACAGGAGAATGAAATTGGACCCTAATTTCATAATACACACAAAAACCAACTCAAAATGGATTAAAGACTTACATGTAAAACCTGAAACTGTGAAACTTCTAGGAAAAAAGGGGAAAAAATAGGGAAAAATCTTCTTGACATTGATCCACACAATAATTATTTTATACAACCCCAAAACCACAGGCAGCAAAAGGAAAAATAGACAAATGAGATTGCATCAAATTACAAAGCTTTTGTACAGTAAAGCAAACAGACTTTGAGTGCCACGACACGTCATTATAATTTTTGCTTTAGCCATCAAGTATGATTTAAGAAACTCACAAAAAGAGGGAGAGTCTATTTTATTTATAGTTCACATAGTCTATTATTATTCACCCCAATTTATTTCACATTCCACTATCCTTCCCTTTGTGAAGTTCCAATCTTTCATCTGTTATCATTTCCCTTCTGCCTGGAGAGCTTCCTTTAGCCATTTTTAAGAGTAGATGCATATCTACTAGTGAAAAATATTCATCATTTTTCCTTGTCAGAGAATTCATTTCCCCTTCATTTCTGAAGGGCAGTTTCACCAGATAGGGAGTTTGTGGCTGACATGTTCTTTTGTTCTGTGCCTGAAAAACGCTGGGCTAATTTCTTTTGGCCTCCATGGTTTCAGATCAGAAATCCACCGTCATTTGAACTGGTGGTTCCCTCTGTAAGTATTCAGTCATTTCTCTCTGGTGGCTTGAAGACTCACCTTTACTTTTCCCAGGCCTAACTGTGACCTGTCTTGGTACATATTTTGGGGTGGAGGGCAGGAGTGGCTATCCCATTTGGGATATACTCATCTCTTTCAATCTTTTGCCAAATTTGGAAAGTTTTCAGCCATCACTTCTTCAAAAACTTTCTCAACTCATATTCTTTCTCTGCTTCTTCCTGAATTCTTAAGATAGGAAAGTTAAACCTTTTGTTTTACAGGCGCTTGAGCTCTGTTCATTTGATTTCCAGTCTATTTTCTCTGTGTTGTTCAGATTAAGTTCTGTTGATTTGTCCTCAAGTTCACTGATTCTGTCTTCTGTCATTTCCACCCTACTGTTGAGTTCTTTCAGTGAGGTTTTCTATTTTTTGCAAGGGAGTTTGTAATTACTCATTCAATTGCTTTAAAATTTTTGTCCAATGATTCTAATATCTGGTTCATTTCAACTGTCTTTCCTCATTAAAATTGTGATCTTTCATCTCTTCTTGGATGAGTTTCTTGGTACAGTGGGTGATTTTCTTGACATGACGGGTGATTTTATATTGTATCCTGAACATTTGGATGTATGTTTAAGAGGTGGGTTTCCCCCCCTATTTATGTCTTCTATTTTAGTAGGCAGTCACCTGTTTTGGTTTAGCATGTGGGTTCCTCCTGACCTCCCTGAGTTGCTGACGTCACTGCTAGGGGAAGAGAGGTTCTCTGCTACCAGGGGTTTGGGGCTGGAGATAGGTTGAGCTGCCCTGGCTCTGCCGATGGAGCTGCCGTGGCAGTGTGGGCCCACCTGTTCCGGCAGGTGTGAAATAGGGAGAATGGTTGGCCTGAGGGGGGCTCTGTTGGCAACATTTGTGTGCAGACTGGGCCATCACGAAGTTCCAGCCGGGCTTCCCCTTTCCCACTCCTTTGGCCAGAGAAAGCACACATTCCCTTCCTTCCTCCCTCTCTTATTCCTTTCCTCACTGTCTCCCTCCTTTCCTTCCTTCCTTCCTTCCTCCTTCCCCTCCTCATTGTCTCCCTTCTTTCTTTCCTTCATTCCTTCCTCCCCTCCATCCATTCTTCTCAGCAGTTCAGGGTCACAGGGCTCTCCAGTGGCCAGCCAGAGATATATGGGGGATAGGAAGAAAACCCAGGGAACTCGCCATGATGACTTTCTTCAAGTCCTGAGGTCCCTAGCCAATTCACTTTCTTCTTTCCTACCTTTTAGGATCCTTTTATGACTATCTGTTGGATTCTTTCGAGGTATTTAATTGTATAATATTTAGAGGGACAGAGCAAGTAACAGTGAGTTTATACCATCTTGTCGCAGAACCTGGAAGCCACAAAATGCTTTTTAAAAATGGACTGTTTCATGTACTCTTAAAAATCCTATTACTGATTTAAAATGAAAAGCAGCTAAGTAACTTATTTAAGGTGACCTAGCAAATTGATGATGAAGTGAGGGTTTACACTCAGACTGTCTCTAGGGGGCCCAGCTCCTTCTTCAGCCTCCCCATGACTACCCCAGGGGCTTTTGAGAGCAGGCACTCTCTGCCCCCTGCCTGCACCAGCACACACAGGGTTCCATTCCCCAAGGGAACCAAAGTCTAGCTGGGGAATTGAGTGGTCTGTAAAACCCATCTTCCATTTGAGATTCACTCAGAAGTGGCAAAAAAAAGCTACATAGGAAATAGATTCAAATAAACTCAAACCAACTCACTGTGTTAGTAAATATTCTGTTGGCCAAAATATTGATACTAAACACAAAATGAAGACGAGGACCTGCCTGATACCACTAACATCTGAATTTCCTACATGAGGCCGACACGTAGTAGATCCTCAGTAAGTATTCCCTGCCTGAAAGCAAAATGAACCAGCCATTTTAAACACTGGATGAACCTTGGCTCGAATTACCTCCTGCCAGACAGTGTTCCGGAGAACAAACAACCACATCGTGACACCCTGTGGAATATCTGAGATACTACACTATGCAAGCTCTACCAAAGCCCAAATTCAAATGGACAGAGGGAAAGCAAAAAAGAAAACAGCTCCCCAAAGTGCATAATCAATATTTAAAGGTCTAGAATGCTCTTTTATCGTCTGCAGTCTGACTCCGATGGATAAGGCACTCTAAAATAAAAGTGCCTGCTTCCCGTGCTCAGTGCTTATCGGAATTCCAGAGCATTTATATGATTTCCTTTCTCTTCAAACTAATTTTAAAATGTGATCCAAACCCCTAACCAAGA
This sequence comes from Varecia variegata, assembly GCA_028533085.1. NCBI lineage: Eukaryota > Metazoa > Chordata > Mammalia > Primates > Lemuridae > Varecia > Varecia variegata. The sequence continues at coordinate 159,845,126 of CM052436.1, read as the reverse complement.
CAGCATGTTCCCAAATAGTATGGAATCTTGTGTAATTTTTCCTTTAGACATAAAATAAATAGGCAGCAAATTTAAAACATCCCCAAATTGTTATAAAACGAAACGTCCTGAAAAAATCCAATGATTAAATGACAGGAAAAGTGCAAGGGAGCTTAGAGAAATATTTGTGATGTAAAAATATTAATAAGTGACTGCTGTAGACAAGATCTTCATGGTTTGCTAACCATGTCTAAACTTAGTGAGTAAGGCAGGGTTGCTAAGAGGTCTAAGAGCTTCCAAAAAGGAAAAACTCCTAATATCATGTAAACTCATTTCTGCTGGACATCATGATAGAAAGAAATTTATTTTTGTTTACTTTCCATATAAAAACCTGAAAACCCATCAAATTTAGTATGCAAAATATTCCTATTTTTGAATATTTTGTATCTCCCCCCAACTAAAACAAAAAGTATACACAAAGGAACCATTGTTTGCAGCGGAAGTACATTTGCACTACACTGAACAGAAAACGAGTAAGAACTTTTGATGACACTATACTTTTATATAAGAAAGTCGTAGCTATATATGTTACGTAGCTTTGGGATAAAGTTGCAACCATGCATACACCTTTCATTTTCATGAAATTCTGTATTTATTCCATAGTATCTGACATGAGAAAATTGGTCTGCTTACTGGAACACACAAGACACTCAGAAGAAAAGAGGAACTAAAAAGGAAATAAGACAAATGGAAAAAGCACCTTGTAAAATCTTTAAAATCTCATGAAAACCGTATATAGATTACTGTGATTCTGAGAAATATATAAGGGATCTTCTACAGATTTTCATTGATACATTTTCTTTTCATACTTACACAATCATTTTCCACTAATTCTACTCTAAACTTAAAATTTAGTTGACAAGATACTACCTGCCTTTCACGCTTGCTTTGTTGCTATTTAATTCCTAGGCTACAATTCAATTGCAACTAACTTTAAAACTTAAGTGCATCATCTAATCTTTGACCATTTAAATAATGTATATTTTAGCAATTAAGATATGCTGTTAAGATCACACACACAAAAAAAATCATTAAACTCTTCGGGGATAAAAGTCTTTTCTTGTCCACACACTGTCAATAAACAAAGTGCTAATCTTGTCACTTTTTTGGCCACTGTCTCAGGAATGCTTCTTAAGTACTCAAAGGATTAAATTAAATCTCACCTGCAGACAGGCTTTACAATTCAGCTGAAAACCTAGTTCTCAAAGGAAAATTACTTTCATTATCTTAAGTTAAAACCAAATATTCTGTCCTCTGGAATTTGCAGGAAAAGAGCAGCATCAAAGAAAACAATTCACTTCAAGAGAGTTTGTTCGTCAAGACCTTGTCTAAAAGAATTACTTAAGGGAGAATTCGTTTTAGAAAATATTTTCTCAAGGTCATTCTAAGACAGCTATAAAACTGTGTTATTTAAATTACTTCAAGTTGACGTATTTTTGCAATTTTGACTGTGTTCTTGGGGTTTTAATATTTTTTTAAAAAAAGAATTATTTTATGTATAGTCCTTGTTTTGAATTCTAAATTTGGCTATGGTCTTTTACTTTTTTAAGAGATTGTATAATTTTATGAGCTAAACATCTGAAACCTACAGAGGGAATAAAAAGAAGAGATTTATTGCCTTTGAGTTCAAAAATGAAATAATAGAAGAAACTAAATTTGAGATTAAAGGTATGTATTCATTTTAGGGAAAAATGACAGCACTTCAGTACTCAAGAAACTATTTTCCAACGTAAAGTACTCTATCTATGCTCTTTAATTTAATTTAAGGAATATTTAATAGGATAAAATACTCATATTGCAGAAATTTTTCTCCTAAGAACAGATAGCATTTCAAAAGGTCCCCCCACCATGTTATTATAAGAGTCACCGGGGGCAGGATTAGGACGTGGTTCGTTTTGGGGCTCTTGCATCTACTTCCTAAATAAACAAATCCTAACTCTCTCTCCCCAAATCAAATACAAACCCAGACGAGGGACAGGGAGATGAACTACTAGACTGAAAAATAGAAACATTATGTCAAAGCACCCTACATCATTATTTGCAGACAATTTATTTTGTTATTGCTTAGCATCCTTCATGCTAAATGTTCTGTCCCCTACAGCAAATGTTCCATTTCAAAAACATAGTAACATGTGCTGGAAACAGAAACCAAAGCAATAGTTCTTGTGGCTATAGAATGTATTTTGTGGTAGATTAGAAAAATGCACATTAATTAAGCTCAGTATGTATGAATTTCACTATCAATATAATCTATAAAATAACCCAACAGTATATTAGAATTCTTTTTTAGTTGTTATAAAGCATTATGAAATAGAGATTAAAGTGTATTTTACCATCATTAGGCTATCTCTAAAAGAGGGCTCTGTTAACATGCAAGAATTAAAGGCAATATTTGCAAATTCACTTTTTATTTTCATTTTGTTAATAGAAACATGAAGAAGTGCAAATGAACAGCAACATTTCTTCAATTAGGTGCATAAGCATGACTTGTCAAAAGATCGTTCTCTTAATATTTTTTTCTTTGATTTGTACGTTTGATTCTTTACAATGTGTTTTTACCTATACTTGGCAAGACTCACTCCAGCCTTAACCTTGCAGAGCCCAGTTTTGAATGGCCCTAGCAGGACCTCAAAGATGAATCCTACCTGTGCCCCAATTCCCCTTCACTTCAGATGGATTTCTTTAGGAATGTATAATCTTACCTGTCATTCTGACTAAAGCCACAGTGTTGTGTCTGAGCTTCACCAATGTTATAGTAACTTTGAGCATCTTTAACATTTATCTCAAATATTTTGGAAACTAAACACGAAAGGACCTCTGGAGATGAGGAATTTGCATGAGGTTAAGGTCAAATCCCTTCTCAAGAATTTTTTGCGACACAGTGAGTTATGTTCTTCGTTGGAACAAAGGGGTGGGTGGACATAAAGCCCTCAAGAATGTAATTCAGCAACCTCTGAGAGGCACTAGCATCCAAGTGATTTACACAACTAAATACAGTCAGGGGTCCTACAGGCATCATCTATTCCTATCACTCACTGTGTTGTGATGAATCATACATCTGCAAAAAAAAAAAAAAAAAAACCACCCCTCAATTATTAAAATATAAAAATCATATAAAATAGTGTGGCTTTCAATTTGATTGCATACAAGAATCAGCTGAATACCTGATAATGCAGATTCCCAGGCCTCCAACCAGAGGTGCTGATTCAGCAGGTCCAGGGAGAGGTTTGCGAATCTGTATGCTTAACAAGTGCTAGAAGTGACTTTGATCTTGCAGTCCATGGACCAAAGCTTTAGAAACACTGGCAATGAAACATTTTTACATCAAACTGAGTGCGAAAAATAATAGTTACTCCCCATTTCTCCCTCAACCACCTTCTTCAAGAAACATTGCCAATATTCTCCCTTAGTCTCTAGTAACTGAGCTTATTTTTCAAAGGTCTGAGAATTCAAGAAGCATTATTCACTGACATGTAGGAGAGCCCCGAGGACATGGGTCCAGGCAGAGGGTAGGGGCTTGGGGGGTAGGGAAACGGTTCCTCTTCCCTTACACCTTCCTTCTTAAGAATAGCACAGACATCAGTGGTGTTTGCATTGATACTCACATCTTCTATGAGAAAGCAAAGGGCACGCAAAGATCCTGTCTCCTATCTTCACATTACTCCTTCAATAAAATAACATAAAGTAACTCACGAGTTACTTTACGACAATTCTATCCATAGCCTATCTTCACTTAGAACCCATTGGAGGCCAAAGATAAAACAAAAAGGCTGAAGATATAACAGAAACCCATAAAAATAACTAGACCTGAAAAATCCTAATGGACAGAGCTTCAGCATCAATGAGACAAATTCTGCATATTCTCTGCCTCTCAAGTTCCTAGTAAAAGAACTTCATGGGATCTTCAATGTATCGGGGAGAAGCAGCACAAAAAGATTATGAACAGTCAGCCTGTAGCCCTGTGATTTAAACCCCAGGGCTGGACAGATGAGCTGAAATAGTTAAGAAAGCCTTTCATTTTCTTCCTTTCAAAGTTTAATATCGTTCATTCCTTCCAGCAGTAACCATCTGCATTTGAGAGGTCTGATTACAGCACACGCAGAATTTACAAAGTAAAATAATGACACAGGCCCCAGATTCATTCTGCTAATGGAAAGGAGTCTGTCTTCTGCAAAGTGTCAAAAATTCAATCTCATCTGCTAGCCTGACACTGAAGAAAACGTAAACTGGGTTTCTTTTCCCAATTAAATTCAGGGTTCCTTAAACTTTCCTGGGAGGCTAGTCTTGTTCTGAAATCGGATATTTAAAGAAGAAGTCTGCTTTTGTTTATGTACTTTTGTTTCCTATTAAGATCCAGAATGTGTTTTGTTCTTTTATTGTCCAAGGCAGCTTCCCCAAGTGTAATTTCGGAATCTCACGGATCGGATGTTCCAGGATGGCGATCAACAACTCCTATGGTTTGTTAACAAACTCCTCTGGTCCCCTAATACCTCTGGATGCTGTCCTTAATCGGAGGACACACTTGGGGTGAGTGATCCAAATCCAGATGTATCCAAAGGTGCCACACTGCAGGTCACTGCAAAATTTCTTGCAGAAGTATATTAAAACGTAAGGGGCTGCTGCAGGACAGCAAGGGATCCTACCAGAGGAAAATGGATCAGAATTCATATGCCAGATACTTTACTAATAATTAGTAGATGTGTACTGTGAACCAACTATGAAACCAAATGCAGCACTTTAAAGCACACAACATATTTAAATAAGCCCTTTGAACAAAATTAAGGGGAAAGTGGGAAATATTTGAAGTGTTATACACAGGGAAAGATACCAGGAGTTGCTGGTAGGTCTGTTCCAAGGCAGCTTACATACATTTAAGTACTATTTTAAGAAGGAAAAGATAGTTGTAACTTAAAAAAAAATAAAAGCAACTTGCTCTTCTGCTTAAGTTCCCACAGGCTCTCCCCCTAGGCTTCCTCTTCTCTGTGGTTCAGTAATTGCTGGCAAGAGGGGCCACTTGCACCCTCAAAATAAGGGGCAAGTGGCTAATTATTTCTGTATAAGCCCATGTGCAGACTCAATCAGTTGCAGATGTAGAGTTGTACCCACAAAAAAAGCAGCAGCTTCTATACTGCAGGGCCCTAGATACAGTGGAATTCCAAGAGAGCAATACAATAACCCCGTAATTCATTGGGTGAATCCCTATTTAGTCCCCCAAATGGGCTGCCTGGTGATTTTCTTTAAAACAAATTAATAAGAATAGCCCTTCCCCCCCTCCAAAAAGGATTTAAGGATATTCAGGTGATATTCTGATGTGCCAATCAAATCTGCTCTCAGTACTTATCTTGGTCTAAATATTATACCTTAAGTTCCTTCAGTGTTTTGCCTAACTCTACCTCAGTCTTCTTTTAATTCAGGAAGAGAGGGGACAGGAAGAAACTGTATGCCCAGAGGCAGACTTCCCAGTGCCAGGCATAGTGTTTGCTGATGGAATCCGCATGGCAATCCCATGATTTGGTGACAATGATCCCTATTTTACAGACAAGAGTCACATTGTTACCAGATGGAAAAGTAAGACTTGAACCCAAGTCTGTTACATTCCAAACACAGTGCTTGTTTTTTTTGTTGTTTGTTTTTAATCCATAGGCATCTACCTGCTGCTTTAATATTTATTTTTTAATATCTAATGTGGATTGGCCACAGCTAGCTCAAAAACAGCTCTCCTATAAGCATTTATTTCAAACTGCTCTGACTACATGCTATAACACCTCCCTCTGGCCCCTTCCCTCCCACAAGTCCAGTCTCAGTGAAGATCAAACAGTTACAAGACAGCACAGGAAAAGTCTTCATTAATAAGAAAATTAAAGCATCTTCTTTCTCAATATGCCTAGTTACATATTTTTTTAATCTACTTAGTATTAAGCTAATATTTTTTTAATTCCTACTGTATGCCAGGTAGCTCTGCAGACCTGGTGAAGAAGTGAGACGAAGTCCCTGCCCCTGCAGGGCTTACATATAATTAATTGGAGGACACAGTCAATAAACAAGCTAATGAATGCACATAAAATGTAGGAACTTCAGACAGTGATAATTACAAAGTGCTATGAAAATATACAAATAAATAAACCAGGTCAGGGAATAGAAAGTGATGGGGTTTGGAGTTAAGTTATGTGAGATGGGTACCAGGAAGACTTCTTGGAGGAGGTGACATCTGAGCAAAGAGGTAGATGACAAGAACAACCAGCTGGAGAGAACTGCAATGCAAAGGCCCTGAGGCAAAAAGGACACAGGTAGGTAGTTCCAAATAGCTAGAGGGGAAAGTGAGAGGGGGTGATGGTACAGATGAGGCCAGTGAGGTGGGCAGGGCCCAGATTGCATTGTGAGAATGCTAAGGACCTTTATTCTGAGGGCAGTGTGAGCCTTTAATTCTTTGAGCATGGTGACAGCATGATTGGACTTGTGTTTGTTAAAGATGAGGCTGGCTTCTGTGGGGAATGGATGTGAAGAACAGGTGAAAGCAGGAATGCTTGGTAGGAAGCCCCCACACATGCAGGCAAGATTACTGTGAAGAGGTGCCTGATGTGACAGTGACTAAACAACTTTAACAGGTGAAGGGACAAACAACTGCAGTTCATCCATGCAATGGAATACTAGTCAGCAATAAAAAAGAACAAGGCTGGGCATGGTAGCTCACGCCTATAATCCTAGCACTCTGGGAGGCTGAGGCAGGAGAAGTGTTTGAGCCCAGGAATTTGAGGCTGCAGTGAGCTATGATGACACCACTGCATTCTACTCCGGGTGACAGAGTGAGACACTGTCCCAAAAATAAATAAAAATAAAATAAATAAAATAAGCAATAAAAAGAACAGACTATTGATACCCAAAACACCACTGATAAACCTCAAATGCATTATGACAAAGGAAAGAAGCCAAACCCAAAAGACTACATGTGAATGGTTCCATTTATATTACATCGTACAAAAGGCAAAACTACCTGGACAAAGCAACAAATCAGTGGTTGCCAGGGGGCTTGCGGCTGACTGCAAAGGGATATGAAGGAATTTCGCAGGACGATGAAACTGTTGTCTATCTTGATTGCAGTGGTGGTCACATGACTGCATGCATTTTTTAAATGCACAGATTGTACATCAAAAAGGGTAAATTTTACTGTATGTAAATCATATCTCAATTTGTTCGAAAAAGTGACTGCACTAATAAAAAGTGCTTATATGTCTAAAGGTTGTACCTCTAAGACTCAACGGTGGCCTCCAAGAGCTATTTCTGCACAGCTATCTCTGTCTGGGACACTCTCCAGTTGGATCCGGGATCTGCAGGGGACTAGGGTAGAAACCAGCTGGTGAATTGTTAAGGCTGCCTTGTCTCAGTTTCACATGCAACAAGTGGTGGGAAAGTGTTGGGGTCAAGTGTGGAATTCGTGCCTCTCCTACAAGGCCCTCCCCACTGCCCCTGCCTAATTCCCCAGCCTCCTCTAAGCCTGTCCCTTTACTGCAGTCACACTGAAGTCCTTGAACTAACTGCCCTGTCTACCCTACCTATTCTCTCAGCATGTACACTGCCTCATTGACAATCCCTGCAACTGCAATCAGGTCATTTACCCTGTAATCTTAGCTTAATGTTTGTGTATTGGCTGTCATTTTCCATTAAGCCAAAGCTCCACTGGAGCAAGGACTCCATCTCTCCCATCTTGGGCTATATTCTCAGCACCTGGCACACAGTAGGCCCTCAATACATATCTGCCAAATGAAATTCAGTAAGATGCTCATTAGAGATAGCAGGTCGGCCAGGTGCAGTGGCTCATGCCTAAAATGCCAGAACTTTGGGAGGCCGAGGTGGGAGGATTGCTTGAGGCTAGGAGTTTGAGACCAGCCTGGGCAACAGTGAGACCCTGTCTCTAGAAAAAATAAAAAAGTTAGCCAGGCATAGTGGTGCATGCCTGTAGTCCCTACTCCGGGGGCTGAGGCAGGTGGATTGCTTGAGCCAGGAGTTGGCAGTTGCAGTGAGCTGTGAGCACGCACTGCACTCTAGCCTGAGTGACAGAGTGAGACTGTCTCTAAAAAAAGAAAAAGAAAAAAAATATTAGGTCTATGCTCTGGGACTCTGGAACATCTTCCTGACTCTTCTAAAGTAGTAATTAGGGAAAGCAGATGAGAAACTCATACAAAGCTTTCATAGACAGAAGAAAGCCCCTTCACCACTCATTCCTGAAGCACACAGCCAGAAGTACTCAAGAGTGCTTGCAAGCCAAGAGAAGACACAGGCAGGCCTATTAATAGTTCAGAGTGAGGCGCTTCCCTGGGCTGTCAGCTTAATGGGAACTCCACTCTGCTTGTTCCAGAAAGAATGCAACTGGTGATGGGTAGATTCAATAAGAGACCCAAGAATAATTTTCTAAGGCTCACTTGGAACTCAGAGAAGTGCTAGAATGAAAACATTTACCAACAGGTTAAGGTGGTTTCAACATTTTCATTATAAACCCCCACTTCCAGGGGCTCACATGATAAACCAGCAGTAAAACTGAATTCTAAACTGAAGCTTGGAAAACAATGGTGAACTATCTTCACAGCTATTTTTAAGAAAACATGGG
>CM052436.1:159805563-159835985 GCA_028533085.1 Varecia variegata | reverse complement strand
AAAATGGGGTAACAGTAATACCTATCCCATAGGATCATTATGGCAGCTACAAGAGTTAACGCACGTGTGGAAAGCTGGGAGGAAATGCAATTTTAAGAGCCGCACTTGAGTTTCATTTGGGGCAAAATGTTGCCTCTGCTTAGGGAAACATGAACAACTAATTACATACATTTTTATGTGGGAAGGATGAGAGGCTGGAGGTGTGGTCTGTAGGGAGGCAGAGGAACATGAAGAGACCTAAACTTCACTACGCTCAGGTGGGGTAGGGCTGAAGGTGTGAAGAAAGGTCGTCAGGGGGGCCAGGGAGAGAAGTGGGTAAGGCAGGAGGTCAGGCAGCTTGGCAAGTTGCTGAAATGAGCAGGCAAAGGTGACCAGTGAAAAACTCCACACGGTGAGGCAGCTTCGTGAACAATCAGGACGCCTGACGCTCCATTTTCCCAAGTCTGCCCTGCTATGACATAGCCCTGCTCTCCCACCTCAATCTTCAGGAAATGCTGCTCAGCCCCAAATGCCTTGTGTGAGTGACGAGAGTGGAAATCACAGGGAAGGGGCTGTGTTCCAGGACTGGGTAAACAGAGCGACCAGACCCACCAAGAGAAGGAAGCATAGGTGAGCTCAACAGTGTAACAGGGATGGAAATTCACACCTGAGAAAGGGGGACGTGGAGGAATGCAGAGAACCCTCGGGAGGGAAGAGCGAGCGTCTTACTGGATGTCAGGTAGGACGTGCATCTCAAAGGACAGGGTGACCTCAGCTGACACCTGAGTTCTGCACATCAAGAACAGCACAGGAGCTGACACACAAAAGGCTATCTTGATCTTTCACATATCCTTATCATTATGATTATTGTTGTTATTATTATTTACTAGAATCCAGAAAGCTTGATTCCCGTTATTTTTCTATCTCACGATCTCAATCGAGCCATTGAAACCACTTCTGGAACTCAGCTTCCTCATCTATAGAAATGGGCATGGTAATAGCTGCCCCAACGACTCCACAGGATTTGGAGAGGGTGAAATGGAACACGTGCCCTATGAAAATTGTAAAGCCCCCTCCCAACGTAAGATGGCATCATTCAGAAATAGTTGGCATTTTGTAAGTAAAACTTTAGCCCAACCCCTTAAAACCAAAACTTCAAAGCTCCTGAAGCAGTTTACATTTCTCCCATCTTAATTCTAGGCAATAAAACTGTAACCTCCTCAAAGTTGCAGTAGGAGATGCTAAGGAGGAGACAGGCCAGCAGCAGCTCACGGTCCCCTCTGGCTGAGATAATTTATTCAAAAACGCAACTTTGAATCATCTGCAAACTCTTCCTTCAAGTTCCCACTAAGTTAAATTTTGCTAACAACTATCAATTATGTGGCACATTATATCCACTTGGTTTTTAGGAATTAAGGTTACACTCTTTGGTAAAAGAGAATAACATAAACTTATCTTTTAATAAAATTGTGTACAGTACCTGCATCCCAACCTACAGCTCTTTCTTTAGGGATGTCAGGTAGTGCTTAAAGAGAAACAGCAGGTCTGTACCCACATATGGATCAGAGTGATGAATCTGCTTTGAACTGGAGTAAGGAAGAACAAACATTATTGAACAGGGGAAACCAAGTTCAAGGGTTTCAAAATAGAAATTCCAGAGACACTCCATTCAAACCACTGCACCTAATTTTGAGATAACATGAATGAAGTCTAGGTGTGGAAGATGGTGGTATACAATTTTATTACTGAATAAATGCCATTCGTATACACAATGGTATATATAAATGTGATTGGCTGTTATGTATCGATGATTATGTCCAATGTGTTCTGCTGGGTACTTTTCACCCCTGCTGAATACTTTTAACATCCATTATCTCATTTTACTCTCGTAACGGTCCTATAGAAAAGATATTCTCTGTTCTTCTTTTAACGATGAGGAAACTGAGGCTTAGAGGGGTAAGATAACTTGACTCAGTCCATATAACTAGTGAGTCACTGGCTTAAGATACTGTCTGTCAATAAAACATGGGCCATCTCTTTTAGAACAGCAGTTAAAATCACGTGGCTTTGCTAATACCAAAGCAAGCAAGTTGGGAAAAACTGCTGCAGTAACCATCAAAAGCCTGTTTTCAAGATGCTTCCATTTTTATTGTCATTCAAAATTGCCCTCATGCTCTATATATGTGCTTTCATTATCAAAAAGCAATTAAGATCCGCCGTGGGCCAAATGTTGATCTTCAGAGGCACACAGCCCTCATGGCAGTGCGATGTAATTCAATATTGCAACACAGAGGCTCCGAAAGACAATGCTAGTGTTAGGTTGCAGCATTCATTACCTCAGGCGAGACACAGGCCCTCTGTGTATAAACTATCAAAGCCCCACTAAACTTCAACTGAAACGCTGAACATGGTGACCTGGGCCCCGTTAATCAACATCTGTTCGACAGTTTGCCTCTTTCCACCCAGCAAAGGGAATGCAATACAGCCTTCATGCTATAAAGCCTGGGTAGGCTGAAGGAACAACCTGAGCTTCTAGATGGGATGGCAGTGTTGCTCCGATGGCAAGGGCAGACTTGGGGAAAAAAGACAGTCATAGGTTGCTTTCAAGTTTCAGAGATTTCTCTCTCTCAGCAGAACAGCAAATGGAGCAAGTCATTTTCCTCTTGTCTAAGGAGTGATATCACTTTTTTCAGACAATAAAATACATGGAAAGTGAAATGGTTTGATTATCTTTAGCACCAGTAAATTTTATTGCAATCCATGGCCAAATATATTTATGTCTGGTTCTGATACACAACCTTAGCTCCTATTGTTTGGAGGAAATTTGACTTAAAAAACGTTAGTTATCAAGTCTGCCCCGAAGAGCTCAAGCAGTACTTTTCCTACTAGAATGTCCTGTGTAACAGCGAGACGGACACACTGCGGAGGTGGCGGAGGCTGGCGTCCAAATCCGCCGCTCTCCAGAGGCCCGTCAGCCCCATCATTAGCACAACCCAGCTGCCCAGAGACTCTTCTTATTTTCAGCAAATTCATTCCATCTCTCCTTCTTGGCCCATCCCACTCTGAGGCTCTCCTCTGTCTGCACTTGCAAACCCTTGTGTTGAGAACTGCCACGTTGTGGTTGGTTCTGTCTGCCCACATTTCAACAACAATAACAGCAGGAGTGGATCCAGATTTTGTGAGGCCTGAATTGGGGGGCGGCGGGGGGGACTCTTTACAGAAATATCTTTCTTTTGCAAAATTTACACAACCAAAAAACATGAGAATATACTACCAGGGTTTTTGAAGAGACTTGGGCAAGGGCAGAGGTGTGAACTTGGGCATCATTAGCTTCCAAGCAAGTTCATCTCTGATATGTAATAATGAATGTTTACTGAGCAATGTCCACATCACCTCTAGTCCACCCTGCTTCACCAGACCAAGATCTTAACCTTTGACATGTGACAATTCTTCCTTCATCTGGAGACAAATGCTTTTGAATACTTGTCTCCAGAGGACACAAGGTTTGATCTGTTTGATTCCTAACAGATAATTTATGTAGATCCCCGTAACGAGGGAAGGAAGACATGAAACGTTGTTTGGTCTTTATAGTTTCCTCAGTGTCATAAGGACATCTGCATGCTTGATAGGACTTTGTGACATTTCTCAAGGGACATAGGAGAAACCTACTTTTCAATGCCCCCAATAAGAAAGGAAGAGTTACAACTTGGCAGCCTCACTGTGAACCATCTCAGATAGAAAAGACAGACACGCAAATCAACACCACCAACCTGGTCATGTCCTTGCAGCTGACCTGGACTAAATCTGCTTCTAGTCTGGGCCTTATGAGAGAGTTGGGGTGTCCTAGCAGTACCTGGACATAGCTGTCAACCTTCAAGAGCTGAGAAACCCATGCTGGTAATAACTGGTCATTGCTTAATGCAGTATCAATAGAGAACAGAAGGGACAATGTGACAAGTGGTCTCCTAGAGCTCTCGATCCTGTACTCACTGCCTTACTAAAAAAAAAAAAAAAAACAAAACACAAAAAGCAGCAGCAGCCAATCACCATGTTAAGTGTTTGGCATGAAAAATGGTGCCTTTCCTGATCATTTATTTGATTAGGAATGCCCCCCAAAAAAGGATTCATGAGGCACCTTTTCACAATGCGCACAACTTCCTTATGAAGTGGGTAACATGACCATGTTTATCACAGATATGGGGGAAACTGAGGCTGAGGAGGTCTAAAAAACTGGTCTAAGCTACAGAGTTAGAAAAGAAAAAAGCCAAAATTTAACCCCAGGCGCTTTCTTCTTCCTATTGCCCTAATAATACCCTTTTAATTCTCACCTTCTCACCCTTCCTCCACACACATCATAAACAATGGCTTTAAATCTTAACACAACTTTGTTATTTTTTTCTTTTATTTTTAATTGTAAAATATAAAGTTTACCATCTCAACTATTTTTAAGTGTCCAGTTCAGTGATATTAAGTACATTCTCATGCAATCATCACCACCATTTATCCACAGAACTTTCTTCATCTTGCAAAACTAAAACTTGGTATCCATTAAATATAACTCCTCAGCTTAATACATTTTTTTCCCTTTCTTTCAATTTGTCAGCATCAGGCCCCACACTGCTTAAGTTTTGCTTTGGGCCCATGAAATCTTCAGAACTGCTGCTTCTCAATTGCAAAGTCCCTGGTGAGACCTCAGCTGACTGTGTAGTGTTCTGACGTAGCTGCCTGGTTCTTCAGCCTCTCTAGGTTGTACCTAAAATGCACCACCCAAAGCAACTTGCCAGAACCTTGTTTTCTTCTGTTAAATTGAAATAAGAACAGTAACTACCTCACTGACACACATAGGTGTTGTAAGGATTAAATGAGACGTTCATTCAACATATTTCACACATATTGATTAAGCTCCTATTGTATGGCAGATGCTGATCTAGGCATTAGGAATACATCAGTACACAAAATAGACAACAATTCTTGTCCTTGTGGAACTTAGATTCTAGCAAAGGGTGGCAGATGAAGGATAATAAATTGGTAAGTAAATGATAGGTGAAATACTATGATAAAAAAAAAAGTAGAGCAAGGTAAGAAATATAATGAGCTACCTCTTTAGTTCAGTATAAATATTCAAATAAGACAATTTTTTAAAACATTTTACTTTGTATTATGTTCCACATTAAATTCTTCTCCAAATAATTGATTGCTAGTTACCAGGTATCCTGACAGTGATATAATCAATATGAATTTCAGAAAATCACTTATAAAACAAATCCTCAATTCTGATTACAAATTTTTGTATGAAGACACCCTGGACTTGATAATCAGCCGTCCTCTGGTTATAATTGCTGATATCCAAACATACTCTCAAGTCACAACTATCTGGAAACCTCCCTTAACATTTAGGGAGACACATACCTTGACAAGGCAGATGTACGGACCTGTGACTCATCTCTGAAACTGTTGTGACCCCTGGACTTATTCCAACAGCTGGCTCTTGGGAAGGTCATCAAGTTGGAAAAGTTTTACCCTCTGATCCACAACCCTCCTATTGCTCACCACCACCCTCCGAGGTGCCAGTATTCAGTGCCTCCTCCACCAATTCTGCCACCACCCTTAATCCTTTCTTCTGGACAGGCAAAGTCCCTAAGTCCTCTGATGTGGTTTTATGGTTAATTTTATGTGTCAATTTGGCAGGACCATGATACTTAGATATTTGATCCAACATTATTCTGGATGTTTCTAGGAGAATGTTTTTGGATGAGATATACATTTAAGTCAGTGGACTTTGAGTAAACAGATTACACTCCATAATCTGGGAGGGCCTCATCCAATCAGCTGAAGGCCTGAGTAGAACACATGGCCTGCCTCCCCTGGGCAGGAAGGAATTCTCCAGCAGACTGCTTCAGACTTTATGTGCAACATCAGCCCTTCCTGGCTCGCCAGCACATTGTCTCGGGGTCTACAACTCTCTCCTGAATTTCCAGCCTCCCCCATCAGATTTTGAACTGGCCAAGCGTCCACAATTGCATGAACCAATTTCTTAAAGTATATCTCTTTATATATATACACACACCTCTATTGGTTCTCTTTCTCTGGAGAACGCTGACTAGTACATGTAGTCCTTCCTTCTCTACTGTAGACACCTTAGTCAGGGGCCTTCCCACTCTCCTCTGGCAAAGGATCAATGAGGGAACCATAGAAAGCCAGAAGTTACAAGGCTTCTTAGGCTAAGGAGGCAAGTGGCTTTGGGCAACTTTCTTCAGATTTCTGGCCCGCAGTTTCCCCATCTGAAAAACGAGGAGCCTTGCACTCAAAGATTCTTAATTTCCATCTTTGCCCAGAAGTCCTCTCTGAACAATTTAGGAGAGCTAGACATATTCTCCGAATTTAAGTCTTTTATCCCAAATCATACACTACTGTGCTATACCACAATTCTTTCTTCAGTGTTGTAAGAAAAAACTGCGCTCCAATATAAAAAGTATTATTCAGATCACACCCTTTAAGGTTATCTGGTTCTAGTCTTTTATTGTCTATTATACAACTTGGTAAATTATAGATAATTGATAGCCCACAAAAAAAAAAAGTTCTGTCTACAAAAATGTAGACTCTGAATTGTTTAGTACAGGTTATACTGACTTCCTGTCTGCAGTTGGGGAAAAACCAGCTCAGCCTCCAGCTTCACATTCATTTCAATATTCCTGATCCAAAAATGTGTCTATACTCTAAATTCTCTATCCAGTTCTAATATCTGCCTGGTTCCCTCACAGTTTAATGAGTTAATTGAAATCTTTAACATGTGTTCATTTTATAACTGTATCAGTGTTATAATTATACCATTTTTTGAAAATTATCTTTGAATGAGTTCTGTCTCCCCTTCTACGCTGGGAACAAACATGTTAAGTATATTTAATATGTTTGCTGAATAAATGAACAAAAAAGTGAATGAACTAATAAATGAACATAGTCTTTCTCCATGAGCACATAGAGATATTTATTATACATGCAATAGATAGTGGTTCAGAGGAACCTCAGTTGATAACCTATTGCTGCTGCTTATCAGCTGCATTACCTAGAGTGATCCTCTGCACTTCACTTTCCCCGTCTGCAAAATGGGAAGAAAACCCCCCTTTCAAAGGTTGCCATTAGGATTAAAAGAAATAATCCATGTAAATGTTTTAGTACTATGCATGGAAGTCTTGTAAGTATTAAATACATTGTACCTATTGTCATCATTTTTAAACAGGTTGACACTTGGGCGATTGTACATATTCTCTCATCAAGCAGCCCCACAGTGCCGCATACCCAACAGGTGCTTCATAACGGCTAATGACAGTGGTGGTGACCACAACAGTTCCAAAGCCTCCTGGCCTGCCAAGCTTAATAAAGTGTGTTATCCATTCTTCCAGACCACTGCTGGAGATGTTACAGCCTGACCTTTTATTGATCCCAACATTGTCTCAATGGACCCTGTTCCACTGTAATTTATTACAACAGCCAAATTGAATCCACATGACAGTGCTCAGAGCCAATTCTCATTGAGGTTCTCCCCCTCTTCAGCCCCCGCCCCCACTGCCCCCAAAGATTTGTGGAGACACTGAATTAGATGATTTACTCAATTCCAGATATTACAGCTATTGAATTCCTTTCTTTAATCTTGCACATCCACCTAGAAAACGATAAAGATGGCCTGGCATGATTTGTTCTGCACTCCCGTAAATTTATTATTAATGTGGAGTCAGTAACCTTCACTTGCCTGCTCAATTCTTCCCAGCCATGGTCTTTATCTTGAGGAATTCAAGTTGCTTGTTGCTACTGACGTCTCCTATATTCCTCAAGCCTTTATTCCCAGCTATTATAGAATCTGCTCGATCCTGTTTTATGTATGTGCAGTAGTGCCTGCAGCCAGAGAGCTATCTTTCTGGACTTGCCTCTTTCTGTTAGGTTATTAAGTATGAAATGTCTGATTTCCTTAAGTACTAAGTTTGACAATTGGTATCTCTGACTTTGACACTTCTTGTTTTATTTTTATTGTGAAGGTACATCCTCATTCTCTTAAATGCATGGTTTGGCTTGTGATTATCTTTCAAATTTATTTTAGAGCATTTTTTGTGAAACCATGGATAAGTCAAAAATTCATGTTATTTTCAAATATGAGTTCCATCATGGAACCAGTGCAGCACAGACAGCTCAAAATATCAATGAAGTGTTTGGGAAGGATGTGGCTAAAGAATGCATAGTACCTCAATGGTTTGAGAAGTTCTGTTCTGTTCTGTTCAATTTTAATCTTGAAATGAGCCACATGGGTGATCTGAAACCAACGTGGATAATGATGAGCTGAAAGCTGTAGTGGAAGGGAATCCATCTCAACCTACTCATGAATTAGCAGCAAGGTTGGTTGTTACTATTCTAATAATATTGGACCATTTGAAACAAATTGGCAAGGTAAAGAAGCTGGATAGATGGGTTCCACGTGGATTAAACAAGCGTCAGAAGAGAGATCATCTCAAAGCTTGCCTTTCTTTGTTGTCATGACATAAAGGTGAACCATTTCTACACCATATTGTTACGTGTGATGAAAACTGGATTCTTTGTGACAATTGCAAGTGTTTGGCACAACAGTTGGATAAAGAAGTGCCAAAACACAGCCCAAAACCAAATATTCATCAAAAAAGCTAATGGTGTCTGTTTGGTGGTCTGGCATTGGTATTACCCACTATAGCTCCCTGAGACCCGGTCAGTCGATTACAATGGATGTTTACTGCAACCATTTTAGAAGAAATATTGAGGATACTTGTGACTAAGCAGCCAAGATTGGTCAACAGAGACAGGCCAATCCTCTTGCTAGACAATACTCACCATGTGTCACACAAACAACGCTGCTCAAACTACAGAGGCTGAACTTGGAAACACTCTGTCATCCAACATATTCACCAGAACTTGCACCAACTAACTACCACTTCTTCCAGGCTTTTGACCACTTCTTGCCAGGAAAAATACTCAATTCTCAACAAACTGTGGAAAATGTCTTTTGCAATTTCATCACCACTTTCTCTCCAGGCTGCTTTGCTGCTGGCATAAGCAAGCTACCATTGAGATGGCAAAACTGTGTCGATATATTAGGTGCACACTTTGATTAATTGTACTGCTTCTTGAGATATAATAAACTACACCTTTGATTCGAAATCAGACATTTCACATTTAACCACCTAATATCTACAAGTTTACCAAAAGATGTCTGAGCAAATTAGCACCTCCCGTGCACCGTAAGGCAATTTCAGTAGCTAAAATTGACATTCTTGATTTTTCCTTCAGTTCAACACAGGGATGATGTCACAGGCTCTTTCCCTATCACAGATCAGTGATTTTGTAAGCATTTTGGATGTTGTTTTCTACCTTCTTCTTCTCTTTGTGGGCTAGACTAACTCACGCTGACACTCGAATTGGGAGACTTATCTAACCAGACTAGTTTGTCAACCACCACAACACTTAGCACACACTCTGTTTGGTTCCCGTATCTTTGATTATGGAGACTCCACAAAAGGAGGGAAGGGACTTTAAAGGATGAATTATTCAAAGAAAAAAAAATGTTTAGCTTAAAATTCTAAATAAAGATCTTGTGACACTGACGTGAAAAAATATATAAACCACACAGAAATATACAACAAATGTTTGAACTATGAACGGAAATGAAATACCAAACCAAAGACACAATTACAGTTCAAGAACAGTTTCCAAGAGTTTAGATTTGAACATGGCAAATAACATATATTTCCTTATAACAATTGCCATGTTTACCAGAGATTTAAGTTAAAGTTACTATAAACAGAGCAAATACATAAATTTCCTTGGGTACTTAACTAAGTTCTATAACTGTGCTATTCAGTCAAGTGCTATAAAAAAATGTTTTAAAAGGGAGGTTTAAAATAATGCAGAGGAAAACTAGCTGATATATACATGGGTAAAAGCATGAATTACTGTGACAAACTTAAATTAATAAATATTTCATGCTATTTACAGAATTTTTCTGCATTTCATATTATAAACCATAAATCTGAATCTTCCTTGTTAAGGTTATTTATTTTGTTCATTGTCTTATGCAATAAAAATAGATATTTCATATAGCTTTAAGAGATCCCATTTTTAAAAACCTAATATAACTTTTAAGAATTAAAAAGCTGTATTACTGGGATTTTTTTTTAAAAGGTATAATATGGTACTTACATGTAAACTAGTTATTTTAAAATAAAGTATTCCTATTCCTTTAGAAATAAAAGATAAAGAGGATCAATAATAAACAGTAAAAGGACTCTTTCTAGTTCAGGCTTCAGGGCAAAACTGCACACCTCTGTACACTTCTCTAAGATCTGGTATGATTTCCTGTGGGGATCTGGGACTCATCAGGCCAAACTTACACATTTAAAAGCCTTGCCTAATTAACATAAATCTGCTCCAGGGGTGAAACCACCATCTAAGGTGCCTTTTGGGCACTCCCCAAACCACTCACTACTTACTACGAATGCTAGAAAATGGAGATGGACTTACAAAACTCACCCCTAATGCAAAAAATAATGATAGAAGGTCTACAAGAAGTTCTGGTTTCTTCTTCTAAAAATAGTTTAATGTCATCATTTCAACACAACGCATCTCACTCACTCACACACACACACACACACAGGCACACGCGTCCATGCACACGGTGCCTGCCTCTCCCTGCCCTTCAGGGAGTCTGTCGTTAGTTCACCACCAGAATTCTGTACCCCATCTAACTTCCAATATAACTTTGCAAGTTTAGCATCACGGGCTCTGGATTCTGGTCTCAACTCTGACTTGAGCTCATCCGGGGTAATACCTTTGATCTGGCTCCGAGACCCCTCACCTTCCCAACAGGCTGTTTCTCCAGTCCTCCCCCATGTTAACATTCTACCCTGCCACAACCCTGGCTTCAGGACAACCTTAGGGATAAAAGACCCAAGTGATTACTACATGAACAGTTTCATAAATGACAGGGTTACTCTCAGAGTTACCTTTAAAAGTATTACCTTTAGAATGAACTACTGACACAGGCTACAACATGGATGGATGTCGAATGCATTATGCTAAGTGGAAGAACCCAGACACAAAAGACTACGTACTGGATGATGCCACTTCTGTGACATTCTGGAAAAGGCAAAACTATAGGGTTAGGGGAACAAATTGGTGGTTGCCAGGGATTGGAGGCCAGGGAGAGAAGTCGACCAGAAAGGGGGCAGCACAAGGGAGGTTTTTGAGTTAATAGAACTATCCTGTATCATGATTGTGGAGGGAGTTACATAACTCTATGTTTTTGTTAAAACCCACAGAACTGAACACCAAAAAGAGAGAATTTTATCATAAGTAAATTTAAAAATCAATTGAAAATTATCTTTATAAAGTAATTCCATGTTTTTTCCAAGCTCTCTGAAAAAGTTGATGGATATGGCATTTAAATTCTCATTTTTAGCATAAAATAATCATTTATTATGCACCAACCATGATGAGCACTCTGTTTATTCAACAAATACCTCTTGAACACCTACTATGTTGAGAAAATGGAGACTTAAAATAAGATCTGAGCTTATTCTCATTTTAAAAATAGGGAAAATGAAGCAGAGAATATGTAAGAAACTTGCAAAGGTTAAAAAGCCTGTAAGTTATAGCACAGAGATTTAAAGCCAGGTCTGTCACAGTCCATGCTCTTAACAAACTAATTATACTGAAGCATGTATGTCTATATGTATAATTGTGTATATAAACTTTTTAAAACAAAAATAAGGTTATACTATAAATTGGTGGTAAGTGCAAAAAAATAGGCATTCACTGATACTATTCTGTATATACATATTGTAAACAGTTTAGCAAAATAATGTGAATCTCTATGCCATTAAATATTCTTCTATAACATCATTTCTATTGGCTGAATTTCCACCTATGAATATACCACCATTTATTCAGTTAGTTACTCTTCCATTTTGGAATATCTTCACTGATCAGCTAAAAAAAAATTTCTTTAATGAACCATGCTATGAACAAGGCTGTGGCCAAACCAATGCCTACATCCTCAATTTTCTTCTTAGGATGAATTCCTAGGTGAAGAATCAGTAGATAAAGCAGCTTCAGTCAACTACCCCACATTTGTTTCCCACTAATTACCTGACATTTTATACCTGCCATCGACCTGTCCCAAAGAACACTGCCCTGCAAGCTCTAAGAAAAGTGTTGGTAACATGGATCAACAGCAAAGGATCTTTGCCTCTATTTCCACCTCCCCCTGCCCCACCATCCTTGTCTATGCCTCCAGCTGGTCACCAGTTCACAAATGTTCACAATTTAGAGGGAGGCTCTATGTGTGTATGCCACCCTTCACCCTTCATAAGCTTTTTTTTTTTTTTTTTTTTTTTTTTTTTGAGACAGAGTCTCACTTTGTTACCCGGGCTAGAGTGCCGTGGCGTCAGCCTAGCTCACAGCAACCTCAAACTCCTGGAATCAAGCGATCCTTCTGCCTCAGCCTCCCGAGTAGCTGGGACTACAGGCATGCGCCACCATGCCTGGCTAATTTTTCTCTATATATTTTTAGCTTTCCATATAATTTCTTTCTATTTTTAGTAGAGACAGCGTCCCGCTCTTGCTCAGGCTGGTCTCGAACTCCTGAGCTCAAACAATCCGCCCGCCTCGGCCTCCCAGAGTGCTAGGATCACAGGCGTGAGCCACCGCGCCCGGCCCATTCATAAGCTTTTATAAGTCACAGTATCATATGTGACCTAAAGAATTTAACTTCATATTTTAATATTAAAGAAATATCTCCACCCCACATATATGAACGCTATTCATTCAAGACATCCTGTTTGCTTAGCTCTGCTTCATTCAGAATTTGCTCACAAAAAAGCTACAGAATGCAACAGAAACTAGGGAAGACCTCAACCTTGGGAATGAATGACTGACTTCCCTTTGTAGCAGGGGGAATGTCTGAGGCAAATAGTAAATACAGTCTGGAAAAGAAGTACACTTTGTTTAACTCTATTCAATATTCAGAGTATATTTTTCAAAAATCTCAAACTTGCCATGAAGGTTGCTATATGTTAGAATTGCCTAGAGGCTATAATAACTTGTGATCTACATCAGAGTTCAGCAAACTACAGCCCGTGGGCCAAATATGGCCCACTGCCCGTTTTGTAAATAAAGTTTTATTGGAATATAGCCATTCCTATTTGTTTTCTCACTCTGAATCTAAACAGAACTTTGGACATATTTATGTTATTGAATATTAATTAGTATTTATTTATTCATCCCATTGCATTCCAGCTAATATTTATTAAACACCTGTAACATGCTAAGCACTGTGCTAGGTACTAGGGACAAAAAGATGACTAAGACCCAGTCACTTCCTTTGCTGAAGTCAAGGTTTAATGAGAAACAAACAAACAAGCCATAACATCACATTTTAGGAAAGCTTAGTTATTTGATCTGAAATAATACAGTCTAAAAACTAATAAGGGATCACTCCTATGCATACATTTTGAAATAATAAAAATCCCCCTAAAATTATAAAACTTCATCAAAACTCCCATGATTTCTGAGTAGTGGTTAAGGAATTAGAAACTGCTTTTGTTATGGTTACTAGAGGTGCCACTTTAGCGGACCAACAGTCCTTGTCAGTATCCTGTGAACTCCACTACTGTTTACTTGCCTCTGAATTTCTGTGAGAAGTTTGGTAACTCTGAAATTTCTTGTTTTTAGAGACAGAGTCTCACTCTGTCACAGGCTGGAGTGCAGTGGCCTCACCATAGCTCACTGAAGCCTCCAACTCCCGGGCTCAAGCGATCCTCTCGCCTCAGCCTCCTACATAGGTAGAGCTACAGGTGTACACCACACCCAGCTAATTTTGTTTTTTGTTTTTTGTTTTTTTGTAGAGATGGAGTTTCCACTATGTTGCCTAGGCAGGTCTTAAACTCCTGGCCTCAAGTGATCCTCCTGCCTTGGCCTCCCAAAGTGCTGGGATTACAGGTGTAAGCCACCAAGCCCAGCCTGAAAAGTTATTTTAATAAGCATTTGTATCAGTTTTCAACTGCTATGTAACAAAATGCCAATAATTTAGTGGCTTAAAACAATACCCATTTATCAACTCTCAGTTGTGTAGTTCAGAAGTCTGGCAAGGTGTGGCTAGGGTCTCTGCTCAGGCTTCTACAAGGGTGAAAGAAATCAAGTCGTCAGGCAGGATGAGTGTCTGGAAGCGCTAGGGAAAAATTCACTTCAAAGCTTACTCTTGTTGTTGGCAAAATTCAGTTTCTTGTGGTTTAGGATTGAGGTCCTTGCTTCCTTGCTGGCTGTCAGCCAGGAACCATTGTCACCCCTAGGGGCTGCCCACGTTCCTGGCCATGTGGTCCCCTCCATCTTCAAGTCCACAAGAGAAAACTTCTCATGCACTGAATCTTCCTTATATTTTGAATTACTGACTTCCTTGTGTCTGACCATGGGACCCAGATTTAAAGGGCTCATGTGATTAGGTCAAGCTCGCTCTTTCTTAAAGGTAAGTGTGCCATGTAACATAACCTAATCGTGGGTATAAAATTCATCATGTTCACTGTCCTGGGCATTATTCCAGGCATGTACACCAGGGAGGTGGGAAACCTTGGAGTTCATCTTAGAATTCTACCTGCCACTGCATTTTTGTTAGAATTGTAAATGACTTTTGTAAACTGTAATTGTATTATCCAAGGATTGATCGCATGTGGGTGCTACTGCTGGTTCTCAAAAAACAGCGATCTAAAAAGAAGCTGTGATAAAATATTATGACGAGGGACCAAAACCACCATATATTAATACTTTGTGCCATTAATTTAGAATCCAGCTTCTGTGAAAACAGTCTGTATAAAGCAGTTACATCTTTTAGTTTGCAAAAGTTGTATTCTAGTATAATCAGCTAAGTACAAAGGGAAAAATACTGGTGATGAGACCACAATATCAGAACAGTAGAAAGATGCCCATTACCCGCAATAAATATGGAGTTATATGCCCCCAAGAACACATTACCCTTACTTTACATTTATTCTTATGGGAAGTATATATATGTATTATAAAAGTTTTGAATTATGGACTTCCCTTACAATAGAATATGATAAATGCTAATGTAGATATATATAAAACTCTTTGCAGCAAAGAAGAATTCATTGCCAAACACAGGGTAAGTAAAAAAGACAGAAAATTGTCCTTCCCACATAAATAAGGCTGATTTAAATCAAATGGCTTAGGGAGTGTGAGGGAAGAAAAATGGAATCATCCTCAGACTTAACATGGAAAAGCTCAACCACGTCTAATCCCATATCACAAAACTATAAGCAACAGCTGGCTGCTGAGACTGACAGTGTCAAGATGCCTGTACCCAACAGTATAGTGGCCACGGTCAGGGCACTCTGAGCATTTTCATTTTAAATCTTCGAGGGATTTTGGAGGTGATTATAAACAAACCTTTAAAAATCAGCCATTGTGGTGAAATTCAGCACAGAATATAAGGTGTTAACCTAGAAGCAAATATTGTTTAAATGAGAATTTGCCTACCCTGGCATGGGATGATTGTTTTCATTGACTAAGAATCAGTTCTCAGCATGGTCTGGCTCTGAACTGCATTTTGAAAGAACACTGATAATCAGTGTTCTGCAATATTTGCAAGTCACAAAGAACTGGAAGAATACAAGAGTCAAAATGACTCTCACACTTTAATTATAAAATACTTTTGATTGGTAGAAGACATAAAGAACAGAAAAGCTCCTACCTGTGAAACTTGTTTCCTAAGTGGGGCCAAGAAGTGTGGTCCAGTTATGTTAATTACTTTTGATTCCACCAAATGCACGGTGCTGCCTCTTCCTACTAAACCTTTGCAAATGCTATGTCTGTTGCTTTGACTGGACAACAATTCTTAGTCCCTCAGCTCTCAATTTAGTCAGCAGCTTTTCCAGGAAATCTTTCTTATTCATCCTACTTTCCTTGGTAGGCGAGGTGCCCCTCCTAAGTGCACTGTGTACCTGGCCAGCATAGCAGGCATCACACACTGTGCTGTAACTGCCTGTTTAGTGGTTTTCTCCATGAGCGTGAGCTCCCTGCGGGCAGAAATTATACCTTCTTCAATAGCATATATATTCCCAGTGCCTGCGGGGTGTCCAGCTCATTACAGATGCTGAACGTATATTTTTGGACGGCTGGACAGCAGAAAGGGAGGCAGGCAGGCAAACTGGCCAGAGAAGGGCAATGGTGCCCAAGGCCTCAGATGCCAAAGGGGCATTGAGAGAAGAAAAGGAAAAGTATAATCAGATTCAGACACTTGGGCACAGCCCAGGCTCTGTCACTAATTAGCTTTGTGATCCTAAACAAGTCACTTCCTCTCTCAGGACCTCTATATCCTGAGTGGGAAAATGAAGAGGTTGGACTAGGAGGGTCCATCGAATCTCTTCCAGGTTTACTGTTCTCTCATGTCTTTCTGTTTTCAGGCTTGCCCAGGCTTCATCAGAATATCCATACTTATGTGTCTTTTAAAGTCAAATAATATTGGGTTGTGTTCAATAGAGCCCAAGGGGAGAAAGATGCAGCTACGTGAAGACGGTGCTTTAGATGCTGACTGCATACATGAATGAATGAGCAGGCTTCCCTAAATCTCTTTAATTGCTCCATCAAAAGATGAATTTTTCCAGCTTCAGTTCCTTTGATAATAAAATGCTATTTTATCAACATCACTTCTAGAAGGACAACTTCAAATCCCTTAGAAGAAAAGTAAATACACGAAGGAGGAGACTGGTGAATTCACTGCTTCACAAAGAAGCCTGAGGTTTACCAAGGAAGCCACAACCTCTACTCAAGAGACACAAAGCACCCACAAAGTGACTTTTGAAATATCACTTCATTGAGATAAAATGGACTTCTAACCAAGAGGACCAACTGGACAAAGTCACCAGGCTGTCTTTTCCTTAGGCCATCACCAACATTGGGGCAAATAATTCCAGCCAAGAGTAGCAGCCATGCACTCTTGGTGATTATTTATCCTGTGGAATTTAATCAGCACTAGAACCCTTGGCATTACCTTCACGCCACACTGAAGAAACTGCATTAAATGGTGCAAAAGCAAAGATGATTCTTAGGTCCGGTGACATATTGCCACTCTATAAACACAGAATACATATAGAAACTTACTGTGTAATACATTAAGTTAGCTGTTTCTTATATTTTCTAGACCAAGGAAGATACTATTCAAAAGAATGTTGGCAAATCACAAACACTAACTAGACAATACTTTTTAAATTGAAAATATCTAAGCAGTGTATTAGTTAAATCTACGTTCAATCCACACTGAACAAATAATGTTATCCTAACCTAAATGACCAGATAAAATATAGGAAAAATATATTTAATACAAACGTAGAAATCAGATTCTCAGCCCAAAAGGTTGATAAAATAAAAACTTTTTTGGTCAGAAAAAAAATTAGTCTTAAAGGTCATTATTTTTCAAATGACAGGAATTCTGGCATTTAGCCAAAGAAATTTAAAGTGGGTGGTATCTGCTGGGTGGCCTATCTGTTCTGTCTAAATCAGATGCTTCATTCCTGTGATATGTTCCCTATACCAGCTCCCCCCTCCAAATTAGTTGATACCATGATCAATGTGGTCAGATCAATTTTAATACTTCCAGTAGTTCAAGAATGCCATACATACTCTTTATAAGTATGACTATATGTGAAAATTATAAAACAGAGAGCAATAGTAATATTCCAAACATCATACACACTCACAGACACACACATCATTCACTTCTATAAATTGCCTAAAACAATGCCAGAGATAAAGTGTAGGTAAAAACATTAGATATATCAATTGAGACAATACTCCGAGGGGAGAGAAATGTCTGTTACACTAAGTAAAAGCTATTTTAAGAAACACTACCTTAAGACAGGGGCCCAGAGAACCAAGATCATTAGGGTGGCCCATCCACAGGAAGGAAAGGACTCTAGTAGACGAGGGTTTCTCTGGGTAATTATGTGTTGGGGGTGAGGGTATGTCACTCTACACATTAGGATGCTTAGCAGCACCGTTGGACTAGACTCTACCCACAAGATGCTTGTAGCAATCTCCCAGCTGCAGCAACCAAAAACATCTCCAGATATTGCCAAATGTTGTCAGGGGGGTGAGGGAAGGGGTTGTAAAATGGTCCCGGTCGAGAATCACTGCCTAAGACCCACAGCCACTCTGGCACCCTAGTTGTGATCCAAGCCCCGAGGTGTCAGCCTAGCTCCTGGCTTCAGACACAGAAGGAGCTTGCAGACACCAAGGACGTGAGACTTCAGGTGAACAGCGCACTGCAAAGTGGAGCAGCTTCCTGGACTGATTCCTCCCGGGATTCGGCAAGGAACGAGGGATCTCCTAATGTGTGAGTTCCTCTGTGACTAGTCCAGGAAAGCTGCTCAGATGTCTCACATCATCTTTTGAGGTCTCAGCCCTGAAAGCCAACAACGAAAAGAAAGTGAAACTACCAGCTGGGCAAAAGTGTTACAATTCTTTAAAAATGCAGCAGCAGAAAGAACAACTCATTGGCTTAGAATGGTACAAGAATCTCTTGGGGGGGGGGAAATAAACAGAAGTTGAAGGTCACCACAACCTTTCTTTTTTCTACATATAGGTTATAGTATTTTTAAACCTAGACCTAGCATTTTATTCTTATTAATGTATTGGTTTCCTGGTTTTTTTTTTTTAAATCACATTATCTAGTGGCTGCATCTCTGCTAGTTTGGTCTTAAAAATCAGCATCCTTATGTATTGACTCAGGTAAATTGCTCAAATTGTAGATTAGCTAATCGTTATAAGTTAAAGATCCCACTTGTCTCATGAGGGAGGCAGGATCATAACCTGGGAAAACACTAGAATAGTGCGGTGGTTAAGAATAGCTCCATCCCTTTCCCGTCATGTCTCTCGGGCGAGTTACTCTCTAAACCTCAGTCTCTCATTTTAACGGATGGGGATTATGAGAGTGTCTATGTGCCATTAGGCTCATTACGAGAACTCATAACCTCAGGATGCAAAGCCCCTAGTGCAGTGTCTGGTATACAGTGAGGGTTCAATTAATAGTAGATAATAATTTTATTGTACAAATTATTAATTGTATTGTCATAATTGGAAACAACCACATATAATTGGCAATTTCACTGTGAGACAGGGAACTGGCAGGTACAGCTTTGGGCATTGCTACCAGCACTGATTAATTGTGCAGACATTGTTTAACTGAGTCAGGAAGTCTCAAAACAAAGTTTCAAACTCCCCTTATCCAAATGGGAGGAAGGCACAGCAAGTTCCAAATGGTTAGAACCAAGATGGCGGAGAAATTCACCACCTCTTGACCTTCCAGCTTCATTATACAGCTTATTACGATAAAAGTTTCTAAGGAAACCTCCCACTCCCATCACGCACCTGATGCCATGACACTTCCTGTTTGACCATATGAAGTCAAAAGGAGGGCGTCACCCTAATTTCAGAAAAACAGTGCCCCTCCCCTCAAAATAACATCACATAACATAACAATAACAATAACATTCTTCCCCTTGTTTAACCTACAGTTAAGCTGTTGCTTAAATAGAGGGGCAAAAGGAACCATGGGGCTGGTTTTCTGCAGAAAGAACTAGCCTCTAGTCTTGTCTATGAAGTAGACTTGCTATGATTTCTGAATAAAACCCGCTTTCACCTTACCCTGTTAGCTCACTCTTGAATTCTTTCTTGTACAAAGCCAAGGACCTACTTGGACCTCCAGTGGCTCCCAGCATGGGGAGTCACTTTCCTGTGTCAATTGTATCACTCCCATAAAATATTATGCTGCTAATAATGCAATAAGTTAGAAGTGAACTGGAGAGGGAAGCATTCTCTTTGCAGAACAAGACAATATTCTCTATAAACCCCACATTATCTTTTTATTAAAAAGGAAAATGAAAGGAAAGTGGCTAAGCTCCCTTTCTCAAACCTTCATCCCTTTTTACCTTCCCAGGGTAATGGAAGCAAGGCTGGAGGTGTTAGGTGTGGGTAGAGCAACAGTCATTTCCTCATCTGTGTTTTATTATTCATGGGAAGGTTCCATCTTGCAGCCTACACAGAACATACCGTGCCGGGAACAAGAGTGGGTTTGACATTTCACTGGGGCAAGTGACTTTCCTCAGAGCTAACAATATCCTTGGGCTAGAAGTGCTCTCAAAGTGATTTCTCCTCGCCCAATTTGTCATTCATGAGAATTTGCTGAGTTCATGTATTCACCCAATGCATACTGATCAAGGACCATCACATGCCAAGAATTTTGCCAGGAGCTGGAGGTATCTTGATGATCATAGTTGGGGCACCCAAGTCTTGAGAAGCAAGCCAACATTCACCAAAGGGATGCATAATTCCAAATGGAGCCAAGAAATCACTCTCTAAGAGTGTAACCCACTCTTCTCTAAGAGTGACACCCCAGCTTGCAGTGTCAGCAAAGACTTCCCCAAGTTAATGACACAAGAACTGAGTGGAAAGCTCAAATGTAAAGCTTGGAGCCACATTTCCCAGATTCTTTTAAAGGAAAGGTCCTGTTAGATCCTGTCAATGAGAGGTAGTTGTGTGAAATTTGTACCAGGACTATGAATCCTGACTGACAGTGTGATGATGTGGGGACAGAGAGAAGAAGGTGAGAGTGAGCAGCCAGGTAGAAAAGACACCCGACTAGATGCTCCTGGTTATGAAATCATGGTGGTCTTTGCCTTCCCCTGGTCTCCTAGAGTCAGCCTGTTCTTGATCATTTCCACCCTGGTTCTACAGACCTGATGCTGGGGCTCTGTATTTTCTTGCAACAAATTCCCTTTTGCTTAAGGGAGCAAGAAGTTGCTTCTGCTGCTTGCCTCCATCAAGTGGTTTGCCCTGGTAGCATGCCTCGCGCTGTTCTCCACTACACTGATATTTAGGATTATGCATGTCTATCTCCCCACCCAGACTGTCAGCCTCTTGAAGACTGGAGAATGTCTTATTTCTTTGAAACTCCAGGACCAAGAGTAGTGACTGACACATAGAAGCACTCAGTAAATGCAAAATGAATATGATTTTGCACATGTTCAAAAAATTAGGAGGTTTGCCAATAGTAAGTATAAAAGTTCAACTGGATGTTTAAACACCGAGAAAGAGCTCAATTGAGTCAAAAAGTCCTCCGCACCTTAGTTCAATTTTACACTGACGTGGAAATCTCTATGTTCTGTAGCCATCTTCTCAGGTATTACTTTCTCTTTGTTTTATAAATCTCACGAAGAAACTCAGTGCTCCCGTAACATCCTTAACCCTGAGCTTATCACCATTCAGAAGTTTCACCACCACACTTCCAAATAGGTACAGGAAAGCTGCTCATGTGGGCAGGTCCACATACAACACTCCCAGGAGCCAACTCCACTCACCCCTCCCTGCCTCTTCCAACCCACAGGGCAATCCATGAAGTTCAGTAGGCAGCCAGTGAACTCGGCTTCCAGAGAGATCACCATCTGGTTTTCTACCCCTAATAAATAAAGTACTTCTGCTCTATAAATTCTCATTGTTTGTGGGACTGAGGCCTAGAATGAAAATAGAGATAGAATTTTTGTCCAATTTTAATGGCTTTTTAAAAAAAATGTCTTGGGTAGCAAGATTTTGCTGCAAGAATCTACGAGCTGCCTAACAGTCTGAATTTGATCTGGTTCAAATAATGCTACCATGTCCTCAAATCCTGAGCATTATACACTTTCCAAATGTACAATGTCATCAAGGTTTTATGACATTTCCTACAAAAACTCAGTAGTCAGGCAGCACTTCATCAGTTACAGTTTTTAAATTCAGGTATGGGAACAGAATACCAAGGCTACAGCATGAAAACTGTACTGCTCTTCTGACTCAGTATCATAGCCACAAGGGGATATTCCATCAGACACTTTTCATATGCAGACATTTTTGTCCCCAACTAAAAGAACTCTGTATCTTAGAATTACGGAGTAGAGCCAAAAAATAGGACGGTAGGGCCAAAAATCCACTATGGATGATCTCGTCCTCTTACAAAAGCCTGATCATAGATGTTCTGTCACGTGGGGTTCTCTATTCAGCCTCACTTCCTTTCTCAAGTGACGAAATGCTTACAGCATCATGTCCATGCCTGTCTACATGGCTCAGGCAGGACACAAGACCACTGAGACCCAGAGGTCTGAAGGCAAAGCTGACAGATACAAAGTGCAAACCTAGCTTCACCAGGTTAAACGTGGCATCCAAACACAGTGCAGCTTGCAAAAGAGTCTATGAGAAAGAAATATTAATATTGCACCTCTGACATTGACATGAGTTTATTACTCTTCCATGCCAACACACCCTAATCCCAAAGCTTATACTGTTTCAATCCACGCCTGCCCTAAAACAGCCAAGTATGCTAAATGTGGTCTAAGCTCCAAGCAGTCTCCAGCCCCAAAGACGATGTTTCATTGGCCCACGACCTTCTGTATTATTAATACATTTTCAGTCGGTTTCTAAAGCGTTTGCATCACTTCTCTGGGGATTATTTTTCTTCCACATTGCAGGTATAATAGAGCTCCTGCCGCTTTACTGTGTTTCCAGTGGTTTTATTTCCTCCTCAAATATATGAGTAAATACTCCATTAAAAAACTTGAAGCTGAGTTACCTCTCCAAATATGCAAGAAACACTTCCACAGGCATTATCTGCAGGATTTAAACAAGTAAAACCATGATCGTGTTGCCAAAAGGGGCATAATATACAACTTTGTTCTAGAACTTCCAAACTGGCTCCCAAATCTTTGAGTCTGGCTGTGGGGGAAAGTTTAAAATTTTGCAAACTATCTGCATCAGCAAAAGTGGTCATTTGTCACTTACGCATTGAAAGTGCCATCCCAAAATCGTTACTAAGAAAACTATCATTTATTCCTCAAGAATGAGAGCACTTAGTCTCAACTCCCAACAAAACAAACAACTGTAATACTCTTCCTCAATTCACTATCATAACTGGTGTTGTCATCATAAAAATTGAGGTCAAAAGGAAAATGAGGCTTATTCTCTTAACTTGTATCAATCATTTTATTCCATTTTCCCAAAGATTAAAACAACTTAATAGGCTGTCTGACCTTGGGCAAGCTTACCATAAGCCTCAATATCCCTCAGTTCCTTGGATAAATAACTGTACCTAACCACATAATGGTCAAAAGTAAGTAAATAGTACATGTAACAAGCATTTTTGAGTATCCAGCGTACAGAGTTCAATATAAGTAAGTTCAATCAATGTAATTCTTTTGTTATCATTTGCTGCTGGAGATTTTAAATGAAAAGTCTCATTTTGAATTTTTAGAATGTTCTCTAAGACCTGCTGCTATAACCGTCTCTCTGTCCCACCTGCCCTAGGCAGAGCCTTTGATCCAAGGGTCCTTAGTCATCTCATCCCAAGTCTCTTCTAATTACCTGTATCAATTAGCTGGTATGTGAAAGGGTAACCCAATGACTAAGACTTTGTGCACAAAGATCTCTACAGAAATGAATTGATAATATAACCCATCGAATTGCCAGTATCCTGAGAATTCCAAACAAATGTGTTGTCTCTACTTTTCACTCTTCAGTGAAGTCTCTATGATTTGGTTTAAATCTAACTTTAGTTTTTAAATGTAAGCCACATTACTCTGTACATGAATGTACCATTTAAGCTCCTGGTTGACCATAACAACACAGGAATGTGCTGAGAAGAGACTGGCTGGATCTCAGAGTTTAGGAAAGACTAGAGGACATTCATGAAAAGGCAGAAGCGTGAGCAGGTGCGGGGGTGGGTCTAGATATTAGGAATTTGTTGATAATGTCATCACAGGTTTGCCACAGAAGAAAAATGAGTGCCACAGCTCTGTCCTTGAATCAAATTCACAGGAAAGAGTGTTCCTGGCAGTAAGCGGTGGGCGTGTGACCCAATCTTGGCCAATCAAATGTTCCTACTGAAGACTTTTAACTCTGGAGCAAGTTCATTCATTCATTCATTTATTCATTCAACAAATATTCATTGAACATGTATACCTTCTGGGTACTAAAGATGTAATAGTTAGGAAAAAAAAGACTGCTCTCCTGGAATTTATGTTAGAGTAATACGAATAAACAAATTTTTAAAAATATACATTTGTCAGATGGTGATAAGTTCTACTTAGAAAAATAAAACTGCATAAGGGAATACAGAAGTCAGGAATGGGAGTGGTCATGCTATTTTATGCAGGATGGACAAAGAAAGCCTGTACCAAGGTACCATTTGAACAGAGACCTGAAAGAAGCAAAGGCATAAGCCATGTGGCTATTTAGAGCAGTTCTGTCCAACAGAAACATAATGTGAGCCACATAGGTCATTTTAAACTTTCTAGTAGCCATGTTAAAAAAGTAAAAAGAAACAGGTGAAATTAATTTTCATAATATATTTTAGCAGATACGTCCAAAATATTTTCATTTCAACATACAAAAAATATTAATGAGAGATCTTGCATTCTTTTTTTCCTACTAAGTCTTCCAAATCTGATGTGTATTTCACACTTGCAGCATACCTCAACTCAAGGCCTTAACAGAGACACATGGCTCATGGCTACCACACCGGGCAGCAAGGGTTCAGGATAAGAGTGTTCCCATAGAGACTACAGCGATGTCAGGCCCTGAGAGAACATGCCTGACGTGTCTGCAGCACAGCACACAGGCCACAGCGGCTGATGTAACATGAGCAAAGTGGAAATGGGTGAGACAGGAGTTCCAAATAGTCAAAGGGAGCCCAATCACGCAGGGTGCCATGGGGCTTTGTAAGGACTGCCACGGTTACCCTGAGTAATGATGAAAGCCACTGGAGATGGGGACAGGTTCATGGGCCTGTGACCTGTGCAACTGCACAGGGCACCATGCTTGGTTTAACACTCTCCTATTACCATCAAGAAATTCTCATTTTTTGGACAGGGGCTCCACCTTTACATTATGCACTGGGCCCCACCAATTATGTAGCTAGTTGTGACTGGAGAGTTTTGCTCAGAGAGTGACATAAACTGTTTCATGAAAAGATTACTCCCGTTTCTGTGTGAAAAACAGGCTGTAGGAAACATAAGGGTGGAAACATAAAAAACAGTTAGGATGCTATTGATCTAAGCCAGGTGGGAGATGATGGTGGCCAGTGACACCAAGAGCAGGGCCCAGTTGGTTCCATTGCCTGCAGTTGCAGCATGGTGCTGGCCCACATGCCTGTCGATGGCAGCGTCCTGGCCAGCATCCACCACTGATTTCTGCCCACTTTCCATGCCAGGTGCCCATTCATCTGAGAGCCCTCGATCTTTCCAACACACTTTCTTTTTCATAAAAGAGCAAGTATTGGTGTCTCTTCTAGCCTACTTTTTTCCTAGGGGAAGGCAGGACATTCGATGGTCCCAACAAAACTGTACATAGCAGCAAATGGGAATTTTCCAAGAGAAAATTGGGGTGTTGTCACAAAATCAGGGTCCTGTATAATGAAGAAAAGGAGCTGAGGAAGGAAGGAAGGAAGGAAGGAAGGAAGGAAGGAAGGAAGGAAAAGGAAAAGGAAAAGGAAAAGGAAAAGGAAAAGGAAAAGGAAAAGGAAAAGGAAAAGGAAAAGGAAAAGGAAAAGGAAAAGGAAAGGAAGAGGGAGTGAGGGAGGTCCCTAACAAAGTTGAGCATCTCCTGGGTTGGATCACTGTGGTTGGAACTTATTATACCTTCTTTCCATTGATTTCAATTAAGCAATGGGTGTAAAATATTACTCTTGCCCCTCCCCAAATCTACATAGGTTTCGCAGGATAGCACCTACTAAAGTTTATGTGAATACAAAAATGCATCTAGAATACATTTAAGACCCACAAAATACTTTCCTAACTCTCAGTAAGGAAAAACAAAAGAGTAGCCAACTTTTTTGATGTTTTATCATTTCTGATTTGTATCTAAATTTGTATAATTACTCTATGTTTATGCTGGCAAATGAAAAAAAATCATCACTATTTAGTTTCTAGGTAATCAAATAGAAAATTCATCAGGCCATGCAAAAAATGGTATGCTACAACTACCAGTAAGTGAATTACAAGTAAAAAGTTTATACTTCCTAATCTAAAATTCTTAAAAAGATATTTTATTTTCCATGTGCTCAAATTTTTTCTAAAATGACAAAACATGGATGATACCAATTCCCAATGTGAAGCTTATGTGAGCTACTCACCTTTTTCTGAAGAACATTGATTTTTCTTTCCTTCACCTCTAACATATCTTTCATGTCACGAATCTCTCCAGCCAGCGTCCCCTTCTCTTCTGTGAGGTCCTGCAGCTGTTTCGTTTTCTTATTGAGAAAAGATTCTTTCTCTTCCAGGCGTAATCTCAGCGCATCTACCTGAAATCAGGAAAGAGAAGGTTGCGGTCTTACAGAGCAGTCGTCACCCATCAGTGGTGGCCTGGGAGGAGTGGGGCAGCGGCAAGCCTCCTGAGACAGCGCCAGAGAACCCCGCTCTTGGGCTCACCGTGCATTTTAACAGCCTTTATCTATCTTAATTGTCATTTTCATTGTCAACATTCTTTAAAAATATAAGGCTTCTATGAAATAAGACATTATGAAATAGTAGTATATTTTCATGCTTGTTTCCCCACTTACAGGAAACAACATGTTTGTTTAAGCTGGGATACACAGCACAGTAATACGCCATGTCTCTGGGAGCCCAGGGAGGGTAAAACACTGCTCACGCTTTGCAGCATCCTCCAGGATGGAGGATGGAAACATAATGAGCCACGCCATGGACATCTGGAAGAACAAGATTGACACGTAGAGAAACCCTGCTAAATATGAAAACTACACATTGCCAAGAGGAAGTTAATGATGGAGGCAGAAAATGATGTAGAAACAAAATACCCATTATCCAGCTATATGAAAGAATGCTTTCTAAAGATTTTTAAAGAAAAAAGACCAAAGCATACCAAAAAACTCCCCCTTTGTACCTTAGCTCAAAGATTAGAAAATTACAATTCATGCTTTTTCAAATGTCGTAATAAAAGGAGAAAACATAAGCTTTATTTTTTATTTAACATTCTGAGGACCATGTGCAAAAAAAAGTTCTATTTCTAGACTACTGAGATTAGATCATAGAAAAAAATCACTAGAGTGGTTAAAAAATGAGACAATCCAAATAATATGAAGACCATTTTAAAGCTAATCCTATATAGCCCTTTAAAATTCTGCTTCATTGATCTACAATACTGTATTTGGCAACTATGTTTATAAATACACACTAGTCTTAAAAAGCAACTATGACAAACACTTTATTTGAGGGGTTATTGTCCTTATTTTGTCAGTAACAGACTACAAGATTTCCAAGGAAATTATTCTCTGCTGAACAATGACATTTACTATATTAGTCCCAAGAATTTGCTTTTTTATTGGATGTTAAAAAAAAAAAAAAGACTATAACACTTTGCTACAATTATTGTGCTGCCCTCAGCAGATACTACTGTTATGGTCTGAATGTCTGTGTCGCCCAAAATTCATATTTTGAAATCAAAGCCCCAATGCAATAGTACCAAGAGGTGGGACCTTTAGGAGATGAGTAGGTCTTGAGGGTGAACTGCTCATGAATGGGATTAGATCCTCTCTGAGAGAGGCCCAAAGGAGTTCACGCACTCCCTCCACCACACCGGACACAGCGAGAACGTGCCATCTGTGAAGCAGAGACTGAATCCTCACCAGACATCTAATCTGCTGGCGTCCTGATCCTGGACTTCCCAGCCTCTGCTATGAGATATAAATTTCTGTTGTTTATAAGCCACCCAGGCTAGGTACTTTGTTACAGAAGCCTGAATGAACTGAGACAACCACCATGATTTGTTTTTTTCTGGATCATTAAACACAACTTAAATGTGATCATATGTAAAAGCCAGGTTTCGAACCATCCATGGGTTCCAGGATTTAACTCCTCAAGGACCTGTCCTGGTTATTGTGGGAAGAGATATATGAAATAACTTGTGGTTAGTTCCCTTGATGTGGGAAAGGAATATACTATGTTTACTACAACAAATCAAGATTAAATAAGATCATACAGTGAGTGTAAAAGATGTGTACACAAAATGATGTTTACAGAAATGTTCATAGCAGCACTGTTCATAATGGATCACACTGGAAATAATCCAAGTGTCTATCAGCAAGTGAATGAATAAACAAAACTGTGGTATATTTATATGGAATACTATATACCCATAAAAAGGAATGACCTACCAATGCACGCAACAACATAGATGAATCTCAAAAGCATGCCAAGTGAAAGAATTTAGAGGCTTGATTGCATGATTCTACTTCCACTTCTGTGTAATATTCTAAGAGATAAAACTAACCTACAGAGATAGAAGTGAAAGCAATGGTTGCCTGGGGTGGGAGGTGGGAAGGACTGATTACAAAGGGCCAGGAGGGAACTTTTTGTTCTCTAAATATAGTGGGAGAGTGGAGAGTGGTTACATGGTGTACAGATTAATCAAAACTCATTGAACTATACAGTTTAATCATTTAAATTTAAATTTCAATGAAGTTGAAAAATGAATGAATATACAACTAAGTATCAGAAAACATCTTATAATGATCTCTTCCATGGAAAGAGACCAAAATAAAAAACAAACGCCCACCCTGGCAGCTAAATTATTAATATTAACAATAAATGATTAATGCCATATAACCCTAATGGGAGAATGAAGGTTATATAGTTGGGATGGTTGGAATAGGGTTCAGTTCACATGGGTGATGGGATGTTGGGGTGACAGAAGGGTTTAATCCTCACCCTCCATACCAGAAAGTCAATAAATAGTAGCTATATCAATAATCAGGAAGTAGAGATGCAAGCATGTTATTTAGAGATAACAAAATAACCAAACACGGGGAGTTAAAAGGGTTTGTACTGGGGAAGAAGAAATGAGACAGGGGGAAGTAGGGGGTTGCTGCATCTCATAAGCAATTTTGTTGAACGTTTCACTTCTTTATACTACAGGCAAGTAAAATTCAGATGAAAAGAAAAACAAAAAGGACATGAGAATGCCATAAGAAGCCAATGGGAACAATTCAAAGAAGACACTTAGGTTTGAGGCCCAGTTCTGCTTCCACCTGGCCATGAGGATCAGAAAAAATAACTCTCACTTCCACCCACCCAGCCTTCCAGCCTCAGTTTCTCCATGTGTAAAACAAAGAGGTTAGAACAGATAGTGCTTAACATTTTATGATTTTAAAGGCAGGAATCAGCCTTTGGTAGAATACATCATGGAATGATGATGATATCAGAGATTACAAAAAGCTATTAGAGTAGGATCTCCTTTTCTTAGTTACCTATTTCCAAGAAATGGGTGCCTAAGTTGTGTTTCTAAAGGTCAAAGGTGGTGGGAAAGTGGGTGAGCAGAGTTTTTTAGTTTCTGGCCCAGAGATGAGGATGAAGCTGGGCAGTCCCAGTAGGGGAAGGGGTGCTCACAGGTGCATGGAACCCCCAGGGCCAAGTGGCCCTGACTACGTTATGAGAGAGGGAGGGCACTCTGAGACTAGAGGGGGTGAGAACTGCAGATTCCTCAAATACCAGAGAGCTATGCCTCTTCTCACATCATGGTCATAGAGACACAGGGTCTGGGAAGGTGGAGGGGATACTCATGTCTCAGGGATCCTCTCCTTCCTAAATGAAAGTGGCCTATTTTGTTTCAAGTTACCTTCATCTGCCAATCTAGGATGACACCACTACTTCTCTTTTTTATCCTATCTAGTGAAAAAAATAGGAGTTTGACTTTATGCATAAAGAATAGGCATTTGGTAGATTCTTGGAAATTGCTAGGACATGCTGAGCACTCCAGATGATAGCAGTGGTTATAAGGAGTTACAATCAATTGTAGATATTTGCACCCGGGCTTACCAAGACTCAGTGTGATTCTGAGAAGAATCCCATGACTGTGGTCCCATTACCCCCACATTCCAGCTGTCAAAGTTGAATGGTCTCTATCCAGACTAAAGGAAATGCCCAATATCCAAACTGTGATATAAATAAATTACAACATGGGAGGTAGTGAGTGGTGCTGGGGAGAGTTTAGAAAAAGAGACTGTAATGATGAGAGAGTCGGAAGCTCTTAAAATTATTTGGTGTTGAGTGAAGAGACAGAGAAAGGTATTTCATATTCTCAAACATTCTAACTTTTATGTCTCTACCTGATGTTGGAGTATAATCTAGACTTCAAGGCTTCACATTGTAACACTTTCTTGCCATGTGTGATCTATCAGTGCCCTGCCGCATCTTCCTGAGCCCCAAAGAGATGAAAAAGCAACCCTAGCCATGAGAATATTTCTCCAGGAGCAAAACAGAGAGCAAGGATGGTTGTGATCAACACACTAACTCGTCACACCCAAACTCAGCATGGCAGGAGGGAGT
>CM052436.1:159789658-159805063 GCA_028533085.1 Varecia variegata | reverse complement strand
TGGGATTGCTGGATCAAATGGTAGATCTACTTGTATCTGTTTAAGGTATCTCCATATTGCTTTCCACTGGTTTGCAGTCCCACCAGCAGTGTATGAGTGTTCCTATCTCTCTGCATCCATGCCAACATTTGTTGTTATGGGACTTTTTGATAAAGGCCATTCTCACTGGAGTTAAATGATATCTCACTGTGGTTTTGATTTGCATTTCCCTGATGATTAGAGACGTTGAGCCTTTTTTCATATGTTTCTTGGCCATTAGTCTGTCTTCTTTTGCAAAGTTTCTGTTCATGTCCTTTGCCCAATTTTTAATGGGGTTATTTGATTTTTCTGAGTTCTATATAGATTCTAGTTATCAACCCTTTATCAGTTGTGTAGCCTGTGAAAATTTTCTCCCATTCTGTAAGTTGTCTGTTTGCTCTCATGATAATTTCCTTGGCAGTGCATTGTTTACAGGTGAAAACACACTGACAGTCTGTGGGCTCACAGGGTTAATGTAGTAGAGCTGTGATTTAAAGCCCCATCTTCTGGTTCAAAATATGCTCCACTCTCCTATACCCCAGGATCATTATTGGCTCTGCTGGCATCTAGGGATGGGACCCTGGGTAAGTTGCTTGTTCCTCAGGGACTCAGCTTCCTCCTTGATAAACCAATAAAACTTTGCTGAATGGCTCCTAAGGTTATTACCTACCTTAAACTTTCATGATGTTAGGAGATGAGTGATTGAGATGCAGTGTATTAAAGCATATTTTAAAGCTTTGGTAATTAAAACAGTTTGGTGGTGATGCAGCAAGAAAAAGAGCAGTGCACGAACAAAAAAGAGGGGGTCCAAAATAGATTCATGTACACATAGAAATTTACTATATGATAAAGGTGGCATTTAGGTTCAGTAGGGTAAACATGGATGATTCCATTAATAATGGCTGAAAACTGACTATTCATTTAGAAAAATAATAAAGGCGAAACTTTACCTATTAATAACTCCTTATGACAAAAATAAATTCCTAATAGAATAAAGAGTTAGATACAAAAACTTAAACTATAAAAGTACTGAAAGAAAATATGGGGGCCCTTCTTTTTATTCTTGGGGTATATAGGAGGCCTTTTGAAGCAAGAGAAAAAGCCTAGATACCATAAAGGAAAACACAGACATATACGATTAAATATAAATTTAAAATATCTTCATGGAAAAAGACAAAAGGCAAATTGTAGAAAATTTTTGTGAAAGCAAAATGTAAAATGCAATGTGTGTTCCAGTATGTATAACGTGTTTCCAATTGGGAAAAGGGAAAGAACATTTGCTTGTGGGTATACAGACTATTTTCTAGAAATAGTCTGTATACAGACTATTTGCTTATTGATAAATAAATAAATAAGAGTTTATTAAATGTCTACTTCGTCCTCAGCTACATAAGTGATACAAATAAAGATTAAATTAACACATTAGTCAATTACACTTGTAAACTAACTAAGGAATCCCACCCACCAACTGCTATGGGGAACTCAGAGTAAGGTAAAACCAGTCTGGCCCAGAGCTCCCAAAAATCAACTGAACACCTCCATTTCCAGCTTACTCCTTTCTCAGGGCAGAAATGCTGCAGGTAGAGGAAAAGGCGAGAACACAATCTGCCCAGGAAGAATTATTTATGGTAGTATACATTACAGCTGCTATGACTCTTCATCTAGAATGTTAATACATTGTAGGGAGGCAGGAAAAAGTAAGCGCTGTAAGTAGGAGCTCTTGAGCTAGACTCCTCAAGTTCAAATACTCACTCACCGTGAGAAAAACACGATCTCTCAAAATTCCAGCTTTCTCATCCATAAAACGGGGATGATAAATACTACCAGATATCATGAGGGTTAACTGAAACATGACTTACAAGGTGTTTTATTACAAGGCACTAAAAAATAAAGTAGAAACATCAATGAACAGTGGCCGCTATATAATAGAGAATAGTAACATCATTTATGATTACGATGATACATTATATACTCCATCATCCACATATGATTAGTAAATTTAGTCATTAAGGTATTTGTGTTAACATTCTAGCAGCATTAAAAGCTAATCACACCGCCAGTGATAACATTAGCTAACACGTATGAAGCAGTTTCATGCAGCCCATCAGCATTTCGAGACATGTAGAGTCTTGTTCTCCATTTTAAAAGGCCTGGAGACACTCAGCTTCTAAGTCGCAAAGCCAAAACTGACCACATATCAGTCAGTCTCCAAAATGCCCACTGTGAACATCACACTCAGAAGGAGCAAAGCAGGAAATATCTGAACAGCATAAATAACAACCATAGGAGCGAAGAGGAATGTGGCAGGAAGCAAGAAAAAAAGGGGTAAAGGTGCTAAAATTATGATATGTATCTTATCTTTTCTATTATATATAGCTAGATACAGATAAATACCTCTATATATAGATTTATATCTATAGACCAGGTAGGTATTATTTATAGGTGAAAACACTGAAACTCTGCGAGGTCTCCAAGCTATAAGGGTAGAACTGTGATTTATATATATAATATGTTTATTTTATACATATATATTACATACACTTACACGTGTGTGTGGGTTGTGTGCTATTATTTGCTGCCATATCCATATATATGGCATATATATTTGCTGCCATATCC
Organism: Varecia variegata; assembly: GCA_028533085.1. Lineage (NCBI taxonomy): Eukaryota > Metazoa > Chordata > Mammalia > Primates > Lemuridae > Varecia > Varecia variegata. Next base: position 159,802,426 of record CM052436.1, on the reverse strand, counting down.
ATGTGTGTGTGTAATATATATATATTCTTCATCCAGTCTAAATCGCCCCAAACAAAATGTCATCAAATAGTAAATCCTGCACAATGCCACCTGCAGGTGTGCACCTTCCCTCTATGCATTCTTATACTGTGATGTTTTGACTTCAGCCAAATATGTAATACTGAAATAGTTTTCACAGATTTTCTTTTCAGTATAATGAAATACTTCTCCTGTCCTCGTATATTCACAAACATCTTTTATATACACAAATAGCTGAAGGAAAGGAAAGTTCACTACTAAGGTTCCATTGTAACACACCCCACTAAGGTGTGTGTTGAATTTAGGAACACACTTTCAAATTTAAGCCAAGTTGGGGCTTCGTATCATCGACTTTTAGGAAGAGCACAAATGATTCTGAAATGGTGGTCACAGCAAACCCTGTGCAAATTTACCTCAGCCGGAGCAAGCAATTATTCCTCTGTTGGGACTTGTTATAGCCTCTTCTGGCTTGGAAGCATTTTTGTACTAAGGAACAGGGAGCTGGGGGAAAAAAAAAAACTGAGCTCCATGAGCAAAAAAGACAATCACTTTAAAAATCACTTAAGCCAAGAGCAAGAACTGCCATGACATTTAAAAAATTATAGTCAAAGTACATACAATCTTTGGTTGCTGTTTTTTCTTAAAGAGAAACCAACAGCCATCCCTTTTTGGGTTTACCATGGTGGCTCCTAAAAATATTTATGATGATAACAGCACTATTATGGCGGTGAACATGTTGGTATGGAAAATCTGTTTCATCCTACAAATTTTCTATTTATGAGCAGGTGTGTATATAAATTCATTTACTAGGTGAGCACTGAGTCAACAATATTCTATTGTAATACTCCTGCAGCAGTGGTTTCTTTGTTTATAGTACTACAATTTTATGAGACAAATCACAACTTAGCTGCTCAAAGAGTAACAATTGGTGATGGGAGTTCCCAACATTTTCACATGTGTAAAATGAGGAGGTTGGACTCACTGATGCAGTCCCAACTCTGACATTCTGTGATTTTGTAACTCCATTTTGTCAGTTCATATTCCACAATGCCGGGGCCCATTAAACCACCCACACACTAAAGGGCTGTTGTTTCTGAGCAGCCTGACAGCCTATCAGCAAACCTGGTCACTAGGCATTTACCCACTTAAACAGTACGCATTTCAGTGCATTCTAAGGGAGGATACAGACAGCACCCTGCATCACATTGAGCCTTGCAAACAGAATGTCTTGGATAAAAAACCAACTAAAAATTATGGCCCTACCTTTAACAATTACCAAATCTAGAGAGGGGGGGAAATGTGCTGACAGCATCCTATCTAGCTGAAACACAAGTACCCAGAAATGAGAGAAGTAATCTAAAAGGAAGTACTGTCTGAGCCAGAGGGGGAAAAATACGTCTAGAAACTACAACCTCTGATGATGGATAAACCAAATGCACCAAGCTGAGCTTGCCACTCCACCGCATTTCAAATGAAGCAAGTTTACACAAAGACAAGGTAAGGATGTTATCAGCGCAAACATACTGCCAGACTTCTTTATATCCATATAGAAAGCAGAATTTGAGTCTTTTAAGAAGCAGTCACCATTAAGCAGAGTGGCCCCAATTTCTATGGTAGACTGAGAGGTGGAGCGTAGAGGAAGTCATTTCCTCCCTCCTGAGATTCTTCTTACCAGGCACTTCAGATCCCACCAGGAAGCACATAAAGGACCAAGAACATGAACAACCATCTTCACCCCATCCCCAAAGCTTTCCCTTTGAGGAACATGTTTTGCTGCATAAAATGTTGATGCCCATTTCCATTAAGCTTGAATTGCTTGGCCTCTTATGGAAGTCTTTCAATGAGACTGTTCTGTTCATGCCTCTCATAACATCGGCTTTGTGTATCATCTGCTTGTTTGCCTCGCGGACCCACTGCAGTCAACTGGAAGCAGCTTCATCCAGCCTGGTGTTAAGAAGGCTCCCGAGGCCACATCCAGACTTGGTGAAAAGATCAGCAGGATGAAGCCGTGACGGCTTGTAGACAGACAAGTGTGGGGAGCAATGGTATGCTGAGAGTGGCTCCCTGGATCTAGAACACTAACCCTGAGTCTTCACATTTACATGCATATCTGGCTCTCCATTCTTGGACTAGGCTTTTCCCAAGCATCCTCCAATCTTGAAAAATCAATTTAGTATCTGTAGTGGGTTGAATGATGGCTTCGAAAAGATGTGTCCGTGTTCCAGAACCTGTGAATGTGACTTTATTTGGAAAAAGGGTCTTCCCAGATGTAATTAAGTTAAGGCTCTCAAGATGAGATCATCCTGGATTATCTGTGTGGGCCTTAAATCCAATGATAAATGTCCTTATGAAAGACACAGAGAGCAGGTCGGGTATGGAGTCTCATGCATGTGATGCTAGGACTTTGGGAGGCCAAGGCAGGAGGATCACTTGAGGGCAGGAGTTTGAGATCAGCCTGGAAAACAGAGTGAGACCCTGTCTCTACAAAAAAAAATAGAAAAATCAGCTGGGCGTGGTGACACACACCTGTCGTCCCAGCTACTCGGGAGGCGGAGGCAGGGGATCACTTGAGCCCAGGAGTTTGAGGTTGCAGTGAGCTATGATGAGGCCACTGCACTTTAGCCAGGGTGACAGAGTAAGACCCTGTCTCAGGAAAAAAAAAAAAAAAAGATACAGAGCAGAGACAAAGGAAAGGAGAAGTCCATGTGAAGACGAAGGAAGAGGTTGGAGTTACGCAGTCCAAGTAAAGGAAGGCCTAGAGATGCCAGAAGCTGAATTCTCTCTTAGAGCCTTTGGAGGGAGTGCGGCCGTTGTCAACACCTTGATTTCTGAATTCCAGGCAATAAATTTGTTGTTTTAAGCTACCAAATTTGTGGTAATTTGTTATGGCAGCCTTAGAAAACTAACACAATATTCCCTTTCATCCAACCACTCACCAACAACTAATGTTTATTATTTTTTACGGGGATCCAAAGACAAATTAAATACCATCCTGGCCCTCCAGAGGCCCTTGTTCCAGAAGGAGTGATATGTAAACTGACACCATGAGAGTAAAGTGCAGAACTCTCTCGGAAAAGTGCTTATAGCCTTAAAGGCTATAACGTGTACCTGGAGTCCAAGAGGCTAGCTTCACAGGGCAGGAGGGGGCAGTGCACAGGATGTGCCTGCGTGGGCAAGTGGGACACAGCGGGTGCCACCAAGAATGGAGTCATAAGCGAGATGCCAAACCCTAAAGCCATGCACACCATATTAGTGAGCTTGGCTGACATCTTTGTCTATAGGAAAAACAGGGGATCTGTAGAAAATGCTGTTTCTGATGAAGTAAAAGATATATGAAAGTTTCTTTTCCCACCTCAGCCACACTTCAGAACTCAAAGTTCTAAACTCTATCCCATAAACAGACTTTCTGTTCCTGACCCTGGATCTTGCCATTCCACCTTGCTAGCCATGTTTGCCAGACTTTTCCATCCTCTAAAACCTCTCTGCTATGTGTAATCCCAGCACTTTCAAAAGTCTTTCATGAGAAAACCAGTTCCATAAGCACTTTTGTTGAGGAAAAAAAGGACTGGGGGGACCCGGGGGGCTAGAGATATTCCATAGTAAAATAAATCTGGGAAATGCTCCTTCAGGAATTTGCAAAATGCTCTGAGATGTCCAGTTTATCTTTGGTTAATCAGCATTTTCCAAACTTGTTTAACCCAATAGTCTCTTTTCTATAACATCCTATTAATATCCAAGGGTACATACTGTGGAAAATGCTGCAGTAGAAAACAGTATCTTTCAAGTGTGAGTTTAATATATTATATTCTATATTTGGTAAGCCCCCCCCCAGTCCATGTTGCTGGTTAAACTCATAATCTGAATGTTTTCCCCTTTTCTACCCAAAACCCAACACCTTTACCAGCAAGCCTTAACAAAAGCCGTCTGGTGACCGCTGAGCACACAAGTCCGTGGCACTGTGGCATGCCCTGGGAACGCAATATTTAGAAGACAGCATCCTCGCCTTCAAAGGCTTACATGGCCTCACTTCATACAGCATGATTTAATTCCACACTCAACAAATCATCCACAAAATTAAAAGTACATTAGAATAACCCCACTGGAAGGAGACATTTCATTTTGATTGCTAAGTGTTGTTTACACAAAGGGGCAAAATATCCTTATAAAATTCGCCTTTATCAAATGCCAAATTTCGTCATACTCATAAGAATCCCTATGAACTTGAAAAAAGGGATTTTCTGAAGGATGTTTCCTCAGAATGTCAGGACTAGGGTACGCTTCCATGGTGTTCCTTTCTAGATAGTCCCTGTCACCACTCATTACTTTCATTAACATTATTAAGTTACAACGTATTTATACTTGTACCATGGTACAGCGAAAGCTGCAAAAATAATCTTAGTTATTTCATGACTACACATGCTATAAAAGTTATTCAGAAGATGGAATTACAAGGAAAGGGGCCTAAAAACTCATTCTCTTACCTCTGACAGTTATCCTCAACATAGAAATTTGGGGGATAATCAAATTAAGGAGGAAAAAAAAATTCATGCTCTGTTTTTCTCTTCTTGGTACATTTCTGAATGCAAAGTTATTTTCCAGGCAAAGATGAATGAAATTCTGCCCTTTCTAATCTCTGTAAAAATTGTGAAAATACAGATCCGTTTCATTGGATAGGATGATGCCTTCTCTGAAAAGCAGCCACCGTCTGACATCATCAGAGGTGAGTGGGCAGCACCTGCACTTGGGGAGCCGGGGATGTGGCCTCCAGCCTGCAGCTCCGTGATTCTTATCCCATCGCTAAAACAGACATCACAAGGGCTGCTTGCCGCCACTGATGAAGATAAGAACATTTACAAGTTGGACAGTAACAATACTGTCATGACACAGAGAGAGAGAGATTGTTTTCCTTGGAAGAGTTCCCATTATTCACACACATGCCTTCACTGTTCCGGTAACAATTTTTGAGGGGCTTCGTTCTAGTTACCCTTTAAAACAACAATGTGATAATCACAAAACCTCCTGCTATTTACTGAATGCCTTACGTAGCAAATGCCAGGCTAAGGGCATTGCTGATGGTGAGGGAGACAGCAATACCCCTCTCGATTTTAGAGAAGGAAAGTGAGCCTCAGGAAAGCAAAGGACTGAGCTCATGAGCCCACGGCCACTGCAAGTCAGAACTGAGCCGCCTCAGCTGCCCGTAAGAGTCCAGACACTGAGGGACTTGGAGAACAAAAGTGACAGACAAAAGGGATCCAAAAACTCAGCTTTTCTGCCTACCAAATCAGGGCCCGGAGAAGCCATTATGGTTTTAGTGTCCCGGTAATACAGGGAGGAAGTCATTCATTAGAGAAGAAAATGTACAAGGCTGGAAATACTCCACCCAGCAAGAGGAAACTGGGTTGCTGTGAGCCTGGGAGGAGGAGAACATCTTGGGGTTTGCGCTGAGCAGACGAAACTAGCCTGGACGTGTCTCAGCCTAGAAACATCACAGCTTCCCCTCATCCTCTGCAACTGGTGTTGGGAGCACAAAAATGGATTTTGATTGTGCTTCCTCTGAGAATTAAACTTTAAATCCCGTGAAACGGGGCACTTTCAATAACAATTGTTACCAGATCCTTGTCACCTGGATGTTCTTACACTCATATTTTATTCATATGTTCACCGGCTAACCTTTCCTTCCCTTTACCTCACTCATGACACAGACTAAACACTGGAGTCGCGAATTAAATGCCAATGGAAGTCAGGGGGTGACGCAAGGAGCCCCTCCGAGTGGGTGGGGACTGGGTGGACTGGGAACACACCTCATCTCTTCCCAAGGGCAGCCAGCCGCCCCTCAGCTCCCGCCCAAGGCTGCCAAGAGGAAGCCCTGGCCGTGCTGAGCTTCAGTTACTCCAGAGAAACTAGAAGTCTACGTTAGTCTGTGAAATGTCTTGATAAGAAAAAATAAAATAAAATCAAAAACAACACCAGGTGAGTCTAGAAAACTAACTCTGTGGACCAAACTCACCCCATATGTTTCTAGCTTATAAAACTTTTGCTAAATACAGCAGAGTTAAAAATGAGGAGTAAATTGAGATCATTCCATTTCAAAGAACAGCAGAGAGAGATTGTTCACCTTACGTTTTCCTAAGAAAAGGTTTACTTTGAATTTATAAATAAAGAAGAAATAAGCAACTCTCTGTCCTTTCTATTGATATTTTGCTATTCTAAACTTCTAAAAAGTGAAAAAAAAGTTGAGTTTCTTCTTGAAGAATGTGAAGGACTTAGTCTGCAACCCCAGTTTCTTCTTCTTGAACCTTGATACTGATAAGTAGTTGGTATTTTTTTGGACTTTGACTGAAACCTTGTCAAAAAAGTTGTCCATTATTCACTAAAATGATATATTAACACTATTTGTGAAAAATTATTTGACAACTTTTTTGTCAGCATTGACCAAGTTCCAGTCTCTAGGCTGAGGTCTGAAGAAACAAAGAATGGAAAATGAGACAGGGCTGTCTTTATTACTGGGCTGATAACCTAGCAGGAAAGACAGACAAATAAGCACCCCCAATAAATCTGAGTTATCTGTTATGACAGGAGAGGCAGAGAGTCCTACGGAGACACAGAATGAATTACGGAGAGCTGCCTGAAGGAGGAGACATTAAAGTTGAGACCAAAGGGACAAAGGTCAGGGAAGGGATAATCTGAGATAGAAACAATCCCAAATCTGGATGCAGGAGATAGCAATACTGGCTAGAGAACCTGAAATGAGTTTGATATGCATGCAGAATCCAGATGGCAGAATGGAGTTGGGGGGTGGGGGAGAGATGATACAGATGAACTTAGTCATGTTACAGATCCTGGGTTTTATCCTGATAGCAACGGCAAGTGGCATGATCAGATACGTCCTTGAGAAGGACCACCCAGCAAGGATGCCCTGGTGCCAAAAGTATTACTGTGTGCAGGCACAATCTTCCCTCCTCTTTCTAAGAGGAGTGAATTCTCACATGCTAAGTCAGCTTCCAGGTGCCCTTTTTTTGTGTTAAGACCCAGGCAACAGACTAAGCTGGTGGTTCTCAACTGCAGCAATCTTGCCTCCCAGGCCTGTGGCAGTGTTTGGAGATCTTTTTGATGGTCACAATTGTGGGGGATGGGGGAGAGCAGGGGAGTAAGACTGGCATCCAGTAGGTAGAATCCAGGGAAGCTCCCACAACAAAGAATTATCCAGCCCAAAATTTTAATAGTCCCAAAGTTGAGAAACTCTGGAATAATCTAAGAAAAACTAGAAGTTAATCTATATATATAGATTATATATATATTATATAAATTTTTTAAGGAGGAAATAGTAGGAGAGATTCCAAAAAGCTGCAAGACCTTGGTGTCAAGAGGAACTTAACAGGGATTTAGAAGAGGTGAGAAGATACAGAATTGCTGGGTGTTAAAGAAGGAACCTAAGATAAAAGGAAGGAATGGTTGATAGTAAGTTCTGCTACACTGTTAGCTCAGTATCAACTCACTATAGGAAACCAGTAAGTACCTGTCAGATGAATGAATTAATGAACGAACAGATGAATCAATGAAGTGGATCCTCTTTTAAGAGAAATCAAAGTAAAGAACTGAGACCATCTTTGTCACTATGACTATAGACTGCTATGTAAACATCTTAGTTTGTTCCAGCAAATCTTTGTCGAGAAAAGACAAAGCTATAAATGAATAAACACTACTCCTTCAGGAAATTACCATTGATCAATTTATTAGAGACAATAATCTGCTTACCTGGGCAAACCATTCTCTTATCAACCATAGTTTACTTATCATGACTCTCTTTAAGACCCACTTTGCTGTGCCCACCAACTCTAAATTATTATATCACAAACTTTGGACAACTCCAGTTAGGAGGCTAAACCCCAAAGACCTATAAATATTTCACCTCTGACTTCCCCCTCTGAGATACTGCTAAGGCTTTGTCAAGGTGGCATGCTCCCTCACTTGAATAAGTTGTAATAAATTTAGCTGGTGATATTTTGGGGAGTGCAACACAATGAAATTATTTTTTAATTACTTCAGTTATTGGGCTATGTGTCTGAATGCGACAGTTCTAAGATACATGAGATATCAGAATTTCTTTTAGTTATTTTAGGACCCGTCTGGGGTTTGAACCAAAGCTATCCAGCTGTTCAATGTCTCAAAACATTTTCACAGAACTTCATCCATTTATTTAAAAATATTTGTAGGGTACCCTCTATGTCCAGGTACTGTTCTAGACATTAAGAATATCAATGAACAAAAGATTAGGTACATGGTTTTTTTTAAAAAAAAAAAAAAGTCCTGAAAGAGCAGAGGGTAAGGAAGAGAGAAAAGCCCCTGAGGGAAGGGAATGCCCAGGAGGGAGTAACAGCAGTCCTGGGGTGTGCTTTGGAAATGGGAGAAGTGTTGATCTCTCTTATAAACTAGTTCATATTAGTCAGCATTCTTGTGCTAGCAAATCACTGGAACCATTCCAAACTGGTTTAAGCAAAAAAGAGGATTTAGTGATTTATGCAATTCTTTGGGAGATACATAAGTAAAGACTACTTTTTAATTACTTTAGTTACAGGAGAGGCTTCACTGACTGTGACCTAATCACCACAGTGATTCGATCAGAGATGATCAGGTGATTGAGCCCGCCAATCACAGCTCTTCCTAGGACTATCCAATGCACTCAATAGGGAAATATGGCTTCATTCTGTTGGAGTTGCAAAGACGGGAGAATGTGATCCCAGGTCTGCTGATGGCCCCAACTTCTTCCAAAATATAGTCAAAAAAGGAACAAAAGGCTAAGAAATTTTAGAGGAAAATGAAAGAAGTGCAACGATGACAATGTTTGAGTCCCTGGAGTCAATGCAATCCTGAAATTCCCAATCACACAAATGACTAAATCCCCCCTTTTTGCTTTAACTAATTTTAAATGGGTTCCAGTTACTTTATAGCATGAGAATGCTGACTAATATAAACTGCAGTCCATTAAGCTCCCCAATCCTTCTTTAAATGAACTATAAATCTTCAACCTTAACACAATAATCTCTGACTCATAGGTTAAGCTCTCAAGGTTGACACAGGATTTCAGGTTCACTATCCTCCACCGTTGCTATATCTTGGCAACACTTTTATCCCATTTGCTACCCTCTCAGTTTATGAAGGACCACAAGATATAATAGAGAATCCCACACAGGTACTAAGGGGCACTGGGTCCTAGTCCCACGTTCCCCAGGTTGCACCCCTGCTGACCTGTTCTGGTCAAGCCGCATAATCTGTGTTTCAGCTTCTTTATCTGAAAAAATGAGGGGATCGCAAGGACCCTGTCCACCTCCCATACTCTGCTTTCACTCTAAAAACATGCAGGCAGCCACAGGCTGAAGGACTGGGAAACTACTCCCCAGCACCAAAGCCACCCTTCTGATTTTTTCAATATAGCAAAAGATTTTATCTAAATAAAATATTATTAACTGGGAAAAATTGAATACTGAAAAAGTAACTGTCCAAATCCTCTCATTCTAATAAAGTAAAGGAGAAACATGAGACATGGGCTCACCCAAAGTGGAAAACCTGAACAGTAACTTATTCCTTCTAAAATGGCAACTGGGTGAATTTTTTTCAAACTTTAAGGTACAAATAATTTTAACATTAAATAATTACTCAAGAACATAGAAGAAAATGTTAGTTTATACTACCAAGAAATCTTAAAACCTTATAAATCAACAATCTAGCTGTGTATGTATAAAAATCTTCCTTATTAGTATAGATACAAAAGTCCTAAATAAAACTAGCATATGAAATTTAAAATATATTAAAAGTCACACTGCAACAAAAAGGTTTTCACCCAGCATACTTCAGCATAAGAAACTTTATTAATAGAAACACTGTATCAATAAGCAAAGTAGGAAAAGCCAATGAGCACTTTAATGATATTAAAGCATTATTTAATAAGATGCAACTTTCATTCCTATAAACATTTTTAAAGGGAAATGGAAGGATAAAAAGTATCTCCATGGCAAAGAACCATCATTTCCTTACTAGATAAACTCTTTTAAGCATTCCTATAGAAAATAGAAACAGGTATTTAATATTGTTTTGAAGTTTGACTATTATATAAGGACACACAAAAAAAATTTTTTCAAAGAATAGTGAGCACAAATAAGTAAAAACAATATTATTTGCCTTAACCCGTAACAAGAAAATTGAAATGACCAATAATTTTTGATAATCTTAGAATAAAAGTAAATGATTTGAATACAAATATATACACAAACATAGTCCATATAAATGTATACATTTTAAAATAACATTACAAAATATAAAGCACTTAGGAACAAACTTAACAAAGGTCATTAAAAACACTAAAAATAGGAAAATATCTGACAGTATATGTTATTTATTTAAACTAATCAATTCTCCCCAAGTTAATTTGCAGATTGAAGGTATTCCATAGATGATTACTTTTGGAAATAAAGAAAATGGTTCTAGAAATCAACTGAGGGAAAAATCAGGAAAGCATATCAAACATCTTTCTCACAAAGCAGTTTTGGACTGAGGGGAGCAATCTCTTCTCTTTCTACAACATAAAGTAGGGGACCCTGCTGTAGGATACAGCACTAGTCATCAAGATGACAGGAGAATGAGCCCCCAAACAGGGCCAATGACATATAGGAAATAAGATGAAGACCAGATCAAAAACAATGAGGAAACACCATTAAATTAGTTATATTAAGATAAATTAGTAAAATGGAAAGAAATTAACGTAGATATATGCTTTATAACATATGCTAAAATAGACTCTAGATAAATTCTAAAGAGCAAGTTTTTTTTTTTTCAAATAAAGTTAAACTGGTTTCAAACATAAGTTATAGTCCATGCCCATAATGGAATATGATGCAATGGTACAAAGCATGAGACAAGCTGTCTCTTTTGGGTGGAATTAGTTCTCCGGCATATTGCTAAGTGAAGAACATGAAGGTACACAACTGTGGTCATGCGACGTTTCCAACTGCGATACTGAAATTGTTTTGACCTTGGACATGTATTGTGCTTTCAAAAATAACAAATGAACTATAAACAAGCAAATATTTTAAACCAACAACAACAAACAATCAAGGCATAGAGAACAATCTTAAATTAGAACAGAAAACTACTTTCATTTTTGGAAGAACTAAAAAAGGAGGACAGAAATAACTGGCAGATTCAACTACATTTATAGCCAAAACATTACAAAAACTCATAAAACCAAAGTTTAAAAGGCAAACAATAAAATGGGGGTAACTATCTGCATCAAGTAAGGCAAAGAGTTAATATTTCTAACGTAATATTACGCTAAATAAGAATATATCATATAGGTAAATCATGGAGAAAATATACACAGTAAACAAAGCATGGAAATATATTCAACTCTGTAAGATAAGTAAAGTTGTCACAAAGCAGAACAATGGTGCGCTGAACACTTTACCTTTACAAGACCTGGAACTAGCAAGGCTGTAGGGAATTTGCTATCAGTCTTTTCCTGAAGCATTACACTAGGTACACAAGTACCTTTTAAAAAGCAATTCAGAAGTCCACATAAGATGCCATAAAAATAGTTATACCCTGTGATCCAGGTATTTAAATGTTCAAAGATAGTCACACTACAATATTATCTATATCAGCAAAAAATTTTAGAAACAACTACAATGATCAAAAGTAGGAATGTGGCCGGGGAAATCGAGGCACATAATGTGATTAAGAAAAACAATCAGGAGGCTTATAACTACACAGGCATGGTTTTCAGGACATTAAGTTACATTTACAAACTCAAAACCCTAAATTTTAGGTATATTATAGAAACAACTATGTCAAACATAATGTATATACAACGTAACAAAGATCAGAAGGGAATATGGAAACAATTTTTTAAATTCTGCCGTAACATTACAATTGTGATTGATTTAAGCATTATCATTAGAGAACATTAATAATACATTAAAAGTGAGATGAAGAATTATTTTTGGAAAGTGGCCTGTAGGCAGTATTGAAACAGGTATGTTTCAAAAATTTTCCCCAGAATGATGTGATACATCAAATACTGGCTAATTTGGTTTTACATATGTAATTGGATAATCAAAGACTTATCCAGAATGAAAAGTTAGTGGAAAAAGCCTTTGACCTCATTAATCTTGTATCTGCCAATGTCACCTCTGGTGTTCAGGGTACACAGCTGCTCTATCAGAGTCCTCGCTTGTTCATGTGGAATTACCCCTGCTTCTCTTGATTGTTGGCCGGATCACTGTCTCCCAGATGCTTTCACAGGGGAGAGGGGGAGACCCACATCCTGACAATGGCTCAAGGACTCCAAATCTCTCTCCAATTCAGAGGACATGGCCCCTACATTCCCATTATAGACCCAGGAGCATAACCCTTCACACCCTTTAAAGTAGGAGAAAAATCAGCTGAATAAAGGTAGGCACATGCCATTCTCACACACAGGACTTGTAAACTGTCCCACAAAGAAATGTTGGTAGTCCATTCGAAAATACGTTTGCAGCGATAATTTGTTTTTCAGGCATGTACTGCGACCCGGGAGCCTGTACTGAAGAAATGTGCCCCCGGTGTGTTCCTAAGGCTCTGTTCTATGAACTGGAATCCTGCACTTCAGTCCTAGTATCTGCAAGAGATTCACTTTCTATCAACCAAGACCAATATGTGGTTTAGACAAAGACCAGAAGATGAAGCAACCAGCACTCATATGCTCCCTCATGCACATGC
>CM052436.1:159773815-159789558 GCA_028533085.1 Varecia variegata | reverse complement strand
GATGACGGTCTGAAATTCATTCACAGGATTTCAAGACAAAGCTGGTTTTACCTAACTTTACAACAGCCAGTTTCCACTGAACCATGTCACAGCTCCACAAGAAAAGCCAAATGGCTCATTATGTGAAAAGTTCCAACAACTGTTTTTTAATGTTTAGCAGCAGTTGCTTGGCTTGGCCACTGCAACAAATATTGCTGAACTGTTTAACTTAAGAGAGGCATTTAAAAGCTAAAAAGCCCAAATTCTAAATATGTAATTCATAAAACAGCATATTTTCTTTAATTCATTTTCTCAAAGTTTACAATATCTGTACTAATTCTCTGTAACTAGATATGTTCTGGATACATTCTCAGAGAATCTGTGCAGAATAAAAATTTGAAACATCTTAAAACTAACTAAAAACATCTTTCTAGTATGCTGCAAGGCAAATGCTTTTTAGATGTTTTGCATTTTTATGCTAAACAGTGCAGCTGCAATTGATAAAAAGCAATCAAGCTAATTTAAGTCAATCAACTCCAGGAGGTTCTCATCACTTGGATAAAAATGCTCTCTCACTCCTTAGAAAATAAATAAAGATTTAACAGAGTGACTATTTTCTTGACTCTGCTTTCCTGCCATTCCAAAGGCAGCATATAACCAAGAAATCATGTTAAGCAATTTCTGTCACTAGTTTAAGACATACCGCAAACTTTTAAGTCACGTTTAATTAAGTAATCCTGGGCAATAGCACATTAGCAGAAAATAACAAACCTTGAGTGAGAGAATAACACACACATGCATTTACGAAAGGTACAAAATTGCCGTGAGAGAGGCTATCGATTCCTCTTCGGTCTTTAAGGAGAGTATCATGTTAAAACGATTTAGTTCTGGCTGGTTGTCATTATTACAAGACTGTCCTGGAGCTTTAAAATCACCGTTTAAAATCTGTAAGTTCGGAAATAAACTGGAAAGCAGAGTCTATGCATCTAGCTAATTTCATACATTATCAAAAAATCAGCAGGGATGGTTACAAAGCTCTCTGCCATGATAAAGATTACACATGTTGAAGATTTGGGGAGGGGAGGACAGAGTCTAAATTTCCCATTTCCACTGTCAGGTCAACACTGCACTCCTCTGATGCCTGCAAACATGACTTAACAAATAAACACAGGCAGTAGCTAATAGAGGCCCATCATCAGAGGTATGAGCTGCCTAGGCAGGAATAATACATCAAAACCATTTGGTCTTTCCAGTAAATGGTAGCCCCAAAGGCAGTATGAAAAATTAGGAAAAGCTTCTCTGTCTCTTATAGTATAAAACCCTGGACAAGTCACTGAGAAATTTCAAATATATATTTCTCTAATAGGTAGGAGTGTTAATATCCATTTTGAGAATAAATAACTTGACAGGGCCCAGCAGACCAGCGCTAGTTTATAGGAGACATGAGATGCTACACTAGAGCCTTGTATGAACACAAGTTTTCTTTATTAATTTCTTGAATACAGGAAAATGGGGTACATTAAGAAAAAGGCAATAATAAATGAAGGAATGAGGTTGAAAACATTACACTGAAAAGCTTCTATACTACTACTACTCACCTGAATAGCTTCAGGTGAGTAGTACAGAAAAGATAAATCAGGTGTTGTGTTTTATGGTGTTTCAGAGCAGAAAACACTGAGGAACATCAGGCCCCTCTGACCATAAAGCTGCCTGGTGCCTGCTATTTAGCAAGAATATAAGAATATGCCTTCATGTCACAGCCCTCCATGACTTAATCCCCACATACTGAAACTCCACGTCCTTTGCAGTACTGTGTGTGTGTATGTGTGTGTGTGTGTGTCCTCTAGGAAGGGAGAAAGTCACATTAAAAGGAAAACTGTTTCTATACTCACAATACTTCTGACACCAAATGTGTGGGTTTTTCACTTAAAGCAAATCTCTAATTCTCTGAAGCCACCATCTGGGTGTCATTCAATGTAACTCAATTCTGACACTATCTACCTGGAGTTAGCATAGACCCCACAGGTTAAGGGCTCAATACCACCAGACTGCCCCCCACTTCAGATGCCAATGGCAGGTGGTGGTTGCCTAGGTTACCCACACTTCCACCTGACTTGCTACAAATCAGGTCCCCACAACCCCCTCCTCAGTCTCGATAATTTGCTAGAATTGCTCACAGACTCAGGGAATAAAGGACACACCTCAGGAACAGACAAACGAAAGAGATGCAGAGGGCAAGGTAAGGGAGGAGTCGTGGAGCTTCCATGCCGCAAGACACCCTCTCAACGCCCCGATGTGCTCACTAACCCAGCAGCTCTCTGAACCCCAATGTTTACGGCTTAGAGAGGTTTCATTACATAGGCGTAAGTGATACAATCACTGGCCATTGGTGATTAAAATCAATCTCTAGCCCCTCTCCCCTCCCTGGAAGTGGGAGTGGGAGGGCTGAAAGTTCCAACCTCTAATCACAAGGTTGGTTCCTCTGGCAACCAGCCTGCAGCCTCCAAGAGTCACCTCACTGCCATCAACTCAGGTAGAGTTGAAAGGTGCTCCCCTTACCCCTATCACTCAAATGAGAAGGGTTTTAGGACCTCTGTTCCAGAGACCGGGGCGGGGGATACACACACACACACACACACACACACACACACACGAAAAACTTACTATATCACAATATAACAAATATATAGCAAAGTTTCTTTAAATTCCCAAAAGACCGATTTTTTTTTTGTATTATCAAAGGCATGAGTGTATTAATCATGCCTTTTTATTTTCAGTATTTCTAATGCTCTGACATCTGAAGCCTTGCTGACTCTGGAGAGACTGCCTCCCCTGAGGCTGGCCAATTCCTAGAGACAGTGAAGGACTCACCTTTTGGCATGCCTTTCCTATGCAAGCCAACAGACCCAGAGCCCACAACCCACCACTGCCCACACCTGGTGCTCGCACTAAGGGCTACCCTTCCCCTGCCATAATCACTCCAGGGCCAAGTACCAAACAACGAGGCCCCACCCAGAGCCTACTGAAATTGTTCCAACTAGCCAATCCTAAACCTGCTTACCCTGCCTCACCCCTTTCTTCCCTGGGGAAGCCACAACAAAGGGTCCTCACCATGCCCCCTCCCTCTCTCTGCCTGCTGACCAACCCTAGGGCTCCCTGCGTGGCCCCACAGGACATGGTGTGCCTTCCACCCCCTTGGGAATGGTGAGTAGCAAACTATCTTTTCAGTGGCAGTTGTCTCCTGGCCTGTTGACCTCTCCACACTTGAATAAAAATAAAATCTATATTTTAAAATACTAAGAAAGGCCGGGTGCAGTGGCTCACGCCTATAATCCTAGCACTCTGGGAGGCCGAGGCGAGTGGATCGTTTGAGCTCAGGAGTTTGAGACCAGCCTGAGCAAGAGCGAGACCCCTGTCTCTACTAAAAATAGAAAGAAATTAGCTGGACAACTAAAAATATATACAGAAAAAATTAGCCGGGCATGGTGGCGCATGCCTGTAGTCCCAGCTACTCGGGAGGCTGAGGCAGTAGGATCGCTTGAGCCCAGGAGTTTGAGGTTGCTGTGAGCTAGGCTGACGCCACGGCACTCTAGCCCGGGCAACAGAGTGAGACTCTGTCTCAACAACAAAAATAAAATAAAATACTAAGAAAGCCTTGCCTCACTCTGTTTTACCTTAACCTAAGTATGAGCCAGAAGCCCGACTTCAGGAATACATATGATCAGGGGTGTATTTTCTGCCATGAAATTGCAAGCTGTCAGGGCAGATGTGCCTCTCACACATCTGGGGAGGGTCAAACTTGTCCTGCAGGTAACACGGAGTCAAGGCATTAATGTCTTGAGAGCAGAATAGCCCTTAAATCTTCCTGCGGGAGGGAACGGTAGGCAACTTCAGAAGGAACAGGTGCGCATTCATTGGCACACCACCACACACTTGCACTCACATGTTCCAGAAATATTGTATTCAATATTCATAAAGCCAAACTCTCCACCCCTTCCCACCTGCCCTTTCCAGCCACACACACCATGAGGAATTCCCTGAGCACACTCCTCGCTGTCTGGTCTCCTTATCTCTGCTCACTTTGTTCCCTCAGCCTGGAATGCCATCCCCCTACCCACCTACCAGGATTCCATTATCCTTCAAATCCCAGTTTGCCTCCATAGTGGAGCCTTCCTACACACGCCCAGCCTGAAGGAACGAATTCTTCCCCTCCTCTCTGACACCTCTGTCATGTTTCCTTGTTTGGTCCCTCTGGGGCGACCATGTTTATCTCTACTATAGAAAACACCTATTAATAGTTAAGACTTTACTGAGTGTTCTGTATGTCATCAGCACCGTGCTAAATGTTTTAACCTGCACCCTATCACCGACTGTTTATGACAACCCTATGAGCCAGGAATGATTCCTAACACTCGTTTTACAGTTGAGAAAACTAAGGTTCTGAAAGGTTATGCAAATTGCCCCAGACTACATTATTCAAATGATAGAGCCTGAATTTGATCCTGGGTTCCTCTGACACAGAGCCTGTTCTCTGAATAGATGCTGCTGCCCCTTCCTGGGTTACAAATTGCCTAGGAGGGTAAGACTGCTCGAGTTGCTTGCACAAGTCCTCATTGTGCTTGGCTCAGTGCTCACAAACAGTTGACAGTGGTTGCTTAATGACCATCAAATTGAATAAATAATTCTAGTTATGTCTGAAAACTGCAATTTTTCATCAATTGTGCTTTGTCACTGATCCAGGAATAGGCTATTGCCTGGATTCCCTGTGTCGATATAAATTTGACATAATCCTCAGAAGGAAACCATTTGGCCTCCGTTCCATATAAGTAGCTGCTAAGACTAAGACAACAGGTCTAGCAGACATTTTCATCCTTAGACGATACCCTTAGCAATCACGAGGGCACAGGTGGTGAGCTCGACCCCAGAGTGTGCTCCTGGGCCTCAAACTCGCTTCCCCCCTCCCCAGTCAAGTGACCTTGCACCTGCAAATCAGGATAAGAGGACTCCCTCACAGGGGTGCTTGTGAAAATAGCACAACGTAATGCAGGTAGAGTGTGTGGCATGAAGGCTGACACACAGTGCTTAGTAAGCTGTTCAAAAGGAAGGAGTAGGAAGAGAAATGATAGTAGCAGCTCACTAAATACACAAGAAAAACCACACTCAATGAGCACTTGCTCTGCACAAGTTCATCCTTGTCTACACAGTATTGTCAGTTCAGCATTCAGTGAGCACTCCAGATGCTCAACACAGGCTGGAGGAAGGACAGGGCACTATGGCAATGAGAACTAGCCTCTCTAAGTGGGAGTTTAGAGGGGAGCAGATTTTAGACAGTGGCAAGACTACCCCGAGCAGAGAAAATGCAATGGAGAAGTTGTCCCAGGGACAGGGAATTGCTAGCCTGGCCACAGGGGTGGCTGAGGCACTCTACCCCTATAGCCCAAGGGAAATGAGCTGGCATAGGGATAGAGCATATGTTCAAGGGCTTTGGCATTAGAAGGGCTGCAGTTAGAAGCCCAGGTCTGCCTCATCAGAGCATGGGGCCTAGAGCAATTTACCACTCCAAGTCTCAGCTTTCTCAACTGTAAAACAGGATGGTTTTATAGGGACCTATTACTTGCTTGACCACCATTCTGGACATAGATTAAGTGGTCAGTTTGTGGTAGTGCTTGTCACTAATATGAGTAGGGTCTATAAAATGGGATATTGCCACTTCAGAGAATCATTGTAAGGATTCAAGGAGATGACGCACGATACTCCCAGCACGGTGCCTAAAACACCACAGATGAGCAACAAATGTGGGGTATTGTTGGTCGTGATAGAAATAGTATTGACCTAACATGCACAAGGCTCAGCAATTAGAGTAGGGATTTCCAAGAAGGGGATAACAAGAAAGAAGATAAGAATAATAATAAACAGCAGCAGCGACATACCACATGCCAGGCACCAAGCTAGGTCTTTTCCACTGACTAATTTGCTCCTTTAACACAGCCCCGTGCGTAGGTAGTATGATTCTCAGTTTTCCAAGGAAGCTCCCACCAATACTCTCAAGCAGGGCTTGGCAAATTTTTTTGATAGCCAGGTAGTAAATATTTTTGGCTTTGTGGGCTATCAAGTTTCCTATGCAACTAATCAACTCTGCCACTGTAATGCAAAAGTATCTACAGATGGTATGTGATGAATGGGCACAGCTGTGCTCCAAAAAAAGTTTATTTACAAAAGCAAGCAGCAAACAGACCTGGCCTATAGGTGGTAGTTTGCTGACCTCTGCTTTAAACCACTGAGATTCTGAGGTTGTTACCACAGCATAACACAGACCATACTATCTGATTATAACTACTATTACACTTGACCAAGGGAATCTTGTCAGAGAGTTGCAGAGAAGCAATGGCACTTTTGTGTTTCTCTAGGAGAGTATTTGTTAAAATGGGACCATGTAAAATTGACTTGGGTTTAGATTATTATTTAATCTAAGTCATGTCTGTATGATTTCAATGCCCTAGGCAGGAGGCACTCACTGAACCTGTGTCTGGAAATGCTATACCATCCCCCTTTTCACCTGGTTTATTCCGATTCATCTTTCAAATCTCAGATCAAACATCTCTTCCTCCAGGAAGCCCCCAGCCTAGAACTACCTTTCACTCTTGCAGAGCACTTAACTTTCTTTTCGCGTAACTGTCTTATTAAGATTACTTGATTAATATCTTTCTCATCCACTGGATAGTAAGCTCCAGGAACACGAAATCCATCAGTTTACTTACTGAGGCATCCCCAATACCTAACCCAGTGTTTGATATACTTAGTTGGCACTCAACAAATACTTGTTGTACCACAAAGCAACTAAGGCGGGCCATTAGTAGTCACCTTTTACTAGTGGCTCACAGTGCTGCAATGACCCATCCAAGGTGACAGAATTATTATGTGACAGAGCTATAATTCAACCTAGATTTGTCTGACACCCACGCCTTGCTCTTAAGTATAACACTCCACCACCTCCCAGGGATCTTGGGATAACATTTGTGGGAAATAAAAGCACCAAAGAAAAGGTCAACTTAGCAAAAAGGTAGGAAAGTATGGAGGGAGTTCAGCAATTACCTGCAAAATAACAAAGCTCAAAATTTTCCTTTGGTTTACTAAGAGATTCCAAGTGATGTCAAACAGATGTCTTTTGTTTGGCGTGGACACTACTGCAAAATAATTTTTTAAATTAGTTTCCAGCATTAAAAAAAAGAGAGATTCCACCCAAAAGTCTGGATTTCCTGCTTCTCTTAAAGTCAGATGATCTGGCAACACCGGGCTCTAGTTCCTGAGGGCAAGAATCAGCTTTCGACTGGGCCTCGGCTTTCCAGGTACGACATCCCCACTCCGCCGGTTTCTCTGATTCATGAACCCTACCTGGACCCCGTCACACTGACATAAACCACCCTGGGTTATATAGACTCAGTGGAGGTGATTTAGGGGAAGAGGGCTGTGCTCTGAGAATGGCAGGAGTGATTATTCAGCTTCCTTTGGGAAAGATATCAAAGGGAAAGAAGGAACGAACAGAGGCAGGGAGGAGAGAGACTGTAGTGTTGAGATTAGAAGCCAAAATGAAAATACTAAAGAGGAAAATACTCACCTCAGTTATAATTCTGTAAATGTCTAAATACACAGGGGCAGGAGGGAAAGAGCAAAACTCCGGCAGTTCCCAATGCACATGGTGCTGACGAAGGAACATCCAGAGTGATGCCTGCTGGAGTGATCTGAGGATCACGTGACGCAGGGGGCTCTAAATACCTGCGCAGAGTTAACCATGTGCAAAAGCCTTAGCAACTATTTCATCCAGATCTTCCACACGTGGGAGCTGTGATCAGCAGGGATCAGAAACCCACCTTCCAAAATGAGGTCTAGCATTTTGTTTCCAGGCTCTCTAATAAACCCAACTTCAGGTCCATTTTAGAGTTAAGGTTGCCCCATCAGTGAGTTTAAACATCGAAATACTTTGCACACAATAAGAATGGAAGGCTGTTTCAATTGCTGGTAGTAAAAGCACTGACAAATCCAAAAAGGAAAACAAACAAACAAACAAAAACAACCCCAGAATCATGTAGTGGAAAGAGCAGTGAAATGAGGCCGGCGGCCCTGGTTTGAAATCCTACACTATTACTTTTGAGATCTGTGGCTTTGGAATATTTACTTTCCTTCTCTGGGCCTCAGCTTTCTCACCTGTGGCTTGGGGACAGTATCATCTATTTTTCAGGATTGCTATCAAAATTTGCTAAGATAGGTTTGTGAAGTCCGAGGCATACACAAGTTGCTCTTTCCCAGTCCTTCCACCTCCCTGAAAGATGAGTGGTGTGGAAAGATGAACTATTTGTATTAAGTCTTACTGTCTTTACTTTTGAAAGTATTAGTGAAATATATAATTAAAATACAATAAAAACAATGACAACACTCCCTGATTTTCAGCAAGGTCAATGTCTTTCTCCAAAACAAAGGTATATTACTTCAAAGACACACCTGGCTTACCTGAACCTGTGTATAGAAAGCATACCAATTATGAGTACCCTGATGACTTAAGTCACTTAAATTTTGAATGTTAATTTTAAAAAATACAAATGCTACAACTTTCAGAAACCAAAAGTCCAGGCATTCAGTGCAGTTAAATATTTTTCCTTCTTAAAAAATAATTATTATATCTTAAGGCTGAACTTTGAAGGTACTGTTTATCCTTTGCGTGTTAAATTAAACCTCTTAAATTTAATTCAGAAAATCTCATTAAACCTGCCTCTTTAGAAAATTATTTTAGCAAAGCTAATAATGTATTTTTTTCTTTTTTTAACTAGGTGTTAATATAAACAGGGGAGTTTACTTCGAATTTTTCTCAAGGAAACTCCGATGTTCCAAGCTCACCATGCCCAGGAGTTCTAATTCCTGCCAGCAGCAACAGAAAACAAGGAAAATTGCTGCCACATGTGCCTGACCTGCAGTCCACACTACTCCACGGATCCCACTGGCAGCTCAGCCCCATTCCAGGGCCAAGACACCACTGCACAATCACCAAGTGACGAAGGACTTCACCAAGACTATTTGGGTTTTCCCAAAATGGGTGAAAGTTCACATAGTAACACAGCCCAGTTCTTAAACGTAAGTCTGTAATGGCAGAAACATTGGAAACAACATGTTTATCTACAGAGGAATGATTAACTAAAGCACAGTATGTGGAGCCATGAGCAGCCTTGGACAGTGAGGCAGGTCTACGTGTACGGAGGTAGAAGGTCCTCTAAGATATAGTAAGTATAAAAGGCAAGTTATTGTATTTCATATCCAATATGATCTCATTATGTTGGGAAAATCCTCACAGTATAAATGTATATAAATCCACACACACATACATAGCACATAAGTCATCTTGAAGGATGCACTCCTAGATAAGGGTGGTGGGAAAAGAAAGAACTTCAGTGTATTTAGAAAGATGCAAGGAGAATTTATTATTAACTCATCTACCATTCAATGCACATCTCATCTTACGAAGAGCTTAGAACAGCTCTTCAGAATTCAAGGAGATATGTGACTTGCCCATGCAGTTATTCCAACCTAAAACCTAAGAATTTGTCCTTGATTCCTCTCTCTTCCCAGCCCCCTCCATATCCAGTTCCTTCCCACATCCTGACAACTATCTGCTATGATCTGAATGGTTGTGTTTCCCCAAAATTCATAGATTGAAACACTAACCTCTAATGTGATGAATATTAGGAGGTGATTAGGTCATGAGGGTGGAGTCCTCATAACTGAGATCAGTACCCTTATAAAAGAGACCCAAGGGAGCTAGCTAGCCCTTCCAGCATGTGAGGACAGAGCAAGAAGACACCATCTGTGAACCAGAAAGTTGGCCCTCACCAAACACAGAATCTGCCGGCACCTTGATCTTGGACTTCTCAGCCTCCAGAACTGTGAGAAATAAATTTCTGTTGCTTATAAGCCACCTAGTTTATGGCATTTTTTTTATACTAGCCCAAAGAGACTGCTTAGACATTATCCCCCTAAAATGGATGGCAAAACCATCCTCTTCTCTCCACTTCTGTACCACCACTAGGGCCAGGCCACTATCACTCCTCACCAAGATGCAGTGGCCTCACAGCCTCCACTCTGGCCCCATACAGCCCATTCCCCACAAAGCAGCCAAGGTGATCTTTAGGAATACAAATCAGACCATCCACAACCTTGTGTAAATACCTCCAGTGGCTTCCCACTGTATGGTGAACACAATCCTATTTCCTTACCATGACCAACAAGGCCTTCCATGGCCTGGCCTCTGTCACCTCTCCAAGTTCACCTTCCATTCTCCTCTCAGTCACTCTGCTTGGGCCTTACTGGTTTTCTCTTTGTTCTGTGGCACACCAAGCTCACTCCTGCCTGAGGGCCTTGGCACTTGCACCTCCCCTACCTGGAATCATTATCTGATCCATCCCACTTGCCAATTGATAGACCTTTTCATATGTGTGTGCTTTCTACTCCTCCAACCCCTGCCAACACACTAGAAAGTAAGTTAGACGAGAACAGAGATTTTCGCCTGTTTTGTTCACTGCTCTAATTAGGGTACTGCCTGGCTCATAGAAGACATCAATTAACATCTGTTGGATGAATAAATTTTCAGATGACACAGAGCTAGGAAGATAGAGGCTTGGGACTCTAAACCAGGCTTGTTTCTGACCCCAAAACTTATAAACTCAACCACTATGCTATACAGTCCCATATGCCATCCCTTCATCTCTCTCCCACTCTCTGTCTCTCCAAACATGGCATTCCAGTTCCAGCCACAATTAATCATTTACTTGAACAGGCCACACTTTCACCCTCTGTGCTATTTCTTCTGCTGCAAATACCCTTGTCTCCCCACATTTTCTATCCTTGTAAATACTTTTCATCCTTGAACCCACCTGATTACGGTGACTGATCTTTTTAATGTGCTCTTGAATTTGGTGTTCTAATATTTGGTTGAGGATTTTTGCATCTTTGTTCATCAGGAGTATTAGCCTATAGTTTTCTTTTCCTGTTGGGCCCTTGTTTGGTTTTGGTATCAGGCTAATAATGCTGGCCTCGTAGAACCAGTCTGAAAGAACTCCCTCCTTTTCAATTTTTTGGAATAGTTTGAAAAGAATTGGCATTAGTTCTTGTTTCAATGTTTGGTGGAATTGAGCAGGGAAGCCATCAGGTCCTGGGCTTTTCTTTCGTGGGAAACTTTTTATTGCTAATTCAATCTCCTTACTTGTTATGGGTCATTCAGATTTTGTGCTTCTTCCTAGTTCTATCTTGGTAGGTTGTATGTGTCCAGGAATTTATTCATTTCTTCTAGGTTTTCCAATTTGTCGGAGTATAGCTGTTAGTAATAGTCTCTTATGATCCTTGGCATTTCTGTGGTATGAGATATGATATGTCCAATATGCCAAATGTCTCCTCCTCTATAATGCCTGTCTTGACTCCTCCACCGCAGGCACATTAATCTCTGGGGGTTTTATAGTTCTTTGTTTCCACCTTTATTATTGACCTTATTCTCTAGTGTTATGTTTGGTTCTGGGTCTGTATGTGAGAAGATCCTAAGGACAAGGATAATATACCTAACTTACCCCAGGGTTTCTCAGTCAATATGTATTACAGATGATTGTTAAAATCCATTGTATGGCCACTCTGCACATACAAAAGTTTTATAAAATAAGAAAGCCCATCAGATTCAGGTAGTACCGACCTCATAGGACTGACTGGAGGATTATTTGACCCTATGAAAGGGCTTCACACCTGTTAGTGTTTAATAAATGTTATATGCTACTATTATTTTATTCTTAATGACATAAGACTTCCTGTTGGCAAAATGTGTTAAATTGCATTAATGCTATTAGTGTCTTCATTCTACTGAGTTTTCTAATTACAAGCACCTAAAGGAAAAATATTTTAATTATATTAGTCAGCAATACAAAGCATTTGTTTGCCAGTAAAAATAAGAACTATGTATTTTAGAGATGTCCCTGACTTGAATTACAAATTTCAGCTTGTAGGTAGTATTAATACAACACCCAGGATAAGGCTTTATGTGATAAACTCATCTCTAAAGGACCGGCTTGACAGCAAAGCATTATGAAGACGTGAATAAATGCAAAGCTATATTCACTTTTCCATAGTGGTCAGTCAATGCGACCTGTTCCTAGGCTCTGCAACACTCCCAAATCTTGTCAAGATTCTTTGATATAAACTCACATATACAGTAGCTGGAGAGAGGAAACCGAATAAAAGTATAGTTTGCAGAAGAAAGAAGAAATATAAGACAATATAGCTCCATCCTCAAGTAACTTAGGATCAAGTATTATGCTAAAGAAAAGCAGATAAAATGATAAAGGTCACATCAGCCAAGGATTATGAGCACCAATAAATGTCCACCAGGACCTAAAAATATGGGGAGAAATGGAGATGACAAATGTGTCTAAACACAAAGAAAAGAATTGGAAATGAGCTTGCCAGGAACTTAATATAAATTCTATAACTAAACAAAAAAATATTTTCAAACTGCCTATCTTAATTCTCTCTCAAATCTTACATAAATTAATGAGCATCCTTTTCTTTTTTACGTTTGCAAATCTACAGCACATTAAGATGTCTTGATAATGATCTTAGCTCTATTGTATTTCATCCAACATATGGTTTTACTTTGAAATTCACTTTCTAGAGAAAGAATAGTGAAAACGGGCTTACTTCTTCTAGACTGGGATTTAGATAAACTCAATTTACAAAACACACATGGGCATACTCTAACAAGTCCACGTCGAATGTATTTTAGCATGGAGAAAGAAGAAAATAAAATTAATAGGGTTTTACTCTCTGTGTTTCATCTTTTATATATGTTCTCTCTTTCTAAAATATGTAGGATAAATATTTTGCATTCTTTGTGTCGGAGTCATGTTTTACTAAGCAGAAAACACCAGGACTGTAAGATTAATGGAAGAATCCAAGCAGGTAAAATAAAGTTTTCCAAACTTCTGAACTGAGAGTAAAATAGATATTAGTTCCTCCAGTGACTGATACCCACCAATGTGAGTAAAAGAAATGATGTCAAGCAAAAGTCGTATGGCCATCATCTGTGCCTGGCGGCCCAAGGCACTTCCAGGGGAGTTATCGAGAATTGACCCTGACTAAATGGAATGAGTCATCAGCAGGTCCCTGACATCAGCCAGCTGCAAAGTCTTATGGCGACTGGCGAGATTGAAAAAAGATTTCCAAAAGCTTCAACATAAAAAACCCAACTGATTCAGCGTCCCTATCAGATTTCCCAATGCTTGCTTCTAGGCCTTTTACATCCAAATTAACCCCTCATAAAAACAAAGACTTAGAAAAACTGCAAAAAGTTAAAATAAGACTTTTTCCTGCTGAAAGTGTACTTTAGCTGATTCAATTAAAGATCTGAAATCATCTTTATGGTCGCCGTCATGTTTAGAATAATTTAATGGCAACAACATCTGTATAAATGAGGACATGAAGTGGGAGGTGGGAGACTTCTTGTGGCTTATCTATGTAACTGGGAATGAAATTCAAAGAGCCCATGCAGGCAATTGACTCATTTATTTTTATTTCATTTTTAATGCTTTATCATATAAAAATCAAACATCTACAAAAGTAGAGAAAATAACAAAATGAACTCCATGTGCCCGTTTCTCAACTTTGACAAGTGTCCACTCATAGCTACTCTCAACTTCATCTATGACTCCACTCTCGCCACTCACCCCTGATTATTTTAAATAAAACCCCAGATATTATATCATTTCATCTATAAATATTTTAGTATATATCTTTGAAAGATAAAGATTTCTTATTTTAAAAGTCCCATCATCATACCTTAAAAAATTAAGGATTCCTTAATATCATCAGTTCAACCTTTAAATTTTCCCAGTTGGCTCACAGTTTTACAATTTCATTTATCTGACTCGCCATCTCAATAAAGTCCATACATTATGACAGACTGATGTCTCTTTAAGTCTTTTTAATCTACAGGTGCCTTCTCTATCTCTCTTTTTCCTTGAAATTTTTTGTTGTCATTTTTTAAAAAGCAAAAACTTAAAAAACAGAGTCATCTATGCTATTAGAATTTCCCATGATGAGAAGCTTGTTCACTGCATCCCTGTGGGGTTGTTTGCCAAGTTCCTCTCTAGCCTCTGTATTTCCAGTGTGATTCAAGTTTCTTTCCTGGCAAGACTGCTTCATCAGCAATAGAGCAAACTTCTTTCAGGAGACAGGTAGTATTTGATGTGACATCCATTGAAACTTAATCCCCAGATCCATTAAATCGTTAGAGGTTAAAAATGGTGACAGTCTTTCATTCCTGGAATGCTTCCATAAAGAGAATCTTTGCCTTGTCAGTGCTTTGATTACCCTGAAGTATAATTTGTATTTAAAACATTATGATGAATGCTCAATTGTTTTCCGTTATTCACCAGTTTCAAAAACAATCAGTTGGTTTTTTAGAATCTACAAAAGAGTTTATTTAGTTTTTTGGGTTTTTTTAAAATAGTTATTCTGAAGTCATGGCTTCAAGCGTATTTTATGTGCTATGAGTGCTCAAATTCTTTGGCCAGAGAGAGTGCATCTTTTTATCTGGTCCTGAATTCTTTTGACATGACCTATCAGCGTTTTGATATTTTCCCTGCTTTCTGACATGACAAAATGTTCTAGGCATCATTTCCTGTCCCAGCATGGACCTAGCAATTTTTTACAAAGGCCTTTAGTGGGAAAACAGTACAATGTGACACACGGAATGCTCATTGCTACCAAATTGGTCATTGTTTCCAGGACTTTACAGGGGCATAGCTAAGATATATATTATCATATATATAAAATACGTATCATATTTGTATATGTATAATATACAAAACATATGTTATCCTCTATATTATGTTTGAAATATACATTTGTTGTTAAATATGAAATAGATCATGAGTTCACACTGATACTCCAAATCTAGAACTACAATGTATCTTTTGCCTATGTATTTCCTTTGTCCCATGCTGAAAGTCCAAGCTCTTAATAACACCAACAGAAACACACATTTGTTTTATCCCACTCTTCACACACACCTGTCTTAGAATAACAATACCCGTACTACAATGAATGATACAGAAAAAAGTTCCAGAATTTTTACATTTCCTTTTGTCCTGGACCATACCCCCCGATAGATGTGCCCTCAAAGTATTATGTTTTAAAGTCACTTGCAGTTGATCTTCTCTGTATGGTTATACCACTATTTAGATAACACAGATAGGTTTGTTTCATTTTCCTTTTAACTTTTCAAAGATTGCCTTTGAGGATTTAATTTTGCTTTGTAATTATGCAAAATATTTAAATGGTTTCAAAGTCATATCTATAAAACAAGGTATATTCAAAGAAGTTTTATTTCTCTCCCTGTCCACTCCATTCTATTGCCTTCTGACTTTTGTTTTTAATTTTATTAACTTTATCTCATTTTTTAAAAAATATAAGCAAATGTATATATTCCTGTATATATATTTGCATTCCCTCAATCTCTTAGGCAAACAGAAGCATACTCCACACAATTTTCATCACCTTTTCTTTTTTTTCTCCTATTCACCATTGTTTTTTCAGAATATTATGGATGTACAAACACTTTGATTACGTATATTGTCTTTGCATCACCTAAGCCAGAGCTACAAGCATGCCCATCCCCAGACAGTGCGCTCTGCACCCATTAGTTATGAGTTTACCCATCCCCTCCATGCCCCTCCCACCTG
>CM052436.1:159757494-159773315 GCA_028533085.1 Varecia variegata | reverse complement strand
AGAAAACTGAAATTATTGTTTAAAAGTAAACTGGTTACTAGAGGCTGGGAAGTGAGGGAGGAGGAATAGGGAGAGATTCGTTAATGAATACAAAATTACAGTTAGGTAGGAGGAATAAATTCTAGTGTTCTACAGCACTGTGGGATGACTACGGTTAATAATAATTTATCACATATTTCAAATAGCTAGAAGAGAGGATATTTAAGGTTCCTAACACAAAGAAATGATAAATGTTTGAAGTGATGGATATGCTAATTGCCCTGAATTGATCAATGTCCATTGTATGCATGTATCAAAATATCACTCTACCTCATAAATATGTACAATTATTACATGCCAATTAAAGAAAAAGTAAAGAATCACTCCTCATAAATCCCACCATATATATACTGTGACAAATATTATTTCTATCCATTTAAAAACTCCTTTGCTCCAAGTGTGTTGGTCCCAAAGAATGAGTAGTTCCTTAAAGATCCAGAATAGTTTGCAAAGCCCCGTGTGAATGCATGTAGTCCCACAGTCCCTGAAGGCCACAAAGCATTCCCGACTCCTTGTCATGGTGACCTTTATGCCCAGGAGTTGTAGCTTTACCACAAAGTGGGGCAGAGGGCCCATATCAATGCAAATAAACTGAGAAATAATGACACACAAAATGTGTTCTTTTCTCCACATTACTACTCTAGCATTGTCAAAAGCTTGGCTTTTATGATTCATCTTGCAAATTGACAGCCCAAGTCTGCTCTCTAGTTGTGTTATCACACTGAGTCATCTGTGACTCAGAGACCAAAAGATGCTGGCACAGGGTCAGAAAACACCTCCTCCTCCACCAGCACCTTATACAACCTCCCTGAAGAAATGATCGTTGCTGCTGTAAAAATGCATTCAATGTTTTATATTACAAATGTATACCATGTGCATGTGTATCGTAGAAAATACAGCAGTATACTGTTGGCCATTCTTTTACTTGTTTTTACATAATGTGCATGCATGTATATGTATGTGTGTGCATGTATACAATTATAAACATCTTTAAAGAAATAAAAACTACATTTTATAAAATAAATGCTCCTTAATATACCAGGATTCTAAACTTCTTGAAAAATTGTACCCTCCCTAGAGTTTGGGCAACATACTTCATTATTATGGCCATAGTGTTACAATTATTATAGCTATAAAGTTATCACGTGGATTTAAGCCCCAGAGTTATTCATTCTTATCCCCTTTCTTAGCCAGTACAGGGTTGTACCTAGTAAACATTCTTGAAAACTCCAGTGAATTGACCTGTTAAGACAGAATTATAAAACTTGCCACAAATTTTGCCATTAAGATTAAAGGAGATAATGCATGTCAGTTCCCTGACACAATGGAAGCCCTGAACCAACTGGGACCCTCATGGAAAGCACTAAATTCCTGGGTAAAAGAGCTCAGAGCTTGGGAACCCAGCCACTGTCATTCACCATTGTATGATCTCTACAAGTTACACATCCTCTCTGAGCCTCTATTTCCTCATCTTAAAAAAGTGGGCAACAATACCAGCTTCACAGCTGGTAAGTCATGTTTAAAAGTATCACACAGGCCAGGTGTGGTGGTTCACGCCTGTAATCCTAGCACTCTGGGAGGCCGAGGCGGGCAGATTTTTTGAGCTCAGGAGTTCAAGACCAGGCTGAGCAAGAGCGAGACCCCATCTCTACTAAAAATAGAAAGAAATTATCTGGCCAACTAAAAATATATATAGAAAAAATTAGCTGAGCATGGTGGCGCATGCCTGTAGTCCCAGCTACTCAGGAGGCTGAGGCAGTAGAATCGCTCAAGCCCAGGAGTTTGAGGTTGCTGTGAGCTAGGCTGATGCCACGGCACTCACTGTAGCCCGGGCAACAGAGCGGGACTCTGTCTCAAAAAAAAAAAAAAAAAAAAAGTATCACACAGAAAACACATAGTCACAGTTCCTGGGACTCAGCTTAGCAACCCTAAGACACTAAGTAGATACTTGGGCAATAAAATTAAATTGATTAATAAAAGGCCAGGACTATCAGCTCCTGAAATTATGGGTCCCTACCTTGCCCAGCACCTTGTACATTGTAGATGCTCAATAAGATAGTATCAAATGACACCTCATTGATGTAGACAGATTGAGGGAAGGTCTGTGTGAAGTATTTCCAAGTACGTGCAGTAACTCCTAAAACAATGAAGCTAGCGAAGTGTCTGTAACTGCACAAATAGCACCCCCTTACTCAAAAAGGAGAACCAAGTTGCTTGACTGTGACCTCACAGAGGATCAGCTTTCATCAAAAATTAAAGTCTTAATATTATTAGGGTAATCATCTTAGCAATATTCGTCTTCAATTAGAGAAATAGATATTTTGAGCAGTTTACATACTTTAGTCTTCCCAGGAATTAAACATTTATTTCTTTGAGTCCTCTTTCCTTCCTTTACTTATGTGCTTTTAGACAACAAAAGAAATAAAATGTCCAATTAAGATTCTGTGTGAAATTATGAGTAACCAGTGATAACGGAATCACTGGGAGTTAATGGAACTATAACTCAGTTCTCTGTCATATATCCATAGGCCCAGTAGAATGTTGGCTCCACGAGGGCAGCATCCATATCTGGCACACAGCAGGCATTCAAAAACTATGTGTTAAATAAAAAGATTCATGAAGTCCGTAGGGCAAAAATCATTAATATGAAGTTCTTGGAAATGCTTCTAACCATCTATAAACTGTCTGGAATTAAATACATGACTGCACATGAATATGAATGTGTTCGTGCCAAGGTGAATTCTTTTAGGGAGGGGCTCATAGATTACATGAGATTCTCATCTGTATTGATTACATTTTTTAACAAAGTTATGAACCCTTGCTATGCAGCTGCCACTACCCTAACCTGCATATGTTGCCTCTTGTCTGCATAAACACAGAGCTCCTGCATTCTCTGTTGATTAACAGATTCTCAAGTATCTACTCTTAGACAAATAGAACCCTTCCCTGACTTATTTGGAACAGAAATTAGTATAAAAGTGAGCACTGTGTGCCACTGGCGTATAACACATCTTCGAAAAAACATGCAAAAGAGTTGTCTGGAAGTTTGGAAATCATGCTGAGTTGGGGAAAGTTGTACTTGCCAGAAAACAGAAATAAATCTCTTAATTTGGGGATGGAGCAAAATAGATGGTTACTTTCATAGTATCTTTATTTCTCCATACAGTTCTAAGACATAAACAAGTAACTCAATTGAAATATGAAAGTCTGGGGTCTATAAATGCACTTGCCAAAAATTCAAAAGAGATCCTTAAATCTAAAGCACAGAATGGATGATAACACAAAATGTGAGGCAGAGTATTTAGGTTCAACTTGTCCAAATATCTTGATAAGATAAACAGAGTAACAGTAATAATAATAACAGCAATGACAACACAATTTATAGCTGTAACCCTTTACTATAATCGAAGCACTTTTCACATGGACATGTCAGGCTGACACAATGACTGTCATTTTATGGATTGTAACATGTGACACGGAGGCCCAGAGGCGTACAAGTCTTGTCTGTGTCACATAGTTGTTGAATACAGAGGCTGGGGCACGGCCACACATCTCCCTCTTCTAAACGCTGCGCTTCATTCAACATTTTACTTAAGATCACAGAATAAATGCTAGACCTTTATTCCTCCTAATTTCTGTATATTATTCTTGGTTATTATACATTAAAATCCAGAAAAAATTCAAGAAGCTAAAGAAAGTCGATTCATTATTTTCCCTTCTGCTATAGAATTTATGTGTTGGTGGGCAGGGTGAGTTGGTACATAGGAAACATCAAGGGAAGTAGCAAAATAAGAAACTTGGCCCTTGGAGTCCTTTGAAGCTATTTTAAAAAGTAAAATGTTATGTTAAGAGCTATGTGGTGTATCTGTGTGTGTGTGTGTGTGTGTGTGTGTGTGTGTATGTGTGTAATTATTATTCCATTGATTTACTGCACACATGTCAAAGAGCGTCTGGGCATTTGTACAAGTTAAAACAAACCAACCAAGGAGCCAAGCCACATAGCCGCAAACCCAGACAACTCATCTCCCACCTCTCCCCCCACCCTTCATTCTACCACCTCCCAAATGCAAATTCCCTGGTAGCAGAAACCTTCCTTACAAAAATGAACTGTTAAGCCAGTTGATGGCACAGATATTCCAGAGAAATCAGCAAGACTCTTCCTAATCTAGAGAGAGCTCTCTTCTGTTTTGGCAAGAGCTTTCAGGAATGACTCAGGAATCAAATTGCGAGGAGCAATCACATGTAACCTCCTCTGAGGATGAGCACCATGTCTTTTTTGTGAATTTCAACTCAGATCTTTTGTTGTGGGGCATAATGAAACATATCTTATCTCCTGAATACTCACCTGCTCACCCACCCCAAGTTAGGTAGGGAGTCTCTTATTTACTTCTGCTATTCTGAAGAGTGGAGAAATCACTTTAAAATACTCTACCCTGCTGCCAAAAATCCTGTGCCTGTGATCCAACAATTACAGCTAATTTCAACCTAAATTGCTTCCCCTAAGAGATGGACATCATTAGATAATTTTCTCCTCCGTTTCCATATACAAAGAGATCTTAACAGAAGAAAAAAGGTAAAAAGAAAATTCCTCAGATGTTTCCAGCTGATAAAATCATTAGTCTCACCCTCACAACTTCAAAGCAGAAGACTTAGAAAATTATCTCACTTTCTCTGCACATGGAGGAATATTTTTTTTTTTTAACTTCAAAGTATCATTTCTTTATTGGGTCATTTTAATTATTGAATGTGGGACAGAAGCTATCCACATAATGTCACCACTGTCTTTTTCATGAAATATGTATAGGTCTAATTTGGACTACATTACTTTGAGAGAGGTAAAAGACAGGAAGATGAACAAAAGGGAAACAGGCTGGGGAATACAGCACCCAGCCGTGAAACGTGGTGAGAGGAAAAGCCGTTCTGAGCTGACTTTCCTCTTTCTTTCCTTCTGGAGAGGCGCCACCAAGAAACCTGAGTGCCAGTTTGGGCAGGCAGACTGCCTTACTTTCAAATTCCCTCCTACACAACGCACGGCAACACTAACTTTGTCAGTGATCCTGGCATTATGGACAAAATGTGGGTACGATCAGTTGCTTTGTGAATACCCGCAGTGAAGAAAAACCTGTGCTCTAGCACCGGGGGCAGCAAACTCACTGGCCCCATGTAGGGTATGACAGCCAGAAAGGGGATGCCCACTCAACCCTCTTCCTACAGAATCCCAATGCCAGAGGTTGGCAAGGTTTTTCTGTAAAAGGCCAGACACAGTCAATGTTTTCAGCTTTGTGGGCCACACAGTTTCTGTCACAAATGTTCAACTCCGCTGTTGTAGCACCAAAGCAGCCAAACACAACACGTAGGTGAACGGGTGTGGCTGTGTTCCAATACTACTAATACTTTATTGACAAAAACAGGCAGAGGGCTCAATTTGGCCCACGAGCCATAGTTTGTCAACCTCTATTCGAGACAAGCGCTAGTCAGTAGAAATGTTCTATAGCTGTCTCATAGAGAAGCTACTGGCCACGTGTGACTATTAAATACTTATGTGTAATGGTATTTACAATAGCTTTAATAGCTAATGTGACTAAGGAATATACATTTTACATGTCAATGAATCTTAATCAATTTAAATTTAAATAGCCATCCGTGGCTAGTGGCTACCGTATTAGACAGTACAGTTCTAGACACTATTCTGCTGCTTCCTCAAAGGAGATACAAGTCACCTTCCAATTAATAGTGAAGATTAAACTTTTTGCCTTAAAAAAGAAAATAGCCATGACTTCATATTCACAATGCAACTATATATAACTGAAAATGACATTTCTTAAATGTGAAACTATCTAAATCATTGAGGTGAATGTGATAATTTTGGTTTGAAGCAATCTAATAACTGCCTAATAGCCAATGGCCAAATGCATAGTGGCAGAGTCAGGTCCATGTCAAGACCTATCCAATCCAGAACCTGTTTTCTTCCTTTTCTGGACACTGTTCTGCACCTTGACTGAGGGCACAGACACTCAACGGCCTCATTAACTCCTAAGGCAAATCCAAACTTCCCCATAGACCCTAAATATCTACATGCAAAGACATGGCTCGAAGAGCCCAAGGGAGCGTGCATGTCAATTAGATTGTCTTCACCCAAAGTAACACACGTAACACGCCGCCTCAACACAAAACTAAGTGAGATTCATCACATTCTTTGCTGTTGTCCGCTGACTCTGATAACTGCTCTATTTATACAATAACTAGCCTGTGTTTTGCATTTCTTAACAGGCCCAAAAATGTAATCCAATGAGGATAAGCAAGAAAATAGAAAAGTAAAGTATTAATTTTTCTTCTAAGTATGAACAAGAAATAACAAACCAACATTTCCTTTAAAAAAACTCACACAATACCAACTTTCTTCAATGGGTACAGAACCTTGAAAATTGAGGATACCCCTTAGTAGGAAATCCTTGGTACCATGAGTGCCAATCAGGTGACCTATACAGATAATGCACAGCAAAGTAAGGTAGATGACATCTAGTTATTCTGTGGTTTTTGATAAAATGAAATCATTCCAGATCCAATCCCTTATCTGTGGTTCCCAAATCCAAAAATTCTGGAAAATGAAAAAAAAAAAAAAATATATCCAAATGTGAGGCAAACTCCTTTGGTGGCACAACCTGACACCAACTGATCAGAGGTTACTTACACAGTCTTTGTCCTATTTTACTATGAGAAATTTTTTTTCTGCAAAAATATTCATGTGCTCGCTTATGTGATGTTTTGCAGTGTTATAAAATCTATGACACATGCAATGAATTTCATCTTACCAAAATCCAAAAAAATCTGTATTCCAAAGTACATTTGGCCCCAAGAGTTTGGATAAGGGATTTGCTGAGGAAAGCCATCAAGTAGGACATTTTGTATCAACTCAATGTCACTGCTGTCCCGAATCCTGAGACAATGTCTTACCTCAGTCTGAAGGATGGCAGCCCTCTGTTCTTTGGCAGTAAGCGACTCTTTAAGCACTTCAATGTGTTGCTTGCAATCTGAATTTTGATTGCTAAGGGTTTCAAGCTTTGTTTGTAAGGCAAGAAGTTCTGACTCCTTCTTTGAAAGTTCCTGCTTCAGCTGATCAATCTGCAAAACAACAACAAAACTGCAAGAAATTAGAAACTGCTGCTCTTACCCTTTACATTTGACAACTACTGATTTCTCTCTATTTTTCAATAGCCAATGATCATTAATCCAATGGGTAACCCATGAGTTTGCTTAAAAGATGGCCTTGGGAATCACAGAGTCTTCAGCGTCTCAAGGAACATCCATAAAGGTTACTGAGAGTGTAGCAAATGGAACAGTAAAGTCAGCAGACTGCCAGCAGGTTACCCCATTGAGGACCAAGGTTCACAATGGAATGAAGGGTTCCTGGCCAAACCTACTCATCCAGGGAACCACCAAGTCTATTATTACCATGGTCCTGATGAGGGTCAATGGGGCACTAATATAGGTTAAGTAATGCAAGACACAGTTCCATAGCGCAAATGATCATTCAAGCGGATCATTTGACAAAAGAGAATGCTCAAAAAAAAAAAAAAAAGTAAGCATTGGGGATTTTGCTTTTGATTACATTAAATATTGATACAAAAGACTATAAAATATACACAGGTATAAGGAAAAATGATAAAAGAAACATCCATCATTCAATTCACCAAAAAAGATCATTACAATTACCCACGTCACATCCCATTTCTATCTCCTTCTCTCTCCATTTGGGAATAATTACCACCCTGAATTTTGTGTTTACCATTTCCTTGCTTGTCTTTGAGGCTTACCATGTATTTCTCCATCCATAAATAATATACTACTTGGTTTTGCTTGTTTTTAAACTTTATTTGTGCTGTGTACTTTTTTTTAGTACTTTGCTTTTTTCTATTCAATCTTATGTCCTGGAGATTAAGTCATGTTATTGTACATGGTCTCCATTCATTTTCACTAAAGTAGAATATTCCATTGTAAGACTACACCACAATTTATTTGTCCATTATGCCGTTGATAGACATTTCAGTTTGTTCCTAAGTTTTTTGCTGTTATAAACAGTGCTATTCTAACAGTGCAATTCTGTACATGTGTAACCTGGTACACACAGCAATTTTCCTGAATGCCTATCTATGAGTTAAATTGCTGGATCACATAGCATGCAAATCGTCAATTTCACTAGATAAAACCAAAATGTTTTCCAAAGCAGTATATTAATTTGCATGATCACAAGCAACTTGTAAGTACACCAATCACTCCACATGTTTAACAGTATCTTATTTGTCACCAGTCTTTTACATTTTTGCCAATCTGATAGGAGTTAGGGTAGATGATCTTCAGAGACAACTTCCACTAATTCCTTCCTACTTGTACACAAATGTTGGTCCTCACAACTATAGGTGGAGTTTATTTACTCTCCTCTTGAACCTGGGCCAGACTATGACTTGCTTCTATTAACTGAATACAGCAAAAGTATCAGGATGCCTGTTCCAGTCCTAGCCTTTGGAAGGACGGGCAGCTTCTGCTTCTACCCACTGGAAGCCAGTCACCATGTTAGACCTGTGACCACCATGCTGTGAGGAAGCTCACCCCAGACATGTAAAGAGGCCATGCAGAAAAACAGAGACGCATGGTGGTAATGGTGGCCCCTTTGTCTTGTTCCAGGTCTTAAAGGGAAGAATTTCAATGTTTCATCATTAAATTTGATGTTTGCACTAGTTTTTTATAGACACTGTTTTAGGTTTCACAAAGTTTCCTTTTATTACAACTGTGCAAAATTTTTTTAATCATTAATGTTTACTATGATCAAACATTTTTTCTGTATCTCATGATTTATCATCATTTTTCACCTTTAATAGGTTATTGTAATGAATGGTAATGGAACCTTTTAACATTAACTTCCCCTTGCATTACTATGAAAAATCTCAGTCATAATATGTTATATTTTGTATATGTTACTGGATTCAGCTTGGTAATATTTTGTCAGGATTTTTTATCTATGTTTATAAGTAAGACTGGTATGTAATTTTGTTCTTTTGTGCTGTGCTTGTCAGGTTTTAGTATCAATTTAGCCTTCCAAATGAAGTAGGGCATGTTCCTTCTTTTAATGTGTTCTGAAATGGTATCTGTGAAACTGGAATTTTTTTCCATTAATGTTCATTAGAAATCACCAGCAAAACCATTCAGAGCTGGTTTTTTTCTTTTTCCAAAGAACTACTTATTGCATCCACTTTTAATGGTTACAGGAATATTTATGTTTCTAATTACTTGAGTCAGTGTTGATAAAATTTTCCCCCCCAAAGACTTCTTCATTTCATCTAATTTTTCACATTTGCAGGAAATTTTCCTGAAATCCACTTATATTTTGTATCAATACCATCTAGGATTATGTCTTTTTAATTCCTAATATTCTTTGTTTTAACCTCTCTTTTTCTTAATGAATTTCAGCAGAGACATGTCAAGTTAAATAATCAAAGAGCCAATTTTGGTTGTTTTGACCACGCAATTATTTTTATTTTTCATTTCATTAATTTCTGCACTTATTCTTTAAATATTTTCTTCCTTCTACTTTCTTTGGGTTTATTCTATCTTCTTTTCCCTTTTTAAATTAGATGCTTATCTCACTAATTTTCAGCCTTTCTTCATTCCTCATATAAGCCTTAAGGCTGTAAGACTTTGTTAGGTTATCTCTAAATTTGCTTGGTATTTTTATAGTCTCTTATCCTTTATGCATATGTTCAGTGTCTTCTTTTATTTATGTATTAAACATACTTATTTCATAGTCTTTGTCTTATAATTCCAAATTCTGAAGTCTTTGCCTTCTGGTTCTGCTTGTTTTCCCACTGGCTGTTACTTAGGGTGGCTTGTTTTCTTGAAGGTTTTGTGATTTTTTTTTTTTTTAGCTGTATACATATTTTTTTGAACTTTATCTGGAGAAATACTTTGAGGCCTAAGTCGAACATGTGGTCCTTTAGAGCCCAACCCTTTGCCAATACCGGGGGGCACTACCAACCCAGGGCCTTTTTACACCACATTCTCTACTTCACGTTTTTAGATCCTCTCACACAGCACATCCAGGCAACAGCCAGCTGTGGTTATGGATTCTCAAAACTAGTTTTTTCACCCTTCACTTGGCTCAAAGTTTTAAAATAGAAAATTTTCCCTGGTGTCCCCTGCTCTAAGTGGGAGGAGGGGCAATGTGGTAAGGTTATTTTTAGTGTTTACCCCTGCACTAGGATTGCAGCTTTTTGTGGTGGTGGTAGTGGGGTTCCTATTTGATGCCTCATCTTGAGTAGGCCCAGCCTTCTGTTTCTTTTCTCCAATGTCCTTGTGGCTAAAGCTCAACTTCATCTGTCTAACAAATGTCAACAAGAATAAATAACCCATGCTCTACTTATCACACAAGCTCCTTGCTATGGCTTAGCTTTGACCCTTCAGATTCTTTCTAACTTGAGAGCTTACAAGTACTTTTTTAAATACGAATGTTAAAAATATATTTCTTTCAGCAACAGAAACTGACATAAACAATAACCAAGCAACTGACAATAACAGCTGAGCATGAAAAGAATGGTATGTTTAACAAAGAGGGAGACCCCTATCTTCAGAAGGGTTCAGGTTACACAACTTACTAGAAAGGTGGATATGGATGGAAATCTCATTTACAGGGAGAAGTCAGACCACACCAGGGGCCAGCTAGCTCTCATCTTACGTGCCATGTCTAAAGGATTGGTAGTGACTGAATAGAAAATGATCTTGAGAAAGATTCTAAGTATCTTAAAGATTCACTGGGAAGAGTCATGATTGCTCATCAATGTACCCCAGGTATATGTGAACAAGTGAGCACTGCTCAGGTATGTGTGATTCATGAAACACATTATTCCTTTATAATTTAATGAATCATGAGTCTGTGGTCTTTTTTACCTGGAGCAAAAATAAGTTCTTTCTTTTTCTCTCATACGTAGTAAGAATGGTATATAAATAAAAAGAGGGAAGATCACAATTAAAACTACCTAAAATGATAAAGGAAATCAAAATCTGTTGTGATCAGCATACTTCTTAGTGGGAATGGCCCCCAAATCACATCCAGTTGTAGCTGACAGCACAGTATATACTTGATTCCACATATGAAACTGATTTATCTGAAATTAAAGCTCAAAAAACTTTCAACTCTATACACCTAAGCAAAGATGATGTTTCTAGTGAAAAAACTGATTTGTGCTAACTTCCACAAATACCAGAGTAGACAGTTAGTGTGGGGGTTGGGGTATTGAGAGAGAAATTTAAACGAAATTAACTTGATCCACAAAATGGTGTTTAATGGGAAGGTAGGGCATGGCAACTTCTACATACACCTACTTTATTTCATAAAAACAGATTTATAATGATAAAACTATTTCAGTCTATAAATATTAAATAGGCAGTGGCTTTAAATAGCTTTCAGACTATCACTGCCATAAGGTAAATTTTAAATAAATATTTATGCAGACAATAACCGAAAAAGGCTTTTCTAAGGGGAATATAGTTACAGGGTAAAAAAATTATATTCTTCCATAAAAATATGCCTTTTGCTTCTTTTATAGCCATAAACTCAATAAAAATGGAAAGTGATGCAATCGAACATACATGAGAACTGAGGCCAGGGAAGGTCTGTCTCCGTGATGGCCAGAAGAAAAGCCAATCGGAATTACATCACATGCTTTATATGAAGTCCATGTGGACATCAGGCACACTTCATCCCGTCTGAAAATTCTTCCCCTACTTACGTCTGTGACACAACCAACACCCTGAAAAAAACCACTCTGCCAAGGAAAACAGCTTCTTTTTCACTGCAGATATGGCCCTCATGGCTAGAAAGTGATATGCTTATTATCATGCAGTTTGGGTTATGAGGTTTGTAATCCGTCAGAGGTTTATAAGAAAATGTGTTACAAATTCAGAATAAAGGGGGAGATCTAAGGCAGCAGAGTGGCGTCTTTGGCAAACACTGAAAACAGAGAAAGCAGCTAATATAGAAATACTGGGATCAGTAGATGAAAAATGTGTTAGACTCGGAACAAAGCCTTGTACGGAAAGGAGGAGCCATCATTCTTTCCCCACCAGAAAAACAGTTATTTATATGACACGTTCCGTTTTCCTGGCTTAAGAGTGCTCCTGAAAGTAACCTGTGCTTTCCAGGGCCTCTTAGATTCAGCTCTCACAGTTCGATTCCTGTAAGCCTTTGGAGTTCCTGTAGGAATTGGAGCTTCCAA
The DNA here is from genome assembly GCA_028533085.1 of Varecia variegata. Classification (NCBI taxonomy): domain Eukaryota; kingdom Metazoa; phylum Chordata; class Mammalia; order Primates; family Lemuridae; genus Varecia; species Varecia variegata. Next base: position 159,761,010 of record CM052436.1, on the reverse strand, counting down.
TGGGAGAGCTGCACAGATCAGGAGGCCTCCCAGAGTATCGGTTCTCAGGGACAACATCCATGTGCCAAAGGACTTGCAAGATGCCAGGATTTCTGCCATGGCTGACTATATCCTGTATCCCTGCCTTTGCACTAGCTGAACTTCTAAAACGCTGCTTTTGCATTTTTGCAACCCACCTTCTACCGTTACAGAAATCTTACATCATGGTTTCTCTATGATGTTGTATTTGTAAAAGCAATTTAAGTCTTTGCTGCTACGTAATTTAATCATAGAGCTTTCAAGAGGCTATACCAGTTCCAACCATCTCTTGGGGATCCAAATGAAGGTATATGCTCTTCCACATGGGTATTTAAATTACTTCCTTTCCCTCCAACAGAGTGCTTTATTCATTTTAATAGTAATGACAAACAGTATTCCCAGACTTAAGTAAGGAATCACACTCACCTCTCAAAGTAAGAGAATTAAGAAAAATAAGTAAAGATATGAAGTATGAGCAATAAATGTTATCATTCAATCCAATAAGCACATTTTTTCAATGAAGAAAATATAAAAAACTCTCACTAGTACTTTTTAGCTAATGTTTATCAGTCTATAAGGAATATCTGCATGACACTATTAGAATTCATTTTTATTTGTACTTCTGAGAAATCCATTTTTCCCATTAGTCAGGCTAAATATAACATATATTTATTATCATCGTTCTTATTATATTCAGTTATACTTCATTAATAATAATGTTACAGTTATTAGGGACTTTTTTGAGCCAGGCAATTTAACTACATTATTTTATTTAATCTTCATTTGACCCCTCTGAGCCACCCTCTAAGGCTGGTGGTGCTGCCCCCATTTTATAGGAGAGGAAAGTGTGGTTGAGTTTAAGTCACTCCACCAAGGCCATGCAGCTAGCAAAGGCAGGCTAGAGACTCGCCATAGTCTCCTTTCAATTTCAGCCTGCACTCTTTCCACCTCACTCCACTACTCTCCTCATTCTTCTGACCTGACCACCTTTGGAACCACTGACAGTAACTAGCTATTAAAAGTTATGTCTAACTCAAGGATTGATGGTCTCTCAGACAAATGTGGGCTAATAAAGGTCATGACTTGCTGAAGACCATATAAATGTTTTATTCACCTGGATGGAGTCCATGATAAGGGGCAGCGTTTATAAATTACATGACATTTTCAGCTGTAGAAGTGACTTGAACAATATCCCATTGCTAAATGATAGGGTGGGGAGGAAAAGTTAAAGCCAAAACAATAATTTCTCCCAAACTTCTTGAGTTCACTCGTATCTGCACCTCTGGTCTTCATTCCCAGAGTGATCTGGGCACTGTCTGCAGGCCACCTTAGTACGGTGCTTACTGCACCGCACCCACCTCAGCTCAACTCTTTGAGAGACAGGGACTGCGAAAAAGAAAGGGGAAGGGAGGACTGAATAGGGAAACCCATTCTTTACTTTGGGGCAGTCCCTGAAAGGAAGTGGTTACATTCAAATCCACTGGACATTTTTCCTCTCATAGCTCTACTCCTTGATCTACGTGTTCAGTTATAATCTCAATATCTACATAGAGACGGAGAGTTGGCAGAAGCAAGCACACTTTTTGTGTTTTTTTCCTTGAAGAAACATACATGCATACACATACATACAAATGTGATGCAGTAAATGCTGGATACTATTTACTCTCTGTAATTTGCAAACTCTGCAAAGAGTATGCATGTATTTCCCAACTGATAAAAATAATTGAAACATTTATTTCTCCCCTTTCCCACTGCCTTCTTGTACAAATCTGCATCCCTCTAACTCTCCTGTGTTTCATAAGGCAACATATAAGATTAAAACCTAGAACAAGGACAGGAATATTTATGAGCAAGTAGTAGAAAAAGAAAAAAGCAAAAAAAAAAATATTTTTAATTGGTGCAGTTACTATTTTCAAAAGCAAAATGGTTTAAACAGAGGAATAGATTAAGACATCTCAAAGTCTCAAAACACTTATTTGAGGCTATTTATAAATTTAATAATTATGCATATGTAAAAATAATAGGTATTCAGGTGACTGGTCTATTTATAGCCCAAAGTTTAATTTTGAAAAATCCAAGCCAAATTCTTTAAAACTAGCAATAGCAATACAAATTAATGGAGCAGGTTACTCTAAAAATATTTTCTAAATATTCTACAACAGATGACATAATAGTAATAATAATACTATCAACAACTATGCCTGACATTTGTTGAATGCTTTCTTGAGAACAGACAAGGGACTAAGTGCTTCAAATGAATAATCTCTTTGAATCATCAGAACAACCCAATGATGTAGGTACTTTTCTTACCCCTAGTCCTTGGATGAAGAAACTGAGACTTAGACCTATTGAATAATTTAAGTAAATGGCAGCACTGGGACTCAAAACCGGTTATGTCTTAAACCCTATGCTAAAACCAAAATATCCCAATAATATTTAAATGAGTTAAACTGGCTTGTAAGAGCAACGTCTTTTAAGACAATCACCTTCCAGGAATGGGCAATAACAGCAAAAAAACAAAACAAAACAAAGAACACCAAAAAGCAGATTTATAGTAACGGTAGAAATGTGGAAGAGAGAAAACTAATATAAATACGTTAATTCTCAAGAAAGAGTAACAAAGGAATTCATTAGAAAAGCCTGAACCTCACAGTAAGTAGAAATTCCACCAAAGGTTTTCCCTGATTGCTTTTTGGAATCTATATTTCTGAACTAAAAATCTTCCGCATTCTTCTTTATTGTCCATATATTTCATGATATCACATAAAGCAGATTATGTGGGTATTTGGAAAAAGTATGTATGTAAACCGTAACTTTCTAGTTACACCAAGAATATAAAAGTTTATAACCCTGGACCGTACCTTGGTCTTCATAAACTTGGAGTGACTTTTGTAAACCTCGATTTGTTTGATCTCTTCTTCACGGTCCTCAGTGTTCAGCACACCATTGGCTTTTAACATCTGGATCTCATCCTCAAGATCCCTTATGTTTCGCTCCAATGAAGCAATTTTTGTGTCCTGTTGGTAAAAAAAAGGAAAAGAAAGAATAAAAATTGTTTTTTAAGAATCATCAAAACAGAACTTAAGAATAATTTGGTAGTGCTGTAGTACATTATTAACTATAGAGTAGATATAGCCCCGAATTCAGAATAATTTTTTTTTTTTTTACTTCTGAGGATCTTTTGTGACATTGTTTAAACTCCCAATCAAGATCATGTGTCAATATAATACAGGATTACCTAGATATGTTTGTCTGATATCTAGGAATCAAATTACCAAAGCAACAGTGATAAAAGTAATCTAAAGTGTTAAAAAAACAAAAACAAAACACCACCTAAGTGGACAGACTTTAATTTGGGATATAGTTTAGAAATGTATATTTTTGAATCTACTTGTAAACACAAAAATAGTTTGTTCATGTGTATATTCTATGGCTGATTTTATAAGGCATGCTTGGAATTTGACTTAGAGAGAAGGAAATTCAAATCTACTAAAGGGA
>CM052436.1:159744769-159756994 GCA_028533085.1 Varecia variegata | reverse complement strand
CCCATGAGGGCAGTGATTATAGCAATGAGGATGAAGTTGGGTAGGAAGACTGAAATACGTTTATTTCTGCCTTCTCCCTCCCTCTTTTTTTTTTTTTTGAATAATCTCTGGATTTTTCTAGAACAGGCATGCTATAGATTGATAGTAAACTTAGACACAGTGAGTTCTCTGATTAATTCATTCAACAAATATATGTTGGACACCTACTGGGTACCAGTCATTTTGCCAGGTGTGTGAGATGCCAGGTAGAGCTCAACAAGATTCATGAGCATCCTTCTCTCTCACATACAAAGTACAGTCTGGATCCTTGCTACTTAAAGCATGGCCACAGATCAGCAGCACTGAAATCACCTGGGGGCTTTCTCCACATGCAGAATCTCAGACCTCAATCCAGAACTACTGAATCTGAATCTGCACTTTCACAAGGTCCTCAGGTGATTCAGGTGTTCTATAAGACTGCAGGTGTCCAGAAGATACAAGGGACAAGATTGACCAATGCAGAAGAGACCAGAGCAACTTCGCTGGCCAAGTACATTTAAAAAAATATGAACCTACTTTCAAGAGCCATCCAACTTGGCATAAGTGTACAGCAACCCTGAGAGTAAACTTTCTGGAGTATCTTTGCCAGTCAGGATGCCATTATTACTCTTTTTGTGTTTGTCAAACATTATGTTCCCCTTAAACAGCAAGAAACAGATTTCAGTTCCTCTCTAGGAACTGTGAACACTGACTTGGTGAGTGGGTGGAACATCAAAAAAAGCAGTATCATTTAGTCACAAAAAGTAACAATTATGTTATTGCTGAGTGTCACAATGTGCTTTCCTTTCAAATACAGTAAGAATTACTGGTTTCATTTTAATATCAGGCCAAGAAAAAAAATAAGCAGTTTTTGCAGAGCATAGAATTCACCGTGATCACGTATCACTCTACGGACGTTGATCAACAAACTTAGGGCCAATTTGGTTTAAAGAAGACGTGATCTAATGTTCAGGAAACGTCCCTACATAATTATATTACACTTTATTTAGAATAAAATTCTAAACTATTATTACTGGATACCACAGAGGTCCTTACAGGACTAACTTTTAAAAATCATCTGGTCATAGCTGCAAACGTAACTGAGCAGCCCTGGGCCTTAGGCTGAGCACCTCCCTGCCTTCGGAAGGGTTTGCTGGGTGGGACAGCCGTGGTTATGTGAACCCAAGCTAGGAATTCCAGAAAGAAGTCGACTTAAGCCTAAGACACAGTAGGAGGAAAAACAAATAGCAAAAAATTGAAAACTCATTTGTGGGCCTTATCAAACTATAAAAGATGATGAGCTGGATTAGAAGATGACAAGAGACATGCTGTATTTGGGGGATGGTGGAGGTGTTTCTGCGTTTGTCTGCACAGATGGTGTCTAATTCTTTATGGCAAAATGTGCAAGCACAGAATCAAGTTGGACTAGGTCAAATTAAAAGCAATTAGGACGCTTTTGTCTCTCTTTTCCTGGTCTCATTTGCCTACTTCTGACTTGTTCTTCATGAAGCCCATGCCCTGGGAATGTATTCTTCCTGAGGTCCTGTCTGTGCATGTTACTAATGACCACAGGCAGAAGATGTGTCACTAGTGGTCCTTGTTGGACCCTGTGTGACCTCTGAAGTTTTGGTCTCCATGTAAGAATTCTTTCTTGTTGTTAAAGGACTCAACTCTAACAAAAATAGCTACAGATAAAACAATCCACACAGACTGAGTGAGAAGGTAAAAAATCTGACCTTTAGGGAGTCACAAACCTGGATACAAATCTGAGTTCAGGCTTTTACATTTTGGGCAGGATACTCAGCCTCTCTGTAACAAGACCATGCTCACGATCCTGTTACGAAAATTGAAAATAATGTGCAATGCATACAAAGTACCTACCATGGAACCTACCTCTAGAGAGTAAAGGGTTGCCTTTTATCCTAAGCTAACAATAGTGTAGTAAGACTCTACCAATTCCCCACTCTGTTAGATGCACAAGTTAAAGACAGTAGCTTCCATTTTCATTCCACCCTGTTTAGCTTTGTGAGCACGTTCCCAACCTTGCTAATCCTATGACCTAAGGTTGTTATGAGAATTAAATGAGAGGCAACATGTAAATCTTCCAGAATAGCTAACACAGAGCAGGTGTTCAATAAATGTTACTTTTCCTCCCATTTCTAGCTGTAGCATGTATCTATTACCTTTTTGTAACAGATATATGTTCAGTTTCCTTGCCTTTTGGGAAGTGCATCTCCCCAACACCTGCATGGTTTTAGTGGGGTTTTTAATTACCTGGCTCTACCCAAAGGCAAGTACCATGCAGCTTCTGAACACAGTGATTGGTCCAGGATTGAATCTGTGACTTCCAGAAGGCTGACCAGAGCTCTTTTAGGGGAATGACATAAATACAGGGGTAGAAAAGTTCTTTCCCTTTCTGAGAGTAAGGAAAGCGATAGGGAAAATGTGGACCTATGGCTGACTGTGGCCTTCTTTTTGCTACCATGTATTGAGAACCTACATGAATGACTGGGTCCTTAAAACATCATTTGAACAGCTACACAGAACCACTTCTGAATCATCCACTCCCCAGAATACTAAAACACAAGAGCAAGGTTTCTGTCACTTGTAACAGAAGAGTATAATGCCCAAGTAATAGTGTGAAAGGTAACACCAAAATATGCTTAGACATAATATTCTATAAGTCTACAAGCAGAGAGATATACGGGTAAGCCCACCATAGCAGAGTCAAAAAATATCTCCAGAAAGCACAGGAGCCTAATATGGGGTTTGGAGACGAATAAGATTATCACAGAGAAGGTGAAATTCTTTCCAGCCAGAAGTAATAATACACACAAAAATCAGGAGCACCCAGTATGGTGTCCAGCATATAATATTTCATAAACATGAGTTGAAAGAATAAGAGAATGAGTCTAGAGTATGTATCAAGGAAGGGTAAGAAGACAGACTGATTAAAGAGTATAGATCACATTTAGTTACAGAGGAGTTGGAAATGAAAGGAAGGTGAGGTGGAAGGATAACCGGTCTTCAGAATCAAGCTAAGAGTTTGTACTTGAGTCTGATTTGGAGTCATTTACAAGCTGGTAAACAGGAAGGCAACAAAATAGTCTTTGGGCAGTTAATACACAGGAGCCAGAATGGAAGTTGGAAGTTGAGACTGTAGAGATGATGCAATCATCAGTCTAGTGGTGAAAGAATTCTCAGACATGGTTGAGAATCAAGGATAAAGAAGATGGTGGAAGAATCACCAAAAGAAAGAGGGGTAGAAATTATGGAAAAGTCCAAGAAAATGAGAGAGTGAATACTTTCAAGAAAGAAGGGGAGTCAAAGAAAGGTGTGAAGAGACTAAAGACTAAGAAAAAATTTAAGATGTCATTGTTGACATGACAGCAGTTTCCATGGAGTTGTGTTATCGTAACTAGAAACTGAGCCCCGGTGTTTTAAATTCCATAGAGTCAGGGGTGATTGCCAAGTCACTCAACAACCAGTATGCAACAGAGCCAGAAACACCCAGAACAGACACTCCGTGGAGCACTGGAACCCAGTCTGGGAAGTCCCTGCAGGGCAAGGGGTTACCTGTTTAGTTGCTGGTTTGGGGTTCCCAAGGTAAGGGCTGGAGTTGGTGGAGGGTGGGGTATACTCGGAGGGTTTGGGGTAGCTATAGAAGTATTTCAATATCTTACCAACCAGAGGGCTGTACCTGTGCCTCTCAGTTGAGTATCGGCCCTGCATAGAAAATTGTTTCAATTAACATCAAGAGTGTTCTACATCTCCAATGCACACAAAGGAGCACTGGCTAATCAAAAATTATATGTATTTGCCTGTGACGACACACACTAAAGCAAAGGCTCCCCGATGCCAATCTGAGAACTAACTGCATCAAAATCATCTAGAAAGTGAGTAAAAACAATCAATGATTTGGCTTTACCCAAGGATATTCTCTTGGTGGTAGGGGCACAAAAATCTGCATTTATTTGTAAGTTCCTCAGCTTGGGGGGAAAAAAAACACATAAACACATCAAAAGACTTCTTTTTTATACCTATGATTTTTTTTCTCCATCTATGTGTCACTTAGACAAATGTTAAAAAGATAAATAAGTTTGCATTCTCTGAATATACAGAAAGAAACTGCACGGGACAGAAGCCAACAATGTTTCTCCATTCCAGGATTAAAAACGCAATCGATAACAACAGCAGCGATGTGTATCGATTACTTACACAAGCACTGTGCTAGCGAAATCTCATTTAATCTTCCCCATAATCCTATGAATTAAGGACTTACTTTACTAATTCAACAGGTCAGGAGACCTACAGATGGTAAATAACTTGCCCACGGTTTCCCCTTTAGTAAACTGGAATGGTTCCCTCCACAAATAGCCTTCCCTTGAAGGAAGGAAGCCACATATGGGGACCTTGCTGCCTGCAGGCCAACCTCAGGAGGGACTGGCTTCAGAGAATGTGTGCCATTCTGGTTCCTTCTTCCACAAGTACTTTTAGCCTCTTAAGATCACAGAGGAAGGTCAAAAGAAAGAGTAAAGAGGTTGGGGAGAGAGGAGAGGGAGGAAAAACATTTCAGAAACTGCTTCCAGATGAGTGGGTAGTCCCTCCGTGTGCGCAGCACTACATCCCCCAAGGATGGATTGGATGTCGTCTTTCATGTACATCTAAATACAAAGAGGGTTTGAATTCCAGCTGCCCATCCTCCAAGAACACCAGCAGTTCAGTGAAACACCACTTTGCAACACAGCAAATGCATTTCAGGGAGTCTAAAAAGACGGACATCTGACCCTTCTATTTCTCTTCCAATGCTCTTTAGGAAAAGACTGGGTGAAGAAGCTCTCCTTGCTGGCCTTCCAGCAAGCTGTACTTGCTCTTTCCCATTCCTTTTAGCCTACCCCAACGGTTGGGTTTGAGGCCTCCTTCTTAGGATCTCCAAAACATACCACAAATCCTTCTGTGTTGAACCAGTTTGTCTCATGGAAAAAAAAAAGCAACAGGCAGCGGTGGAATTCAGGCCACCCCAAGTCACCAGCATGGCCTGATGGATGTGGAAACTGGACCATGCCTTAGGGATGAGGCATGCGATGGTTGGTACACTGTCATTACTGAAACTTGAAAGGGGAAGTTCACATGAGGCCTGTGGTTGACTTCTCAACCCTGCTGGCAGGGGCGCACGCCAGTAAGGAAATTGCAATCCCTAAATAAACAATGGGCTGGGAACCTGAGCACCAGCAAGGGAGAGCACAGGGGCTGCTGGCCTGGGCAGGGCTGGCCAAGACAGAGAGAGCAAAGCTTATGCTTAAACTTTGCAAGAATGTCATGTCAACTCAGACTCCCCAGGAGGGCCTCTGAGAATCCAAATTGCTAGTCACCGAGCCTCCAGACTTAGTAGAATTTTTAAAACAGGACACTTAAGTCCAATCCCTTCATTTGCCAAATGAGAGCCAGAGGAGACAAGTGACTTACCAAATGCCCAAGAGCTAGGAAGCTAAGTCCCCAGGTCATTTATTATGCCATAGATCTCCTGGGACTATTTTTTCTCCATTGGTTTCTCCTTTTCAAGACGTTTTTTAAAAAAGTCTTTTCGGTGTGCAAACTAAGTGTGTATTCAGAGCTAAAACTCTCTGCCTGAAGTAAGCTTATTTCGTTCCTTGTCTCTGGTGGTCTTTGGCTCAAATGTACCACCACCTCTTTTTTACAGGTAAAACTCAATTTCCAAACTAAAGGGAAAGGGGATGGAGAGGCAAAGGACTCCTTGAGCATCTATTTTGTTTGTTTGTATGTTTTCTAGAAACAAGGTCTCCCTATGTTGTCGGGCTGGAGTGCAGTGGCTATTCACAGGTGTGATCATGGTGCACTCCAGCCTCAAGCGATCCTCCTGCCTCAGCCTCCCAAGTAGCTGGGACTACAAATGTGCCACCACACCCAGCTACTTGAGCATTTCTTATGTGCCAGGATTTCCCCATGCCTTAATCCATGTTAATCCCCACTACAACCCTACACAGGCCGATATCATGGACCGATTTCACAGATGGGAAAGCTGGAGCATAGGGAATCAGTAAGCGGCAGAGCCAGATTCTCAGTTTCCATAAATAACCTACGCTTTCTCCCCTGCGGTGCCTTCTTGGTTCAGCAAAAGAGAACAAGAATTTTAAAAATTGTGTAGCTTTAAGCTTTTTGATGATGGCTTTTCTTTAAGCAAACTTGTTGTTTTTCCCAAATAATAATTCCTGATCATTCCTACATAACAAATGCACATTACTGAAAATAAGAAAATTTAGTGGGGGAGGGGAGAAAAAAATCCTTCATAATCTCCCTGCTAAGAATAAATGTCAACATTCTTGTATATTTTTCCCCAAGCTTTTATTCCACATTGATATATATATAACCTCTTTATATATTAAGAATATTAAGTCTCTTACTACTAGAAACCTGAGAAATACATCTCCTAGTTGGTTATTTTATAGTTCTGTTTTTATTAAAAGTAATCAAAGTTATTGATCATTTTCTTTGTAATATTTCTTTATTTTTAATAACAGATTTATTGAGATACAATATACATACCATAAAATTCCCTCTTCTAAAGTGTGTAATTCAGGGGTTTGTGCAACCATCACCACTAATTCCACAACATTTTCATCACCCAAAAGCCCTGGACCCATTAGCAGTCATCCTTCTTTCCCCCGTCCCCCTAGGGCCTGGCAATCACTAATCTACTTTCTGTCTATATTTACCTATATTGGACATGTCATATAAATGGAATCATGTAACACGTGGCCTTTGGTGACTGGCTTATTTCACTTAGCATAATGTTTTCAAGGTCCATCGATGTTGTAGCACATATCAGTATTTTATTACTTTTTATTGTAATAAAAAGTATTCCAGTATATGCAAATAGTATTCCACTATATGCATATAGCATATTTTGTTTCTTCACATATCAAATGATGGGCATTGGGTTGTTTTAGCTTTTTGGCTATTATAAATAATGCTGGCATGAGCATTTGTATATAGTTTTTATGTGGACATATGTTTTTAATTCTGTTGGGTGTATATCTAGGCATAGATTTAACATTTTGAGAAACTGCTGAATGGTTTTCCAAATTGGACTGTACTGTTTTGCATTCCCACCATCAACATATGGGGGGATTCCAATTTTTCTACATCTTCCCCAAGACTTGTCACTATCTTTTTTACTTTAGCCATCTAGTGAGGGAGAAGTTGTATCTAATTGTGGTTTTGGTTTGTATTTCCCTAATGACAAATGATGTTGAGCATCTTTTTACATTCTACATTCTTATTGACCATTTGTATATCTTCTTTGGAGAAATATCTATTCAAATCCTTTGCCAATTTTTAACTCAGTTGTTTTTTACTATGAATCATTCTTTATTTTTAAATTAACATTTTAATTAAACTGTAATATACCTAAAACAGTAGCCAAATCACAGGTGTTCAGCATGATAAATTATGACAAAGTAAACACACCTGGGCACATGCCAACCAGATCATGAAACAGAATATTACCTGCACTCCAGAAACTTCCTTTCTGATCCTCCCAACCTCCATACCCTCCCCCCACCTCCTCCTTCAAATTAACCACTATCCAGATATCTAAGACCACTGATTAGTTTTGCCTATTTTTGTAACACATATTGTATATATTCTTTTCTGTCTGGCTTCTTCCAACAGTGTTTTGGGGGTGGAATTCAATTACGTTGCTGCATATAGCAATGGCTTGGTCCTTCTCATCGCCATAGAGCATTTTACTGTAGAAATATTCCACTATTTATTTATCTACCCTATTGTTGATGTTTATGTTATTTGCTTCAAGTTTTTCGTTTTTCTACATCTAGTTATGTTTTGTACTTTTTCATTTAAATTAGCTCTTATACAACCATTGTTAGATTTGTCCCTAGATATTTTAGGTTTTTTAATACCATCATATGTGATATCATTTTCTAAATTTCTAGTATGTAGAAATAAGATTCATTTTTAAATATTGACCAGCTATTTGGATAAATTCATTTACTAATCTTATAGTTTATATATGGATTCATTGACATTTTCTACATGCACATTTATGGTGCCTATAATACTATTGGTTTTATTTCTTCCTGCCTAAGTCTTATATATAACTAGGTTGTCCAGAATACTGTTGAATAGAACTGATGGTAACTGACATTCTTGTCTTAGTCCTTATATCATAAAGAAAGCTTTCAACATTTTACCCTTACATTAACTATGACACTGGCTATAGCTTTCTTGTAGCTACACCTTATTAGATTAAGAAAATCCTCCATTTATAATCTGAGTTCCTTAAAAATTTTTTGCGGGGGCATGGATGGATGTTGCATTTATCCAATGCTTTTCCTGCATCTACTTATATTATAGTAATTTCTCTCCTTTATCCTGTTAATGTGGTAAATAACATTGATTGATAACCAAATATTAGTTTAACTTTGTACTCCTAAAATAAAAACAATTTGGTCATGTCATTTATTTGTCACTGGATTCAGTTTACCAGGATATTTAGTATTAACATTTATTCAGGAGATAGCTTGTGATTTTCCTTTCTTCTAATGTGTTTCTTGGTCATTAATGTCAAGCTTATGCAGACCTCGTAAAACAAGATGCGGAGTATTCCTTTTTTTTATTCCAGAGGAGTTTCTGTATTATTGATCTAATTTCTTACCCATACATTTGCTACAATTCCCTAAAAAAAGCCATCTAGGCCTGGAGTTTTTTTGTTTGGTTTGGGTTTTGGGGGTTTTGGTTTGGTTTGGTAGAAAAATTATGAATACTAGAATCATTTCCTTTAATATATAGGACTACTCAGACATTCTATTGCTTCTCATGCAAGTTTTGAAAAGTTGTGTTTTTAAAATAATTTATCCATTTATCCAAAACTTCACCTTTATTATCATAAAGTCATTAATAAAATCCTCTCATATTTTTAATGTTAATCAGATTTATAGTGATGCCCCCCTTTCAATCCTGATAGTGGTTATTTGTGCTGTCTCTACTTTTCTTGATGATTCTAACCAGGATTTGTCATTTTTGTTAATTCTTCAAAGAATCACCATTTGGCTTTGGTGTTCCTATCTAGTATATCTATTTTCCATTTCATTAATTTCAGCTTTTATCTTTCAACTTTCTTACGGTTTAATTTGATCTTCCATTGCTTTTAAACTTAAAAATTCCTTTCTCAACCAAACTGAGTAATTTGCTCTTCCCCAGACACTCCTTATACTTTCCAGCCTCCTTGTCTTTGCTCTTATAGTTTCCATGTTGATAAACCATGCTTCCCTTTATCAAAATTATGCCAGTTTTTCAAGGCCCTCCTCAAATGCTACATCCTCCCAGAAACATTTTATGCCTTCTCTTATTTGATATCCTCTGGAGTCCCCATAGTCCATTTTGTCCTTCTTACGTAACTTTTATTACTTGATTGACATACTTCTTTCCATTAGCTCCTTAAAGACTGAGAGCTTAGCTTTTCTGAAAGGCTCACCATGGTGCTGTGCACAAAATAGCTGCTCACTAAACACTGGTGTTTGTGATTCAGGTTCAAGAGTTATATTCACACAAACTAACCCAGTTAATAGCAGGAATTATTGACTGGCAAACTCAGTCAAACATTTAGAGTTAAATACGTTGTAAGAAGAGTTTGAGTAAAAAAGGAAAGAAGTCTCATCTTTTTAAAAAAAATTCTTACTTGCTTCTAAATGACAACCATATATCATGCAGAGCTAACATTTAACTTGACATTTTGCTTTTTCTGGCCATCACTTAAAACCCGCAATTTTTTCCCTTATTTAAGGAAAATAGTTAAATGGGACAAAGTTTTATTTTTTTTCCAAGTTGAAAGATGAGAAGATGAAGAAATTTCCTAAGGAAAAAAAAATGAGCTAAAGGATAATTCTGGTACCATAAGTGAATAGTGCACATCAAAAACACAGGGCTTTGCAAGTTTAAACAAGTTATCATTCCACACTATTAAAAAGACTTCAGGGCAAGACTTAAAATCCACAGAGAGAAACAGGGCATATGTTGGCCGCCCTGTTTGGATGCCTGATAACCTACATGTAAAAAGGATGAGTCTTGCCTTATGACACAAAGTACAGCTCTGCGGCTTTCCAAAAATATCGAATCGGCATCTCCAGTTCTCATGAGCTGCCTCTGCCTGTTCTACGGTGCAAAATTCAGCACATAATTTCCAAAGTAAGTGTTGTAAGAAAAATCATTTGAATCTATGGGCCATCTTCAGTAAAAAGCATACAAAAGGATAGAAAGTGCAACAGCTTTGGGGAGAAACTGCAGCTGCCAAGAGACTAGCTGTAGGACCTTGGGTAGGTTGCTTATTCTCTCTAAACCACAGCTTTCCCATCTCTGAAATGGGGATAATTATGCCTATTCACAGGTTTCCTGCACAAGTGCCACAGCCCGCATGTGAGGCAGTGGTGTCCCCACCATTGGGATGTGGTGCAGGTGACATTTTTGTTATTAGTGTTGCTACTGTTTTTAATAGCCACGAAAAGAGTAGGTGCATATTCTTAAGGCCTAAAAGCCATCATAATGGCTTGGCTAGAAAAACTGGGCTTGGCACAAATTTCTTATGACCACAGCATCCTGGGAGAAGAAATAATTCTAAGTAAGACCCAAACAAGTAATAGTCCCAAAGATCAATGAAATAAACCTAGGTAGACCCTAGAACCAAAGAAAACATGGCAGTCTCTTCATCTGTCTCTGACTAGATCTCAGGACTCAGATAAGTTCACGATGGGTACTGGGCTCTGTTCAACGGCCACCGTTTGGGTTATAACTCTCTCCCCCTTCCTAGTTATGTGACCTTCAGAAAGTTGTCAAGTAGTAGCTCTTAACTTTACAAAGTTCCAGTACATCCCTTGCATACCCTGTGGAACTCAACAGGCTGAATTTGACCAAATACCAACACATCTTTTAAGGGAAACTGAACCCAACTGCGGGTCAGACCCATGCCGAAGAGCAGTCATCTGCCTGGGCACAAACACAAAGTGTCGCCTTTAGTTTTAATAACAAAAAATCAACCTTCCCACTGAAGTTGCACCTGAATGCAAAGTGATATTCTTTCATCAACAGCACCAATATACTTCAGCAACTTAGCAGAGCTCAATCTTGCATTGCTTATTATTTGGTTCCAATAAAAAAACCTAGTGGGGAAAAATGTTACTCAAGAGGAACTACTTAAGGCACACAAGTGCCCTAGTGGGTCATGTGACTGGAAAACTAAATACCTACAATCCTCAGTCCCCTTACCCACAGAAATACTGTAACATAGTAGCATTGTGCCTCTGCCTTCTAAATCCACTTCAGTTAACAAGTGCACCAGATCAAGTATGTTTTCTGAAACTTTTCATAAAACCCTATGTCACTCATATATGTCCCATTCAATAAATTCTGCTGAAAATTTGATAATTTCTGCTCTGCTAGCAAGAAAAGTTTGTTTTTCTTAATGAATGAGTACCATTTAACGTATTAAGCAAATGAGAACTAGGGAACTCTTACGTATTTTCTTTCCAACCTGGGCTGTTAAGTTTAGAGTGAAGTTTTATGCTCCATATCAGTAATTATTGTGACTCTAAAGGTTGGATTTTTTGCATTTTTTTTTTAAAACACAATTCTCCGTGCCCTTCTATGGGTGATTATTGGAGCTGCTGCAACCATCTTGCTTGAACAGGCAGAGAGAAGCTGTCTAAAAATAAAGCTCACACGATGAAAGCCAAGATAAGAGACAGGATGAGAAAGTGAGATCTGCTAATAACTTCTGAGCCCCTGGATCAAGCCATGCCTTTTTTTTTTCTTTTCCAGTTAAGTGAGCCAGTAAATTTCCTTTTGGCTTTAGCCACTTTGTAACAGATTTTCATTCACTTAGAAGTTCTAACAAAGAAAAAAGTTTTTGAGATTATCTGGCTAGTAGTGCCATTACTGTCATTCATTTTCTTTTTAAAAAAACAGATACAGCTTTATGAATGACCCAAGAAAATGAAACTTTTGAACATCATGTTTATGTCATGTCAAATTTATAATAATCAAAGGAATTAACGTTAAAGAAAGAACAAAAGGGAAAACAAGCCTTTCAGCTGCCATTCTTATTGACAGATCTCCACAAAAGCAGAAAAGAGGAGCTTAGTAAAGAATCTTCAAACACAAAAGAAAAGGAGGAGC
>CM052436.1:159732333-159744669 GCA_028533085.1 Varecia variegata | reverse complement strand
CTACAGAGCCAATTTACTCTAAGAAAAGTCTTTTTAACTTTAAATTTTATCAAGGCACTAGATGACACTGATGTTTACCCAAAGCTACAACACAAAAGGGTCTCAAGTTCCACTCACCAGGCTTTGAGGGTCAGTTCTATTTAGTGGTCAACTCTAAGCTTTGTACAATGAGTTTCCAACATTCCCTCCAATTTCACAGGGGTGTAATGTACAAAAATCAGATGAGGTCACAGCCTCCATCATGAGCTACACACATGGCCAAGGAGATGATGCTCCACCAGCTGCCTCCATAACTCAATTTAGGTACGTTGAGTATAGATGCTAATGGGACCCAGACTTCTCTGTGACAAGACAGAAGGCAGTGATTTCATAAATTAACAAGCATCCAAAAAGACAACAGGAAAACTCCAGGCTCAGTTTCCTTACAAATATATTGATCTTCATTTATCCTAAAAATATATTTTTATTCCTATAAAGCAGCATCACTGGCATCCATAAAAGAAAACTCCAGGCTCAACTTATTGGTAGTATGTGGATATGAATTTTCCCTAAAATCATGTTTTTATGCTTTCCCATGTACATAGCCTAAATGAATGTTTTTATTTACAATTTTTTTTGTTTTATAATAAAACATGCTAGAAACAGAAGACTAGAAGCAGATTTTCTATTTTAAAAAGTAACAAGCTACCAATTGTCTTTGTATAGAGGAAAATATCCACCACATAAGGAGGTATGTCTCCCCTGGTTTTCCTGGTTTCTCCAGAGGTTTCTGGAACTCACTCTTCCTTTTGTATTTTTTTTAAATTATAATTTGGAAGCAAACCGTTCATACATCCTCTTCTCCATTACTATTTGTGCTGGGGACTGGGAAGGTGGGTGGGGAGGTGGTGGTGGAAGAGGGATTAAAGCACCCTTTGCAAAAAAAAAAAAAAAATAATAAGTCTTTTATCCGTTTGTCTTTTCATTTTTCCTCTTTTTTTTTTTTAAGCCTAAATCAAGTTTCAAGTTTGGTTCCAATATGAAGTGAGGATAAAATCTCAATTATGAACCACTACTCCCTAAGTATAGAATATTAAGTTTCTTTTCAAAATAAGTTAAAGTTACACAAATTCAAAACAACTGATGAACCAGGATTAACAATTACTTTTTAATCCTATTGACATTTGGTTCCTTCAGTGATATTTTTCAAACCAATGTGCTACAAATACATTATGAGTGCCTTGACTCATGTAACCTCAGTTGGGGGACATAGAGTTTGAAAGCAAATGTTCTGTATTATTTCCACCAAAGTCCACTTGGATGAAGACATTGTCATTGACTAGAAAAATAAAAATCCCAAGTCAGAATTGTACATGCCAAGAACTCAATAGCTTGTATTAGTTTCTTTTTTCCCCAGGACTTGGGGATTTTTTGGCAGATAATTCAAAATCATATGCTGCAAGAAAGACAGAAAAATCATTATCCCATCAGTAAGCTTCAGAATTCTCTTATAGACCCATAGTGACCAGCAAACTCTCTCAGTTATTAAACTCACATGTGGAGTTTTCAGATTGCAAACATCTTTATTATGAAAATATTTTTTCTTAATGGAATGATTTAACTCAAAAATTATTTATTCTTGAGATAAATACTTTAGTATTTGCTTCTTTCTGGTAACAACTGGAAGTAAAAAGACCTCAAATTTCTAGATACTGGCAAAGCAACTGAGTTTCATTTACATCTGTTTCTTAATCATAGGTCACGGCTTGGCCATCCTCATTTACTTCCTTAGTCCTTAAATGTCCTCAATTCATCC
Source organism: Varecia variegata (assembly GCA_028533085.1). Taxonomy (NCBI): domain Eukaryota; kingdom Metazoa; phylum Chordata; class Mammalia; order Primates; family Lemuridae; genus Varecia; species Varecia variegata. The sequence continues at coordinate 159,742,874 of CM052436.1, read as the reverse complement.
AGAAGGATTTTTTTCTATTCCTTTAAATAGTATATCTCTATGCCTTCACAGCTAAAGAAGATACTTTGTGAGTATTTAGTAAATTATTATTACTTCCAGACTTGGTTAAGAGAAAATACTGGGGTCACAAGAAGATATTATTTTTTTTTTGAAAAGTAAATTTTGCTGATAGCATAATGTTAATTATTTACTGACTCCACTGCATGTAAAATAACTTCCTTTTGCCAAATCCTAATTTCTCAAAGGTGTCTTTTCATTGTAATGTCAATAGGAGGAAAAATAATTCTTCTAGCTTTAGTAATTTACTTTTATAACACACACAAAACCTCCCTTAGGGTTAAAGGCACTGACCATGCTCTGGAAATGAACCCAGCTCCTTTCAGCCAATGGATACTTGAGATCTTTACTCTTTTGCCCAGAAAAGGCATCCTAATTAAAGGGCCAATAAATTAAATGTGCTCAGGAAGGCAAAAAGACCCAGAAGCAAAGCACTCAGCGGGGTGCCTAGAGCACAACACAAGGTTCATTTCACATGTTTATGTTAGGCACCACCAAGGTAGAACAGACTCCTAGCCACAGATATTTTTGACAAAAGTGCTCTCAGCTCCTACCTTCATTTCAATGACAGTCTGAAGAGCCTTCGTCTTAGCTGGCTCCGCCTGAAGTTGGCTTCTTCGGTGCAATTCCTGGGGAGGAACACGATAGAAATAAGCTTGACGGTTCATCCTTCCGTTACAACATGACCTTTACACAGGCACCACACAGCCCACTGGGTCCAGCTTCCCTGTGCACAGACATAAACAAGCCACAGGTGCCTCTTCCCCCACACTCTTTAGCATCCCTCCTGCCTGGAGCCTGCGTTCCGGTGAAATGCTCCTGGCACATGCGCTATTTCTGAAACTTCCATCAATAATTAACGTCAACTGTGACAAAGCCAGCAAGTAATCATAGTCCAAAGACTGTTCAACACTGGGGCTGATGCCCAGCCATCAAATCATAATTTACTAAATTACATTACTCTGTGCTCCCGGTATAAATACAGCAAGGAAACAGAGGACAGAAAATGACTAACGTGGTTGCAAATCAGCTGCACGCATGGCATTTTGCTACCGAGGTAGGTTTGAAATGAGCAATTTAAAACCTTTTCAGTACAACTGTGTCACTTTCTGGAGTGATCTGATAAAACCCTGTGAATCCCTTGCTTCCGAATTAACGGTTTCAGTCCTTGTTCAAAAATCACATCTGTGGGTGATATATTTATGTATCATGATGCCAAGAAATTAAAATTGGCATTAATATCGACAACGTTAGAGGAGAGACAAAAATGGTTGAAGCCAGATGTGGACCCAAGAACTCCTGGAATGATGATGAAAGTTTCTTTAAGTAAAAAGCAAACAATATACTTAGAAGTTTAAGCTTGAAGGCTCATTTTTTGCATGTTTCCCTTTAAAAAAACAGTTCTATCAAGACTTTGAAAAGTTGTCTCAGCAGAAGGGAAGAGATAAAGAACGTTGTTTGTTCAGTACATGCTTTGCTTTTCTTAATAACTACTAACAGCTTTGTGGGAGCAGGCAGTGGCAGGGGTAAACAAAAGTGCTCACACACGTCCATGCCACTGATACAGGTCACCTATGGGATAATTCTATCAATACTTATTTCTGCTTCCAGAAAAATCAATTTAGAGTCACCACGGGATAGTTCTTTTAGAACCACTGGACCACAAACATTTAAATTAAAAAAAGGAAGGAGGACTGATATAATTTCTAGCTTTTTCCAAGTAAGGGCATTTAAAATTAACTTTACCCCACCACGACCATCTACCATCACTGCCATTCCAAAAAGATAGGACATATTAATGTAAAAATTGTTAGAAGAATCAAATCCCACAACTAAAGATAGTGCCATCCAGGATAAGATAAGCACATGTCCTGCGACCAGCACTGGGAAATCACTGCTAGCTACAGCTCTGGACGGGGGTCTGAGAATAACATTTTATTCTCAAAGTCATCACTGATATAAATCGGCAATCTTGTGTGAAACTACTTCTCAAGCTCCAATTTAAAAGCTGTACTTCCTAATTATTCAAAATGCTTTCACAACAGTTAGGACATTTCCCTCCCCCACCGTATCCCCGGAAGGGATGGAGTCAAGTATTACCAAAACTATTTTATGAATAGAGAAACAGAAAGAGATCCTGTGTGCTTTTGGAGGCCCTGGACTGCAATGATCTGGCAACACTGATGTTTTTAGGCTCCCTGGAGATGGCAGAGGTTTTGTGAAGGAATGATCCCACAGACAGCTGTCCTTTATTGGGCAACCATGATGTCCCTAGGACTACTTGTCTCCAAGCCTCAGCACTAACAAATGAAGACGACAATTTGTATGGTGAGTCCAGTGGGCTGCTGGACATTTAACAGCCAGCATCCACCATGGCCAACTGCGAACTACTGAAGTGGCACCACTGAATGCAGACCTGGGAAGAGAGGCACAGCAGTACCTCCACTGTACAGTATTCTCCACCACACAGACACAATACATGTAATAACCTCAAGATCCTAGATGATAGTAAAATGTAATAAAAAATAGGAAATTATGAATTTTTAATATAATTCATTTACATGTGAATTTATATATTTAATTTATAACAGTTGTTATAAGTTTCCAATATTCGACTTTCACTATTCAGTCCAGTCCAGCTCCAGCACACCATTGGGGGGATCCCATTAGGGCTTCAACCTCCATAAAAAAAGCTTCTTAGCCCTCGACATTACTTCCAAGATTATTGGAGTACACTGGGCCAATAAAATGTCATAGAGGGGAAAACAGAAAGTCACTTGTCAGAGTAGCTCTGTAGTAAGTGGCAGAAGAAATGCATTTCACAGGTCACCAGTTGTGATACCCCAGGTGGCTTCAAAATCAACTTTTTTAAAAACCCAAGAATGAAATTCATGAAAATTTCACAACATACTCAATCCCAATTCTAGAATAAAAATTATATGATAATTTGAGGAGATGGGTTAAACTTGTATAAAACAAGTAAAATAATCTAGAAACAACTAAACAACACAGTGAGAATAAAAACCATAGAGTAAAGGCATTGTGCTGCTGTAACTTCTGCCAAACACGAAAACATTATTAAGGGTAAACATGCAATAAAAAGGCTAAACTTGCAGCAATAGTTTTGCAAAAATGGAAACAGAGTTTGCTTTGCTATAATTACACAAATTCTATTACGATACAAACCAGTTCAAAATCCAGATTGGACCCTTACCCTCTGTGTCACTCCTTTAAAAATAAAATAAAATAAAATCTCCAATTACCTGAGAATTGTAATTTTCACTGTTGTTAAATCCTGAATTTATAGTTTCCAGGGATCACCTTAATTCCTAAGGTGTCAGATAAATGAGGATTGTAATCTGTTTCCTGATTATATGGATTGTCTGAAAGTCCCATCTCAGACATTTCATCCATCTCTGAGATCTGGGATTCTTAAAATAACTCACTCTGATTGTGGCAGAGAGGATCGGTTGCCCAACATAGATTTGTGCTCTTCTTCCATGGTGCAGAGTTGTTGCTAGGAAGCCCCACAATCACTATTCTTATATCTAGATGGAGCCATGGGACTTACTTCTGGGCAGAAGAATGTGGTTAGAAATGAGGAACTCCACTTCCATGGAAACTTCCTAACTAGTCCTCAACTCTCCCTCTTTTCCTATCGATTGGCTAGAAGGGAAGGGCTCCAAGACTCAAGAAGATGGCAAAGCCTCAAGATAAAAGAAACCTGCATATCTGAAACACCATTTGAAATGCCTGCTGAGCACCTACATGGGATGGTGGTGTGAATGAAAAATAAACTTCTATTAAGATAAGCCTATGAGCTTTCAGGCTTTTTATATAGCGATCCCAGCTCTCTCTGCTTTAACTAGTGCAATGGCTGCGAGAAAAAATACCTTATCAGTCCTGTAACATGATTGCATGCCAAAGTTTTCTGAATAGACAGTAAGATGAGGTGGTTGCAGGATGCTCCAACTATAACCTTCTGAGAGATGCACCCATTATGTACTAGTCTTAAACAACGAATGAATTTCCCCAGGAGCATTTAGTGTTCTCTCATTTAGGTATGAGTACAAGACTTAACTTATTCTGATAGTTTTTAAATGACAGCATTATTAATAAATCATCAAGTGCCATGCTTCTTAAACTTTTCTGAGTCACAGATCTCTGTAAAAATCAAATGGAATATGTGGATTCTCTCCAGAAATGGACACAAAACCACACACAAACAAAATGGTCTGCACTGTTTCAAGCTAATTCACAAGGCCTGGCTCTGCACCCCAGAAGTTCGCCTCTGAACCAGACTTTGAGCTAAGAACCACTTACTGAGAGGAAAGAGAGTGGTACTAGGAGTCAGAAGTCAGGAGCCTGCAGTGCAGCCCGAGACCTTGGGGACACCACTTCCCCTCTCCGATCTGCAGATTCAGGAACTTTGTGAGTGAGTTTCTAATGCCCCTCCAGCTATGAGAATATCCAAATTTTTAATAGGTAGCTAACTCTGACATGCTGATCCCTGCCTGGTATTTTTAGTTATATTCATTCTCACTTTTAAAAGCAAAATAAAACATAAGAGAAGAAAATTGGCAGCATCACAAAATTTAGTATCTCACAGTGACATGGATCCCCAAGTTATATATTTTCCTATAATTCCATTAGTAGGTTGGCAATAGCTGGTCTAAAACTGCCAACTCCTTTAGGTAATCGACGTGGAAATATACCAAGAACCTAGAATTTTGAGCATGAAATCTCAAATGGCTCATCAGAATGACACTTCCTGGCAGTTAATGAGAGTCTAGAGTCCAGTGAGTTAATCTGGATGGACACTAGCTTCCAAGATGAACCTGGCAGAATAATGTTCACACACACCACATACTTTCTTCAGTAGACTCAAAAACAAAAACAAACAACAACAACAAAAAAAAACCCAAAACCCCTCGATATTTAACTTTCTTTCCAAAGGTAATTACTATTTTTATCTGGTCTTTTCCCATTGCTGTTCTGGAAATCTATTGCTGTGTAACAAACCATCCCAAACTTAGTGTTGTCAAGCCACCGCCATTTCATTATGCTCATGAATTCTAGGCCAGGAATTCAGGAATTCACAATGGGCAGAGTAGGGATGGCTTGTCTCTACAGTATAATGTCGGAGACTGGAACAAGTGGGGCTGGTGGATCCACTCCCAAGACAGATTCTTCACCCATATGTCTGGTGCCTTGGCTGGAAAATGACTTGAAGACTGGGATTAGCTGGAACTATCAATCTGAGCACCTACATACAGCCTCTCCACATAGCTTGGGCTTCCTCTCCGCATGGCAGTGGAGGGTAACCCAACCTCTTACATTTAAGTATATGGACTCCAAGAGCAAGAGTTCCAGCAAATAAGCAAGAGACTGTATGGCCTTTCATTACCTAACCTTGGAAGTCCCATAACATCACTTCTGCCTCGCCCTCTTTATTGAAGCAGTCACACAAGCCTGCTCAGCTTTCAGGGAGGAGTGCCAAAAAATTCAAAGCCATGTTTTAAAACTGTCACCCTTATGGAGCAAAAACAATTCATGAAATCAACAGGAAAGTAACACTGTAGTCTCAAACTTCAGTTCACATAATGTCTTAAGATATAGCAGATTCATATATTCAAATAATAATTTGATACAGGAGATGGCAGAAATAGAGCAGTAAACCAAAACAGACCAATACTGCAGCCTTATAGGTTTTTTATTCCAGAGTCAAGTGGAAAGAAAGGCAAAATAATTACAAAAGGTGACTAAGCCAGTTTGTTATAAACAATATAAAGGAAAATAAGTCAGGAAGGTAGAATGGGACCTGCTAGGGAGGAGCTTATCAACTGCTATTTTAAATAGGGTAGTGAGGGAAAGCATCATGGAAAGGTGATACCTGAGCAAAGATCTAAAGGGAACCAGGGAATGAGTTGTGTAGATATTCCAGGCAGAGGGAACAGCAAATGCTAAGTGTGTGGCTGGAGCTGCCTGACGGGTGGGGAAAGTGGTAGGTCAAAGAAGTGCAGGTGTTGGGGAGGATGGGAGGAAGGATCCTCCAACAGGAGTGCATTGTGGGGACCCGGATTTTATTCTGAGAAAAATGAAAAGACTCTGGAAGGTCTGAGCAAAGCCAAACCAAGATATGAGGCATGTTCTTAAACTGTATAGTTTCAGCAAGGTGGTGGTGGTGGTGAGGACACAACCAAAGGGATTAATTAGAGGTAACTGGAATAACCCTAGCAAGGGATGACAGAGACTTGGACAGGGTAGCAGGGTGGAGGCAATGAGGAATTGAGTTGGATATGTTTTCAACAGGAGGCTGACTTGACTTCCTGACAGACTGCCTGGGTACTAGGGAAAGAGAAGTAAAGGATAGCTCCGAGGCTTTTAGCCTGAACAAGAATGGAGGTGAATTACCAAGTTAGAGAAGATTGGCCAGGAGAGGTGGAAGTTATGGGAACCAAGACTTTGATTTGATTTTGTTAAGCCTGTGAAGCTATGAGACATTCAAATGGAGATGCTGAGTAGCTGACTGAATAGATGAGTCTGGATTTAAGAGCAGTGTGTGCTACATTTACAAACTTGGGATCGGTGAATAGATAGCATTGAAAGCCCTGAATCTCGATCAGATCATCTAGGGGCTGAGTACAGGGAGAAGAGACGTTGGAGGACCGAACTCAGGGGTGTTCCAACAGTAAAGGGTCTGGGAAGTGAGGAGCAAGCAGCAAAGGAGACTGAGAAGGGACAGCCACTGAGTGGAAAGAGAATGAAGAGTGTGACATCCTGGACGCCAAGTGAACAAGGTATGTCCAGTAACCCCCTGATCAATTGCTGCTGAGAGATAAATAGGATGAGGTCAGAGAACTGACCACTGGATTTAGCTACATCAGATCATTAGTAACCTTGACTACTGCAGTTTTGGTGGATACTGTGAGTGACAGTCTGACTGGAACATGCTGTGAGTAATGGGAAGGAATAAGAGCATCCAATTACTATATTTGCACAGTATGCTATTAATATTTAATGGACCATTTCTTTTATCAAAACTACTTTAGATGTGTATACCCATGTTCATAGCAGCAATATCCCAACAGCCAAAAGGTTGTCCATTAATGGATAAATGGAAGAAAAAATGCCCTATATACATACAATGGAATAATATTTGGCCTTGAAAAGGAAGGAAATTTTAACATCTGCTACAACATGGATAAACCTTGAAGACATTAGGCTACATGAAATAAGCAGTACTTATAAATACCGTATGAGCTCGCTTATACCAGGTATCTGGAGTAGTCACACTCACAGAAACAGAAGGTGAAATGGTGGTTGCCAGGGACTGGTGGTAGGAGAGGTGGGGAATTGTTGTTTAAAGGGTATAGAGTTTCACTTTTGCAAGAAGAAAAAGTTCTAGAGACTGGCTGCATGACAATGTGAATATACTTAACACTACTGAACTGTATACTTTAAAATGGTTAAGATGGTAAATTTTATGTGTATTTTACAACTAAAAATTTTTTAAAACCATAAAACTGTTGAAGTCCCACAATCTTCCCCATCTCTACACTTCCAGGAAGTAGCCATTATCTTAAAGTCAGTGACTATCTTTCTCATGCAGGTTTTTGTGCTTTTATTACATATGTTTGTCCTAATAAATAGTATAAAGCTAATAATACAATGAACTGCTTTTTAATTTACAGAAATACCAGCTGTCCATATTGCACAAAGCTCTTTTGCATTTTAGTTTTTACCTCAACAATATTTATGTTTTCAGAATTTATCAACAATATTAAATAATTGTGTAAATAAGTGTTTCCTACTCTTTTTTTTTTCCATTACAGTGTTTCAATAAACTTCCCAGTAGAGGGGGAAAAAACTAACTCTGTGTTAGATAAGATATCTTATATGCACAATAATTCTCTTCTTTCTAAAACATGCTGTTCCTTCTGCTGGGAATAATCTTCCATTCTTTTATTTGCTTTTGTCTACAGGGGCTGTCAAACTATAACCCACAAGCTAAATCCAGCCCACCACCTGTTTTGGTAAATAAAATTTTATTGGAACACTGCTGTGCCCATTCATTGACATATTGTCTATGGCTGCTCTCATACTACAATGGCAGATTTGAGTAGCTGTCACAGACATAGAGATACTTATTATCTGGCCATTTACAAAGAAGTGGTGGTTTAAAATATGTCCATAAATCCTTTGACATTCCCTTAATAAGGTAAAACCTAAATACCTTGCCCTTCAGTGTGGACTAGACTTACTAACTCACTTCTAACAAATATTCTAGAATATGGTGCAAATGACATGTGTGAATTCTGAGACTTGGACATAAAAGACATTACTACAGCTTGCTTCTTGCTCACATTCTTGGATCACTTGCTCTGGGGGAAGCCAGCTGCCATATCACAAGGATATCAGTCTGTCCTATGGAGAGGCCCATGTAACATGAAACTGAGGCACCTGCCAACAGCCACGTGAATGAACCATCATGAAAATGGATCACTCAGTCCCAGTGAAGCCTTCGTATAACTGTAGCCTTGTCCAACACCCTGAGTGCAACCTCATGAGCACCTCTGGACCACAACTACCCAGCTAAGCAACTCTCAAATTCCTGACCCACAGAATGTGCGAGATAATAAATGTTTGTTGTTTAAGTCTGGAGTAATTTGTTATGCAGCCAGCGATTAAAAATACATCATGGGAAGGTCTTTAACTGACCCTCCAGACTAGTCTACATCCTATACTCTCATGTACTCTCATAGCATTGTGTACCTTTCCTTCAGATCACTGAATATGGCTACAATTTTATGCTATTATAATTTATAAAAATTTTTTTATCTCAGCATATTACGGGGGTACAAATGTTCAGGTTACATATATTGCCTTTGCCCCATCTGAGTCAGAGCTTCAAGCATGTCCATCCCCCAGATGGAGCGCACTACACCCATTAGGTGTGAATATGTCCATCCCCTTCTCCCTCCTCCCACCTGCCCAACACCCAATGAATATTACTACTAAATGTGCACATAAGTGTTGATCGGCTAATACCAATTTGATGGTAAGTACATGTGGTGCTTGTTTTTCCATTCTTGTGATGCTTCACTAAGTAGAATGGGCTCTAGCTCTACTCAGAATAATTAATACAAGAGGTGCTCGATCACCATTGTTTTTTGTGGCTGAGTAGAACTCTATGGTATACATATGCCACATTTTATCAATCCACTCATGTATTGATGGCCACTTGGGTTGTTTCCACATCTTTGCAATTGTGAATTGTGCTGCCATAAACATTCGAGTGCAGATGTCTTTTTTATAAAATGTCTTTTTTTTCTTTGGGCAGATGCCCAGTAATGGGATTGCGGGATCAAATGGTAGTTCTATTTTTAGCTCTTTGAGGTATCTCCATATTGATTTCTATAGAGGTTGTACTAGTTTGCAGTCCCACCAGCAGTGTATGAGTGTTCCTATCTGTCTGCATCCACACCAACATTTATTGTCTTTGGACTTTTTGATAACAGCCATTCTCACTGGAGTTAAGTGATATCTCATTGTGTTTTGATTTGCATTTCCCTTGAGGATTAGAGATGTTGAGCATTTTTTCATATGTTTGTTGGCCATTAGTCTGTTTTCTTTTGAAAAGTTTCTGTTCATGTCCTTTGCCCACTTTTTAATGGGGTTGAATTTTTCTTGCTGATTTTCCTGAGTTCTATATAGATTTTAGTTATCAGACTTTTGTTGGATGTGTCGTATGCAAATATTTTCTCCCATTCTGCAGGTTGTCTGCTCTCATGATAGTTTCCTTGGCTTGCAGAAGCTTTGTAATCTGATCAGGTCCCATTTATTTATTTTTGTTGTTGCTGTGATTGCCTTGGGGGTCTTCTTCATAAATTCTTTACCTAGGTCAATGTCTGTAAGAGTTTTTCCAACATTTTGTTCTAGAATTCTTATGGTATCATGCCTTAGGTTTAAGTCTGTTATCCACCAAGAGTTGATTTTTGTGAGAGATGAAGGGTGTGGACCCTGTTTCAGTCTTCTACATGTGGCTATCCAGTTTTCCCAGTACCATTTATTGAATAAGGATTCTTTTCCCTGGTGTATGTTTTTGTCTGCTTTGTCAAAGATTAGATGGCTACATGAGGATGGTTTTATATTTGGGTTCTCAGTTCTGTTCCATTGGTCTATGTCTCTGTTCTTGTGTCAGTATCATGCTGTTTTAGTTACTATAGCCTTGCAGTATAACTTGAAGTCTAGTAAATTGATGCCTCCCAATTTGAGTATAACTTGAAGTCTAGTAAATTGATGCCTCCCAATTTGTTCTTTTGGCTTAAGATTGCTTTTGCTATATGGGGGTCCTCTCTGGTTCCATAGGAAGTACAGAATTATTTTTTCTAGATCCGCAAAAAATGATGTTGGTATTTTAATACGGATTGCATTGAATCGGTAGATCACTTTGAGTAGTACTGACATTTTAACAATGTTGA
>CM052436.1:159687045-159731833 GCA_028533085.1 Varecia variegata | reverse complement strand
TAGAGATGCCAGCAGGGGATGGCATATGAATCAACAGCGTGTTCCCTGCACACCCCCACGGTCCAGATGGCTGCAGATCACAGGAGCAGAGGGCGGCTCCTACACAGATGACTTCCCTGGCTGGAGACACGTGCCACACTCCAGGCCATGAGGGAACACAGTGGTGGTGGTGGCAGTGGTGGTGACGGTGACATTTTACAGAAAAGGGCACGGTCTTTCTTTTGCTGCAGATTTTCATTTCAAACACTTATCTGTAATAAAACCTCACAGCATAAAATACTGAGGGCTCACAGAATCGGAAGGCACCATGGGAACTAGCTGATCCAACTTCTTGTTCACAGCATAAATCCCTTTACATCCCTGATGTCAGTGCCTGGGCTGAAGCTTAAAAGGTTTCAGATTGAGGCAGTCACGCATCCTTGGAGCAGCTCTGACAACTGGAAAGTTCTCTCCTTACATATCTGCTCCCTCTGACTCTCTTCCCTTTGGTCTGGTTCTTCATTACACAGAATTTATTAATACCCACACTGGCCATTCACTGACATCTTGCCATGTCCCAAGCACTGTGCTAAGTACTTGACATGAAATACCTCATCTAATCCATACCCCAAATTTAGGAGGTGAGCACTCATCTCACACCCACTTTTCAGGAGGAAACCTGAGCCTCAGAGAGGGTAATGGAGCAGCCGAAGACCAAACCACTGGAAAGCAAAGCTGGGGTTTGGGCCCACATCTGCAATGTTCCAAAGCTCAGCCAAGCCCTTGATGTCTACAGGGTGCAGCCTCCACAAAACAAATCTACGTCTTTTTTCCTAAGAGTGTTCTCCAAGTATGGGAAGCCAGCCCACCTCTTTGTTCTCAGAACTTTCCTTCTTTACATGAAATACCTCCAGGTCAGTCAGCCACTCTTGATACAACACAAGGACTCCAATAAGAAACATCCTGGTGACACTTCTCTGGGAAGCCCCAGCTTCTAATCTTCCTAAAACATGGTACCCAGAACTGGCCACACACAGCCTGGCAACAGCAGGGTCCACTGAGTCCATCCTTCCACGTCTACTCAAGCAGCCAAAAACTGGATCAACCATGTCAGCAACTGTGAACTGATACTGTTCTGCAACAAACCAAGATGCTCCTGAATGAGAAATGCTGTGTCCACAAATGTGTGGGACGAGGTAAGCGGTGCTCTTCCAAGGGTCTCCCATGAGCAAGGCTGGGGCAATGCTTTACACGAGGATGGACCTTGGCATTGCCCATGGAGCTTTCCAACACTCGGCTCACTGGCACCACAGATGGAGCCTCTTACACCATCACCCATGCCCTCTTTTGGAGCTTTAGAGTATCAAATGGTGAACAAAACATGTTGGTGCTGCCTGCAAGCCAACCCTACACCAGCTCAAAGACCTTGCTGTCCAGTGTTTGCAGCAGGTTCTGAGCAACTCTGGAATATTTTATTGTACTTGCCCTTATTATTTTATGAAAATCAGTGGAAAACTGAAGCAAAAGGACTGACATAAGTGACAACAAGCCCAAGCCAAAGGACTGAGACAGGTGAACTACTGGTGAACTTTGTAATTCAAAATGGCTCATCGTTAGCTTGATCCTGACACTGTAGCCAGGCCTCAGGTATGAAGCTAAGCAAACAAAATCGTTAATGCTGCCAGAAAGAGATCCCTAAAGGCTGTGTCTAAAAAATGAACGTAATTTGGGATTTTAGAAATTTTTCACATCTCTGGGAACAGTGTTCCCTTCCTCCAGTAAAACATGCAAGCACAATAACTGACTTTTTTGAGTTGCTCCTTCTGGCCCTGCCACAACTAGCTGTGAACCCTTGGGGAGGGTGCTAAACTCTTTCTGTGGCTCTCAGCCTCATCTGTAAATGAGCACCATAGCTACACCCACCCCACTGGGTTGTGAGGATGAAATGGTTACCAGGTGCAAGGCCAGCTGGCAATGGTGCCTAGAAGAGTATCTAGAACATAGTTCAATAAAAGTTAGCTGTTGAATGGTTATTTAATAGCATGACCCATGAAAAGTTAACATCCTCATGACAGTCTGGAGTTTAGAGGGCATCAAGACAAGTCATTGTAGAAAGGGCCAGGAGTTAGAAAAGCAGCACGCACCCTGAGAAGGGGACAAGAACAGTCGCAAGCTGAAGATGACCCCCGGATGGCAGGGGGGCTCCCTTTGGCAAAGTGTGGGAGTGAGAGGCAGCCTCAGCAGGAGGGCAGTGACGGGGCACATGCAGAGTTGAGACACAGGCAGAGCTGGCCAAGGGCAGGCCCTGGCAGAGACCTTGCTGGGCAGACTGGCCACCAGAGGCAGTCCAAGGGCAGGCTTTCTGAGTCGCCGGTCTAGCTCCCCAGCATGCAGCATACCTTCTGGTAAGTGGCTAAAATAACAGCACCTAATATCCGTTTCCAAGTATCCTGTCTATGCCTGAGCTAGTTTATGTCCTCTTCGTGCCATTTCTCACACAGCCTTCGCCCACAACTCTGGGAGGTCCTGTGATTATCCTCATTTTACAGATGAGGGGACAAAGTCCCAGGGAGGTGAAGTGACTTGTCTAAGTACTCAGATGAGGGATAGACGGATAAATGGATAGACAGGTGGGCAGGCAGATGAAATAAGGTGGCAACGTTGTCTCAAACCCAAGGCAGAAACTATTTCCTAGAATGACATTGCACATCACCCTCCAATCTCATCTCCCCCCATAACTGCCCCAATGTTCCCCCAACTGCAGTCACACACTCACCCCTCCATACTCCTCCTACCCAGACTCCAGGTTCCCTCTTCCCCAGGATGTCCCTTCTATACCTTCCCCCTTCATGGAGCTCAGGTTGGGACCCAGGCAGCAGATGGAATCACAACAAGATGGACTTGATGCTGCATTACCTGAACCAGGTGACCTCCCTTCAATGAGAGGGGCAACAGAGTCTTAACTTGGAATAAAGCTGAGCCTAAAGAAGGTGACCTATTGGCCTCTGTAATGGCCCAACGGAGAGATGGAGAGCTTTGGAGACTGAGATTCTGGCAGACCTTAACCTAGTCCACAAGAAATGCACATATTTGGCAATGGTGCCCGTTTTCCATAAGGCTCCCTCCAAGTAGTACCACCAAGGCCAGTAACCGTCCCAATGGAAAGGGTCCCAAAGGCAGAAATTCTTTGAGTTGCCCCCACCTATAAAACTGCCTACTCCATTTTGGTTCTTCTTTGCATATAATTTTTTAATTACTTTGCAACACTAGCATATGATGGATTGGCAGCCTATACTAATAATGTTAGGAAAGATAATTCACTAAGGCAGGGAAATGTTCACAGTAGCTTAAAAGAGCAGTTTAGAAAACAGTGTGTACTCTTTGTTTTAATAAAAAAATTATAGAATATATATTTTTTTTCCTCTTTTCCTCCTCTACTCTGAAGGAATAGAATATATTTTTAAATTGACTAAAAGAATATATATCCAGCCAGGTGTGGTAGCTCATGCCTTATAATCCCAGCACTTTTGTGAGCCAAGGCAGGAGGATTGCTTGAGGCCAGGAGTTTGAGACCAACCAGGACAACATAGCAAGACCCAATCTCTAAAAAAATAAAATTAGCTAAGTGTGGTGGCATGCACCTGTAGTCCCAGCTGCTTCAGAGGCTAAGGTAGGAGGATAACTTGAGCTCAGGAGGTTGAGGCTGCAGTGAGCTATGATCAGGACACTGTACTCTAGCCTGGGCAACAGAGCATGACCTTATCCCCTAAGGGGGGGAAAAATATAAACATATATATATATATATATGTATCAAAATGCTACCAGAAATTAGTTATAAGCAATTGTAATATTCATGTTCCCTTCTTACAAATATGTACTTTCTAAATTGCCCAAAATGAACATGAATTAATTTTGTAAGAAGAATTTACACAGTGTTTTTTTTAAACTGCCAACGCATGAGCTCATTTTCATTGCGACAAAAACCCAATGAAGCAAGTATTGTTATTATCCTCATTTTGCAGCTGGGGAAACTAAGGCTCAGAGAGGTTAAGTCACCTGTCTAAGATCTCAGAATCTTGTGACTAGTTTGAATCCAGGGGCCAAACTTCACAGCCCAAACTCTGGGGCTCACAGGAATGGCATGAACAAAAGTATGACAATAAGATAGCCAAGTTAAGAACATTTCTATGCCTATAGTCCTATTTGGTCTTCATAGTTTTCTGTGTGAATTAGGCAAGGCTACCACCTTTATCCCCAGACCAATAAACTGAGACTAGGGAGGTTAATTAGCTTAGGAAGATCATCCAGTAAGGTACCTATCAGTTCTGGTCAAATTGTTCATTGCTTTGGTGTCTATATTTTCCATCAAGCCACACGGTCCCTAAAGGCAAATAAAGCGTCTATTTTGATCACTGCCCACTGCTATATCCAGTGCCCAGCACACAGCAGGCATTCATATAAAAATTTTTTGAAGGGTGAAAGAATGACATTCAGAAAAAGTGTGTACTGCGTTGAATAGTGCCCACTCCACCCTCCACCCGAAAAATATATGTCCACCCATAAACTGTGAATGTGACTTTATTTGGGGGGAAAAAAAGGTCTCTGCAGACATAATTAAACTGAGGATCTCAAGATGAGATAATCGTAGATTACCCAGCTGGGCCCAAATCCAGTGATGCCCAATGTGCTTATAAGAGAAAGGCAGAGGGAGATTTGAGACAGAAGAGGGAACACACAGACACAGACACATAGAATGAGGCCATGTGACGGTGGAGGCAGAGACTGCAGTGATGCAGCCACAGCGAGAACAGCAAAGGAGATGGCTACAATGGAGACGGAGGCCAAGACTGGAGGGAGTGCAGCCACCAGCCAGGGAGCACCAAGGAATGCCAACAGCCACCAGAAGCTGGAAGAGGCAAGGAATGGATTCTCCCCTAGAGCCTCCAGAGGGAGCATGGCCCTGCCAACACCTTGCTTTCGCACTCCTGCCCTCCAGAACTGTGAGAGAAGAAATGCCTATAGTGTTAAGCCACCAGGTTTGTGGGACTTCGTTACACAGCCCTGGGAAGCTAACACACAGCACTGGTGGAGGCAGCACACGACTATACTGATGCCACACTCTGCAGCAGTTTGTAGCACTTTCACAGACGTTAACTCATCTGACCCTCACGACAGCCCTGGAGGAATATGAGTAAGGTTGTTTGGCCCAATTTCCAGATCGGCATGATAAACTAGTAGTTGGACATGGCTGGTAGAGGGGAAAATGTAGGGTAAGGGGCATTCAATTCACATTGGTCTTAAATACCATCCCCAAGGGCTCAGGCTTAGTTGTGGGCCTTGTGAATCCCAAGATCAGAAATACGCTCAGGGTAGATGAACAAGGCAGCAACCTGGAGGCTGGGGAAGTTGAGGAAGGCAGGTCATCGGGGGCTATTTCAATAACTGAGGAAATGGGGTCCCGCACCAAAGCGAGGCTGTGAGCACAGAGAGGAGACAGACGTGAGGAACAGGCAGCCACACTGAGGGGTGCAAACAATACAGCTGCTGTTTACTGAACCCGTCCCGTCGACCAAGCCCCATGCCAAATACTGACCACATTACTGTATTTTCTAAGCCTCACAAGGTAACTGGCTTATTCCCATGTTAAAATGCAAATCTGGGGATGAAGGAAGTTGCCTGAGGTCACCCCACGTGGAGCAGAGCGGGCCCTGGCACCTGACTCAGGCCCCCACCTGTCCCACTAAAAACTGTGGCCACAGAATAATTGTTTGTAAGCAGCTGCTGGTGGAGGGGGCATACAGTTATTTTTTAAAATGCTAATTATAGTGTTACAGCTCTTTTAGAATTCGTCTAGCAGGTTTTCCGGTCCTCACCAGAAGACACCCCCCAAAAAAATTTTTTTAAATGCTAATTGTAAGAGCCACATGATCATTACCAAAAAATAGTGAGGTTTCTCCTTTTTTTTTTTTTTAACATACAGCCATGCATTGCTTAATAATGGGGATATGTTCTGAGAAATGTGCAGTGTTGGGCGATTCTGTCTTTGTGTGAACATGACAGAGTGTACTTACACAAACCCAGATGGTATAACCCACTACACACCTACACTATATGGTACAGCCTACGGCTCCTAGGCTACAAACCTGTGCAGCATGTGACTGTACTGAATACTGTAGGCCACTGCAACACTGTGGTATTTGTGCATCTATTTGTGCATAGAAAAGGTACAGTAAAAATATGTATAAAAGTTAAAAAGTGGTACACCTATAAAGGGCATTCACGAAGAATGGAGCTTGCAGGACTGGAAGTTGCTCTGGGTGTCAGTGAGTGGTGAGTGAATGTGAAGGCCTAGGACATTACTGTGCACTACTGTAGACTTTATAAACACCGTACACTGAAACTACACTAAATTTATAAAACATAAAGTAACCGTGCAATGACATAACGACAACTAGTGATGGCATCACTAGGCAATAAGAATTTTTCGGCTCCATTATAATCTTATGGGACCATTGTCATACATACGGTCTGCCATTGACCGAAATGCCATTATGTGCCACACAACTGTAATGCTTAAAAAAAAATTAAAATTTACCTGTAATACCACTATCAGAGAAAAATGCCATCAACAGTCTACATAGGCATGCTTCTGAATTTTTTTCCCATGAACGTGTGTAGGCGCCCTTTATCAGAAGGGGATATGTTCTAAGACCCCTAGTGGATGCCTGAAACCATGGATAGTACTGATTCCTATATACGCTATGTTTTTTCCCCATACATACATACCTATGATAAAGTTTAATTTATAAATTAAAATAGAATAATAACTATATGCCAGCATCACTACTCTTGCACTGTGGGGCCATTATTAAGTAAAATAAGGGTTACTTGAACACAAGCACTAAGACACCAGACAGTCCATTTGATCACCAAGATGGCTACGAAGTGACTCATGGGCGGGCAGGGTAGTGTAGGCTTGGAGACGCTGGGCAGAGGGATCATTCACATGCCCAGAAGGACAGAGTGAGATGGCTTGAGATCTCAAGATGCTACTCAGAACAGCAAGCAATTTAAAATTTATGAATTGTTTATTTCTGGAACTGTCCATTTAATATTTTCGGACCAAGGTTGGCCACAGAAAGCAAACCCGTGGATAAGGAGGAACTACTATATATGAGTATGCACGAGGGTGTGTGTTTGTATGTGTATGGGTATGTGTATGGGTATGTGTTCTTTTTAATTAAAGTAAGACAATACTATACTTGTTGTGAGGAAGTCTACTGTCCGCACTAACCATTACGTCCTAACAACTGGATCCTTTGTATAAACCTGACCATCAGGGCAGCCCAGAGGTGGGCAAAGGGGGCCCAGGGCACAGTGGGAGTGGACACCCGCAGGGGTGGGAGTATTTTAGCACTGGCATTGTTTAGAAACACCAGAGCACTTTGATAATATATGCATGCTGATTTTTAGTCAGCTTACTATTGTTCTAAATCTTCCACAGACAATCCATGCTACTATGGCCTGTATGTGGGGAGGGCTGCATCCACTGCATCGCCCCACCCCCACCCCAGTGAGCCACTGCACCAGGGAAGATGGTGGCTTGGGTGGGGGCAGGGGATGGAGGTGGTTCATCAACTACACAACACAACAGAAGGTACATACCACACGCTCTTTAGGCAAAGCAAGAAGACCACCCCCCACTCCCTCCTCAGAGATGTTAACAAAACATGTGAGATAATACCCACTATATCCTTTTGATTTTGACAGGAAAAGCACTAGAGTAGGTAAATTTAAGGTATATTAAAAATACAGCCCCTCCTCCATCAAATCCAGACAACTGCATTGACAGGCAGTTCCCCTCTAAACTCACCACTGAGCAAAGGACAGATCACTTTCTTTCTTCTTTTTTTTTTTTCTTAAACATATCAAATACCAAAACTTCTTGAGATGAGTTATTGGGAAGATATAAGGAAAACTGAATAAACTGCTCTAAAAATAATCACGCTGTCCACAAAGACACTACTAGAGTTAAGCTTCTAACAACTACAGTGGTATAATTTTCCTGTTGGCCATTCCCTTGAAATAATAATTGAACTGGCAAGTCCATTCCTCATAAACACTTTCATCATCTTTGGCTTGACGAGGCCTAGCTACTGAGCCACAGATAAATGTTTCTTCAAGACAGTAAATCATCAGCCATATGTTAGAAATTACCCTTACGCCCCTATAAATGGAACTATACCCCCCTCTGTCCTTTCCAAAACAGTGGAAGGGATTTTTGGCAGCCAGACTCACATTAGAATCCCCCAGAATAACACTGCTAATCCCCAATATGACACTTTGAAGCCTTCAGAGTCATATTTCACAATAGTATTTTCACAGTGTCTGTGGAGACCGTATTTATAAAAACTTATTCAAAACAATGAAAAATGATAACTGGGAATGGAGCTCCAGCCACCTCAGGTGTGAGAAAAACTCTTGGCATTGTCTGTGCACATGCTGAGACACAGGCATCATCATGAGAACGGCAAAATGTCATGAGGGAAAGCCCAGGCTCTGCAGCCCCAGTGGCCTGGATTTAAATCCTGACTCCACTAATTTCTAGCTGTGTGACCTTGGGCAACTAACTTAACCTCTCTGTGTCTCAGCATCAGTATCTGTAAAATTGGGATGGTAAGAGTACTTGCTTCACAGGGTTATAAAAATTAAATGTGATAATACAAAGGCTTCCACACTTTTTGGACACAATTTTATGTAACGCATCTTAGAATAGGCTTACTACTGTATAGCAAACGACTCGAGGGACAAGTTGAGTCAAGGTTTTTACATGCAAGGCCTGGAAGCAGAATATTCACTGTTGCTCATATTCTATTAGGTAATTAAATATGAAATGTCTGATTTGCAATCAAAAGTGTAACTTACTGTATCTCAAACAAGAAGCAGTATAATTAATCAAAGTTTGTGCCTAAACTATAGAAACAGTTTTGCCATCTTAACAGTAGCTTGATTATGCCAGCAGCGAAGAAGCCTGGAGAGCGAGTGGTAATGAAATCGTGAAAGGCGTTTTCCACAGCTTGTTGAGAACTGAATATTTTTCCTTGCAGGAACCAGTCTAAAGTCTGCAAAAAGTGGTAGTCAGTTTGTGCAAGGTCTGGCGAATATGGTGGATGACAGAGGGTTTCCACGTTCAGCCTCTGTAGTTTGATCGGCATTGTTTGTGCGACTTATGGTCAAGCATTGTCTTGCAAGAGGATTGGCCTGTCTCTAATTGACCGGTCTTGGCTGTTTAATTACAAGCATCCTCATCATTTCATCCAATTGGCTGCAGTAGACATCCACTGTAATAGATTGACCAGGTTTCATGAAGCTGTAGTGGGTTAATAACCAGCGCTGGGCCACCAAACAAGATACCAGTAGCTTTTATCGATGAATATTCAGTTTTGGACTATGTTTCGGCACTTCATCTTTATCCAGCCACTGTGTTGAACGCTTGCGATTGTCAAAAAGAATCCATTTTTAATCACATGTAACAATATGGTGCAGAAATGGTTCGCCTTTGTGTCATGACAGCAAAGAAAGGCAAGCTTCAAGATGATTTCTCTTCTGACACTCATTTAATTCATGCGGAACCCATCTATCCAGCTTCTTTACCTTGTCGATTTGTTTCAAGTGTTCCAATATTTTTGGAATAGTAACATCAAACCTTGCTGCTAATTCCTGCTTAGGTTGAGATGGATTTGCTTCCGCTACAGCTTTCAGCTCATCATTATCCACCTTTGTCTCAGGTCACCCACGTGGCTCATTTTCAACATTAAAATCACCAGAATGGAACTTCTCAAACCACTGAGGTACTGTGAATTCATTAGCCACATCCTTCCCAAACACTTCATTGATATTTTCAGCTGTCTATGCTGTATTGGTTCCACAATGGAACTCATATTCGAAAATGACACAAATTTTTGACTTATCCGTGATTTCACAAAAATCACTCTAAAAAAAAAAAATTTGAAAGATAGTCACAAACCAAAATGTGCGTTTGTAAGACTGAGGATGTACCCTGACAACAAAAATAAAACAAAATGTGTCAAAGTGAAATGTCAGAGATATCAACTGTCAAACTTAGTACTTAAGGAAATTGGACATTTCATGTTTAATATTAGACTATAGTCACATGGACACACATGCAAGGGCATCTGGGAAATGTAGTCCAGTGATGCAGAAGTTGCGAAAAAGAGAGGAAAAAACCTGTGGAACAGCAGTCTGTACAACATGTATGTAACAGAAACTGAAGTTTCATGAAACAATTCCTCCACTTACTACACATGAGATTCTTGTTTTACTCCACTCCATTCCATTCTAACCTATTTCATCTAAAACATGTTGGTCTTAATCCAATCAGCTGATTTTCACAATCCGCTAATATTTCACAATTCACCATTTAACCAACAAGTGTTAGCTGCTGCTATTGGCAGTGGCTGTTGCCAGCGGCCGTGAGCAAAAGGACAAACTAGACACTTTAAAATTTTTCCAAAAATTCTTAGCATTTGAGTTCACAGACTCGACAGTGATGACATGCTTCAGTTTTGACTTTAGGTTTTAGGAGTTGTAAACATGCGTCCAAAAACACCGTTCACAATTCCCAGAACCTGGGCTGCCTTTGGAACAGATAACTAACTATAACCATACACCGTAGGAACTAACAGGAACACACACACGCACACACACGTGCATGCATACAAATGGACAATGACCACTAAAAAGTGACCAGAGAAGACAAAGAAGAAAGGGCCAAGAGAAGAAAAAGGGAAATTTGTCCACTCTGGACATGCAACACTGGCACAGAGCCTAGCCCTAAGGAAGCACAAGGTTCTACTTTCTCCATGAGTGAACCAGTGCTGTGTCAGGTCTTGCTCTCCGTATCTTTGCCCTAGAAATTCCTCACAGCCTGTGCATGAGTTAGTAAAACGGTCTTTCCTGGCCTACTTAATGTGCTAAGGCAGGGATGGGGAACCTGTGGCTCTATAGGTCCTTAAGAGCTCCTCAAGTGCCGCCTTTTGACTGAATCCAAATTTCACAGAATAAATCCTTTGATTTTTATTAACACATTTTTGTTCATCTTTTACATTTTTATTTTTAAAATGAAAGTATTTAAAGTATCTAAGAATAAAATAAGTTTTAACAAAATAATCCTCCCAGATTGATCAGCACAATTAGAAAATTAGTACGCCATAAGGGTTAAATGGACGGCTGCTACACTCATGATTTGGTTTTAACTTCCCCTGCCTGATTGGTGGGTGCCACAAGAGGCTGGTTGGCAAGAGTTTATGGGGGTCGAGTACACCAGTCTGTTATCTGCTTTTGACAATGGTGCACTGTGTTTCTGTTTGAAGTGGAATTTGTGAATAGTTGCACAGCTCGACGGTGTTTTTTAATTCTGTATGCTTAAAAGCCCATCATGTCAAAGAAGACCAAGAGAACACTGAAGGAAGAAAACAGATTTTTTAAAGAGAATAGGGAACTACAATATTATCTTGTTTCTGCTAAAGATAAGATGATTTACTTGCTTTGTGATACTGTAATACCAACATGAAAGAAATTCAATGCTCATCAGCATTATAACACTGGTAAGGACCTCAAATATTTTAAATTAGAGAGAGAGGCAAGACAGGTGGTATTGCAGAAATTAAAAGATGAAAAGCAAAAGCAAAGGTAATTCTTTCAAGCAGCAATGAGACCTGGAAATAATGCCACTGAAGCAACTTATAAAGTAGCTTATAT
This sequence comes from Varecia variegata, assembly GCA_028533085.1. NCBI lineage: Eukaryota > Metazoa > Chordata > Mammalia > Primates > Lemuridae > Varecia > Varecia variegata. The sequence continues at coordinate 159,720,073 of CM052436.1, read as the reverse complement.
ATTCGGGGAAAAAAGGGAAGCCATTCAAGTGATGTAGAAATTGTGAAAGAATGCATTGTTGAAGCTGTAGGATGCTTAGATCCCAGTAACATTTCAAAGTACAAGCAACTGCCTCTTTCGAGGAGAATCGTAACTGATCGGCAGTATGAATTAGCCTTCAACCTAACAGAACAACTTCACGCAATACCTCAAAAGGAAAATATGTATTATTCAATCACTTTGGATGAATCAACTCAGCACAGGTTTTATATTTCATTCGGGTCATAACAGAAGATTTTCTTTGCTATGAAGAGTTCCTCACTTTGGGCATTCTTGCGAACAGAACACGGGGAATAGATACCTTCAACAGCTTTCAAAATGAATGTCATGAAGTTGGACTGAATTTGGTAAATTTAGTAAGTGTATGTACAGATGATGCACCTTCCATGACAGGAAAACATGAAGGGTTTATTGCACAGATTAAAAAAAAGTATTAACAGATGCAGATTCTCTCATTTCTTTTCATTGCATCTTGCATCAGCAAAATCTCTATGCTAAAGCTACTATTTTAAGTGACATTTCACAACAAGTTATAACTATTGTTAACTATATTCATGCAAATGCAACACGGCATCATCAGTTTTATAACACGCTAAAGTTGAAGGATGAGGTATTCAGTATGGATTTACCATATCAATCTAAAATGCATTGGCTATCACAGAGACAGGTGTTAGCCAAAATTTTATCTCTGTGAGAATAGTCCAATTTTATGAAGAACAGAATCAGCAATGTGAATTATTAAAAGAAGATTTCTATAGGAATGCAGCATTTCTGTGTGATATCATGTCAAATCAAAATGAGTTGAATATTTCTTTGAAGTAAAACTAAGTCAATATATGATATGTGGCAAAAAAAAAAAACAAAAAACAAAAAAAAACAAGCATTTCAAAAAAAGCTATCTTTTTTCAAAACACTTCCTGAAAATGAAATTTCGGATGAACATTTTCCCCAGTAAGCAAAGGTCATTGATGAGCAGGATGTTATATGCAAATCATTTGAAGAATTTGCAGCCATTATAGACCTATTAATTGGAGAATACAATGCAAGTTTCATTGACTTTGAGAATCATGACATCACACCCAAATTAGCACTTCAGGCTCACCTAGTTGATATCCCACCAAGGCACCTAAAGAACTACAGATGGAACTGATTGAGCTCTCAGTAGATGCCATTTTAAACCCATTATTGGATGCTCAGAAAGATCCAATTGAAATATAGAATAATGCAGTAGAATACCTATGCCTTTGGCAACATTCCCAAAAAATGCTTTCTTGCTTTTCAAGCACTTATTGCTGCAAATCTACATTCTCCTACCTAACCCAAAACAAGACGCCCTTAAGGTCACAAATGACTGATACCCATCTAGAGGATGAACTGAAACTGCAGACCTCCATGCTGCAACCAAATATTCAAATGCTTTCCAACAAAAAGCAGACACAACAAAGTCATTAAAAGCTTAGTTAACTTTAAAATTAACAAATAATTTTCATATTTTGAAATTATTAAGTACATAGTAGTTAGATTTTTAAAAAGAAATGTACATTTTTAAGTATATCTAATTGAAGTTTCTTGAATACAGCCTAATTTGATTACAGCTAAATTAACATGGCCTTTGGGGAAGCTGTGTAAGAGTTCAAGATAGGTCTATCTGAAATGCACATGGTCAAATGTGCATTTCAGATAGACACCCAGGACATGCTGCAGCTGCCCTGACCTGAGGTAGGAAGACCAGTGAGAAGCCTGCTTCAGTAACAGGCTGGAGAAGATTGTGGCCACCCGAGCTAAGGTGGAGGCAGTAGGTAGAGAAAGAAGGGCCCTGAGTCAGAGTATACACAGAAGTCCAAACTGTTAAGTTTTGGGGACTGATTTGGAGATTTTATTAAAAAAAAAAAAATTCCCCAAGGAGGATGCTCAGATTTCTGATTTCGACAACTGAGTACATGAATATGCTGTTTGTTGAGATGAAAAATACAGAAAGAGAAAAAAGGAATTTGATGAATTCGATTTTTGTACAAGCTGTTTTTGAGGAACCTGAAGCTCAGTCAAAAGATGCCCAGGTGGTGTTGGAAGCATGGCCTGGAGGTGAGGGAAGAGTGCCGAGGAGACCCAGATCTGGGAATTATCAGCAAATGAACAATGGTTAGAGTCAGGGGTCACTCTGGAACTGGGACCAGACTGTAAAAACATCATGGGCCACCCCGACAACCCCATCCCTGGGGCCACCAGCCCACTGTACAACAGAAGGTCATGGTGAAGTGAAGTATCCCAAGAATGGAAAAAAAAGCACCACATGTACTCACCATCAAATTGGTTTCACTGATCATCATCACCTAAGAGCACATTTAGGAACAACATTGATGGGTGTCAGGCAGATGTGGGTGGGGGAGGGGATGGGTGTATACATACATAATGAGTGTGATGCGCATTGTCTAGGGGAAGGACACGTTTCAAGTTCTGACTAGGGGGGTGGGCAAAGGCAATATACGTAACCTAAACTTTTGTACCCCCACAATATGCTGAAATAATAAAAAAAAAAGAAGGTCGGGGTGAGAGGTGGAATGAGAATGGCCTTAGATGCTCACTAGGCATAAGAGGAAACAGCATAATGCCCAGGTGACCTTGGACTATGGCTCAGTTTCTTTATTCATTCAACAGGTGAGCATCTACTCTACGACAGGCACTGTGCCAGGGACTAAAGAAACCATGGTAAACAAGAGAGACATGGTACCTACCCATGGTCTGTTGGGCAAGGCAGCTGAAAACAAGGAAGCAAATTTAAAAAGTCAAATAGGAAATGCTATGAAGCCAACCAAGGGGGTGTTGAGGCAGAGAATACCAGGGAAGGGGAAGGACCTACTTGGATTACAAGATCAGAGAAAACTTCTCTTAACAGATAGCATTTAAATGGAGACCTCAAGATGAGAAATAACCCCACCAGCAAGGGTAAGCAAAGGGAATTGAATTTTAGACAAAGGCAAAAGAGAGAGACTGGATGTCTGAAAATCTGACAGGTAAGTGTGCTAGAGCTGAGAAAACAGGGGTGCAGTAAGGAAGAGTTAGATCATGAGGAATTTGTATTTCATTCTAAAGGCAAGAGAGAGCCACTAAAGGTGTTCAAGTGGAAGAACAGCATGATACACCTCACACGTTTAAGAACTTAAGTCTGGCTACCATGTGGAGAACAGAGGAAGGAGGAACAGTGAACTCAGGGGCACCAGGTAAGAAGTGCACAATGATGGTGGTCTACACAAGAGGGTTAGCAGGGGAGGTGGAGAGGAGGCATATGGCTTTGAAATATAACTGGAAGTACTGCCATTAGGACTTGGTTATAAATAGGACGTAGTGGGTGTGAGGAACAATTAAAGACAATTCCTAAGTTTCCAACTTGAGCAACCGAGTGGATTGAATACCTATCTCTCAAGGTCATTGTGTGTATCACCCGGCACCTGGGCCAGCAAATTAGGTGAGCAGCTATAAACAGGGGGCTTCCTCATCATCACTGCATGACTCCTCCCCCACAAAACCCCCACACAGAGCAGGTTTAATGACTGTTCTGTCCTCATTTTCCACTCTCTTCCATCACACAGCATCCAGGACTTTGCTCTTAACTTCTTTCCCACACACTTTTGCCTACTCAAACACTCAGGAGGGCAAAAAAAAAAAAAAACAACACCACTACCCAGTGTCTTTTTACTAACAAAAATATCTTTCCTCCAAGCTCTAACAAGTTACTCACATTAGTCAGTTCCTCCCACCAGGACCACCCTCACCCAACTGTGAATCAAAAAGCATTCCCATCCTCGTGTCTAAAACTCCAAGTGGCTCTTGGCCAAGGATGTGAGTCTAGAAATTCCCTCAAGCAAAATTCATAACCCAGAGCCTAGTAATTATTTCCAATAATATTCCTCACATTAACACCATTTGTCTGTTAGTAACTGAGCTAACTTTCTGCTGCTTAGGCCAAGGTGACTTGAGGAGAATATTCGCAGATATAAATGAGGGATTGCAAAGACCTCAAGCACTACACGCAAGAGGGAAGCAGTCAGTGGTTGCGGGAACCAGGTTGTACCAACCAGGGAGCTGATATTCCCAACTCTGCATTCAAAGACATCACGTTGGCAGCTTGAAATCGGACATGGTGGGAGTAATTACACCACAGAAATCTGCAAATGCTACAAATCAGGTATTGCCCCCCCCTCATCCCTTGTAAGAGCCAGTTGTTAAACATTTAACTTGTCGGAGTTCCCATCACTCATCTCGCTGCCTCTTTCCTCCTCACCTAAACTTCCTGCAGTCCTTCTGCCTAGTTTTCCCTTCTCTCCTCACCCCACTTTTACTACTATCTCCCTAACATCTGACTCACCTCTCCTGATGAAGCCTTTGCTGAATTTCTCAATAATCAAGTTCAACAAACCACCTACCTTGTACCAAGCAAAGAGAATTATCACTTCCTCTGTATCCCTTCCATGCCCTCTATAGTCTTATCTCGTGTAAGTTTATTATTTGGTGGCACTATATGAAAATGCTCATATTTAATCTCTTTTTACCTGTAAAACATGGGAGTCATTTTAGGGTCAGTCCACTCTTCTTGGGAGAATTATATGTAAAGTAAAAGTTTATCCCAGGAGTATGAGAAGTCAGCATGGCCCAAGCCTTTTTTTCCTTAAATTTTGTTTTCCTTTCTAAGGGACTGAGAGTAGAATTAGTAAAAGAGAACTTGAAGCAATTCTAAAAATTTCATTGAAATACATGTCTAACAAAGTATTCATTCCACCACTCCATGATCCTCTGTTTACACACATGTAGCCCCGCCACAGGGGAAGGGCTGATCAGAGCCATTTGTTCTAGCAGGGTGGATGCAACAGGCTACACCCCCAGTAGAAACCCAGATTGTTAAGCAAGTTCTTTAAGAAAACACTAAGATAGTATCTAACTATCAGACACATACATTTTGCTATCAGCAAAGAATAAAAGGTCAAGAATATGCCTTTATTCACAATAAATTAGTTCCCATGGAACAATTTCTTCTTTATAACACTGGGAGCACAAAGTCTGTGTTTCTAGAAAATGCCTCCTTGCTTCTGGAAGCCTGTTTTCTGGATCACTTTCAGAAAGGATGTTTTATTAACATGCTTAGCCACATGAGAAGCAAATGCTGCCATTAACTCAGAGTCAAATTGCAAAAACATAACTTCTTCTACTGCCTGGATCAAAACTGTCATCAGACTGTTGGTTTGGCCATCATCATATTCCACATTAGGCAGCATACCATAGGCCATCTAAGTGGAGCACAAGGTTTTAGCTGGCTGCAGTATCCAAAGTCTGCAGTCACTAGCCCTGATAACCACTTGTAACTAAGAAGGTCACCAGGTGAAAACTCCATTTGGGTTTTGAAAGCCTCAAGTTACCTTATCCATAAATTGCAGTGCATTTTAGCAGGACATAAAAATTACTCACGTTGAGGATTAAAAAGTTTCTCTTAATAATCCAAAACACATTATACACCCTTATAAATAGCTATAAAGGTAAATTAAAATACCAAAATCTGATTATAATGATTTTGTATTTGTACAAAGTCTCCAGAAATGTCCTACATGAATAACTTGTACCCAATTGCACTGCAATCTAGAGCAAAGGACAGCTGGCTACCATAATAGAAAATTCTGAGCATCTCTAAACTCAAGCTTTTTTGTTTTTGTTCATTTTTTTACTCCCAGTTTTATTGAGGTGTAACTGACAAAAGTAGTTGTATATATTTAAGATGTACAATATGGTAATTTGGTATACATATGTACTGTGAAATGATTACCACAATCAAGGAAATCCTGTCATTTCAGATAACACATTAATAGATGAACACAGAAGACATTATGCTAAGTGAAATAAGCCAAACTCAAAAGATTAAATACTGCATCATATCACGTATATACGAAACCTAAAGAAGATGAGCTCATAGGAAGAGAGTAGAAGGGTACAAACTTGCAGTTGTAAGATGATTAAGTCCTAGAGATCTATTGTACAGCATGGTGACTATAGTTAATAATAATGTATTATATACATGAAATCTGCTAAGAAAGTAGATCTTAAGTGTTCTTACCACATATTTAAAAAATGGTAACTGGCCAGGCACGGTGGCTCACGTCTGTAATGCTAGCACTCTGGGAGGCCGAGGCCGGAGGATTGTTTGAGCTCAGGAGTTCGAGACCAGCCTGAGCAAGAGCGAGACCCCATCTCTACTAAAAATAGAAAGAAATTATACGGACAGCTAAAAATATATATAGAAAAAGTTAGCCGGGCATGGTGGCACATGCCTGTAGTCCCAGCTACTCGGGAGGCTGAGGCAGGAGGATTGCTTGAGCCCAGGAGTTTGAGGTTGCTGTGAGCTAGGCTGACGTCACGGCACTCTAGCCCAGGCAACAGAGCGAGACACTGTCTCAAAAAAAAAAAAATGGTAACTATGTGAGGTGATGGAAATAATAAGCTGAAACTCTTAACAGGAAAGCTATTAACTGTTTTAGAAAAATTAAAATGCATTCCACAACTACTATCATTGAAATTACACGTCTTAGGTCCAAAGAATTTTGGGCCTTCAAGCTAACAAAGCTCTTGGGCAAAGACAAGTTGGTATTGTACCTGGGCTCGTATTTCCTAAAAGACAGTACAGAAGATTCTTTGTGCAGCTGAAACATAAACTTCTTAGGGAAACATTTCTGCCCATTACCAGCTTATCAAAGACCATCAAGAATGGGATCACACAGTATCTCCTTCTTGATTTGATTAAACTGTCATTAAGTGCCTGAGAGACGGTCAGTGGCCTGACAAGCTCTGACCTTAAAGGAACTCTAAGAGCTATTTGTGGAAGCTGGAAGAGACTGAATTTTTCTGGCTACTTTTGTAGTTTTTGACCTCTGGCTCAAAAGGGGTACAATTAAGTCTTACTCATCCTAATTAGGACAAACGGAAGAATTAGTTCTTACTTGAGAAAACCCCAATTATCAAGTTATGGTATACTCTCTAATTGTGTGTAATTTTACAGGAATTTCATTAAAATCTGCATCAAACTTTTTAAATTACTTAATAAATAAAGCACCAACTGAAATGTTCCAGATATGATGAAAAGGCACATTCTGCTATCCAAATTGTATTTATGACAGATCAGGGGTTGAGTACATCCAGAATTGTCCCAATTATTTAGTGACTATTCTCTAGAAAAGCAGCATATTAAAAACAGAAAATATAAAGGTCAAATTGAAATCTTGGGAATAAAAATTATAATACTCATTTACAATGGATTTAGGAGGCTCATGTGAGTGCAGAAGGAAGGGACTTGGAAAGTGCTAACTGAATGCTATCTCAAAATAAGCTCACAGACTAACCTCAGGAAACTTATGCAGAGGACCTGGTGGGAGATAATTTTTATTGCCTTGGGGAAACAGTCACAATCCAACCCTGAGTGTATTAATCAGGTTGCTCTAAGTTCCATGAGGGCAGGGGTTGTATGTCTTGTTCCCACCAGAATACCCCAATTCCCAACACAATGCAGGCCTTCAAAAAAGATTTGTAGACTGGATGCTACTGGATGATTTAATTTTACTTTTGTCTAACCAGAACTTTTGTACCCCCATAATAAGCTGAAATAAAAAAAACAAACAAAAAATAATAATAATAATTTTACTTTTGTTCTGCTAACTCTATGTAAAGTCTCATTTTTATTAAGAGACTCACAAACATTTGTAAACTAGTTCCCCTGAAGTTTTCAACATGACATACACATTTAATTAGATGCATATTTTGAAAACATTGGAAAATCTTCACAGTCACATCAATAGAATCTAACCTTGCCCCCAACAGAGCCACTCATACTCAGCAAGAAAGTTATTTTATTTTTGAAGAATGGGGGGGTGTGTGTGTATGTGTGTGTGTGTCTCATTATGAAGCCACAAAGCTGGATTTAAGTTGTCTTTGAATTCTATTTCTTCAAAAGTATCTTCACATAAACTCTTTTAACACTCCATAAAACTCTGCCCTCTCCTAATGTAACTGCTTGCCTCGTGTAGTATCTCCTCTTCTTTGGACAAAAAGCAGATCCAACCCTTACTATCTGCCACCCAGGCATCAACCTCTCCTTCATAAAGAAAATTAGCAAGAAATATGGTAACCAGGTTTCATCTGATTTTATTTTTCAGGCCACAGACAACCAAATGCTTGATCAGAGCAAGCAGAAGCCTGTGTTCCATAATTGTGTATGACAATACTTATAATTGCTATGGAAATTTTCCTCATTAAGCCCATCTGCAAATTTTTGTCCCCAAGTCCAGGGTACTCTCTTAGAAAGGGGAGTATCTTTTTACAATTTGGGTTACTGGAGTACATTGCATTCCGAGCAGGACCCCAATTACTCCAGCATCTGATTAATGTCTGTCCAAACCCTTGCTCCATAACAAGACCCTCCATAACTCAGCTAACCACCTAACAACCCACATCATTAGGGCCCATTATCTTTTATAATGTTGATTCTTGGTATCCAAGGGCTGTGGTTCAGACAGACTATTTAAAGGCATTAAAATAACAACTGCCTTGCCAGTTGTGGGCATGGCCACCAAAACTATCATCAGGTCACAAGGCCAGATGCAACAGACGAAAAGGCAGAGGGAAAACCCACTTAAGCAAACAAATCCACTTGTGTCCTAGAGACCACTGGCCAGCAAATTCCACGAGTATGGAGAATCAATAGCTGCTAATAGAGATGGTAGCACTCCAAGTTCTTTGCCTAACTCTACTCAATTGATCTCTTACATTTTATCTTCTTTCTTGTCAAATTTTATCTTGTACAAGACTTAAAATTTTTAAGTCTCAGACAAGTTTTATCTCTTTTTTTTTTTTCTGGCCGTAAGAGTCAACACTACAAAAATCACACATGGGACTCCTTATAGCACTGCTACTCACTGTTCTTCTTTCATGTTAACCTGTGACTCTGAGTTCACTATGGACTAGGTGTCATTGTTGAGCTCTCTCTACCTAGGCACTGTTAGGAATACTGCCTGTTCTCAAAAATAATTCGTTTTACAAATGGGAACAGGGGTCAGGGAACGTTAAGTAACTTTCTCAAAGTCACACAGCCAGAAAGAAGCCAAAGCCAGGGATTGAGCTCAGGTTTCTCTGACACTACGATTCATGTTCTTAACCATGACACTACATAGTCTCCAAAGCTTTGAGGTCTTAGCATTTACACTAGACATTCTCAACCAGTAGTTCCCAGTTTTCCAAGACTGAAAACACCTTTCCAAGGACAAAACAACATTTTGTAAGTCAATATACTGTGAATTTAAATAAAAACCTAAGCCCCCCTGCCAACTGAACAGACCCCCACTTGACCAAGGAGATTCCAGAGAAACCTTAAAACTGAGTTCCTAGCCATTATTGGATGGGAGGTCAGACACACCTCATCATCCTCCCTCCTTTGCTAACAGCCATCAGGCTTTCTTCCCTAAGAGTTAAACAGAAATCTCGTGATCTGCTCCTCCCTTTTTGAGGTTTTGGCACTACAGCTAACCAGCATTCTTTCCTGATAAGAGACCACCAACCATGGAGTGATTCTAACCAGTCTAGGGAAGATGTGTAGTAAGGGTTTTTGTGTCCTCTGCTTCACTTTTTGACACCAGGGGGCCAAAAACTCCACTCTTGGGTTATGCTAAGGCCGCCATTTTCTACACATGGACCCCCAAAAGGGACATGGACATGAAGCTCAATTGCACATGTGCATGTTTCTCCTTTCATACATATTCATGACTCTTCCTGTAGCTTATTAAATATGTATATTTGGCCACCCTCATCATAAATTCCTGTTCCTTTACTGTTTCCCTAAAGTGTATGTTTCCGGCTTCTGGCCAGAGGCTCTGCTTCCCAGCCTGTCAGAACGGCCACCTACGGGCTGCAACTCTTTGTGAGAAATAAAGCTCTCCTTTCCAAATTTATGAACCGTGTCATTTCTTCAGTTGACAATATGAAGAACTTAGCATAGTTCTGACACATACTAAACATCCAAGAAATGTTTAGGTGTGTTATCATTGTAGCACTGTTGTGAAGGAACACAAGATAGCACTGTACTTTTAAGATAGATTGATAACTGTGATTATGAAGTAATTAATTTTGTATCCATCATAACTGCTACATTCATTTAGAAAAAAGAGCACTGTATACACATAAAAGATACTGTATATGATTTGCTGGGTACAAAAAAATACTTGTAGCATATATGTATATGTGGACCTTGTAAAACACACACACACACACACACACACACACATACACACACACACACACAAGAAATCCTCTTGAGGTCCTAACTTTCCACTGAATGGTATTCCAGAAGATCTCCCTAGCAGTCCTCTTCCTCCCATTTGTGAACAGTGCATCCATAGACACACCAACTGGACTTTCATGTTATATATATCTTTACTAATTTTACCACTTCTAACATATTTAAGTTCTTGCCTAGGCTGGGATTTATATATATGTGACACAGCTATAGAAATCAGCCTATCACCAAAATATAATAATTTCCCCCATATGCCAATAATAAGTTAATTAATAATTAGAGTAACAGGGTGGAGATAAGCAAAATAAATAGTGGCTTGACGGAGACAGGTAAAGCATTTAGGATATGAGAAATAGGAGGTAAGAGTACTATTATTAATTGTTGCTCTCCCTGTTATAAAAAAACCTCTATGTTTGGGGTGGGCATCTTTATGATAATATCTATTTCAATTCAAGACTAAGGATTATTTTTAATAACATTTTCCATGGTTATTAAAGTAATATGATTACTTTTGATAATAGAAAAAACACAAAATAGTTTAGGGAAAAAAAGTAATCACCATGCTTCTACCCACACACCATAACTATTGACATTTTCATGTACTTCTACTCAGTCTCTTACCTACATATTTATTTTTCTAACTATTTATAGATCTGTTTGTATTTCTGTAGTTATTGATAAACTAAAACTGGGATCATATGATGTATAAAGCTTATATTCTGCCTTTTTCATTTAGCACTATATAGTGAGGTATTTCCCATTAACTGTTCCTTGAAAACATTATAAGTAATAGTACTAGAATATTCCATCTCATGGGCTTAAAGGACCTTAAATTTCATGATTACTTTTTATTATCATTTAGAAACATGAACACAGGGCTGAAAGAAGATAACTTTTCTCAAGGAGAAAAAAGTTTTTAAAAATATTTTATATGGTGTTAGATTATCTGGTAAACAACAAACAAAAGGATACATTCCAACCTCTGAACCATGAGATTAAGGACCTTATCTGTCTCATCCACCATGATATCATCAGGGTCTAGAAGAGCCTCTGGCACAATGAATATTTATTTAAAGAGAAAAAACACGTGGTTAAGCATTGGAGTTTGGAAGTTATACTTGCAGAGTTTGTACACTGTGGGAGTATAGAAGACTCAATTCCCCAATCACTGTGAGCTGCCGCTAGATTAAATGGAGATCAAGGAGAGCTTGCACATGTAATTATGTCTTACTGTCTCATACATGGCATTTTTACTAAGTGTAAACTGCTTCCATTTTGCAGTGTGCAAACTAGCTGGCAATACAGCAAAGTCATTTGTGGTAATTTGATCCCCAAAATGCATGAAGGGTTTATCAGATCCAGACAATGTAGGAATAAACTGCTGCATCTTCAACCAGATTTTCCAATCAATCTCTTCTGGAACATAAGCTTGGGCAGAGTAAAATTTCCATGATTCATCCTTCCATATCATAAAGATGTCATAGGGACTGCCACAAATGGACCATTAACTATTGCTAGGTATATTAAGTTGGTTCTTTCTGATTAAAAAGATGATGATTCTACAATTCATAGAGATTCTGAACAAATATTTAAAAATAAGGGCCAGGTGTGGTGGCTCACACCTGTAATCCCAGCACTTTAGGAGGCCAAGGCAGGAGGATCTTTTGAGGCCAGGAATTTGACACCAGCCTAGGCAACAAAGCAAGACCCCATTTCTACGAAAAGTTTTTAAAGAATTATCCAGGCATGGTGGCTCACGTCTGTAGTTCCAGGTATTTGAAAGGCTGAAGCAAGAGGATCACTTGAGCCCAGGAGTTTGAGGTTGCACTGAGGTATGATCATGCCATTGTAGTCCAGCCTGGATGACAGAGAAAGACCCTTTTATAGAGAAAATAATTTTTAAGAAAAGAAAAGCAAAAGAATCAAGCAAAGGGCAGATTCAAAGCTCTGCAGCAGGAAAGAAAGTACCTGGTTAGTGGCACTGGGATGGGAACTACTTTATAGTCAGAGGGCCCAACTATTAGATAAAGCTAAGAGCTTGGATGTTGAATACAGTACTGGGTTCTCTGATACTGACCTTACAACCAGGCCAGGGGCAGGGGGTGGAATAGGCAGGCTGGGAAATTGAAGGATGGCCACAGCCTTGGATACCAACACCCTTAGGAACTCAGGCTCAGAAAATGAGGTGCCTGGTAACGAAGTTGAGCCCGAGAGTCCATTTCAGCCCTCCATCCAGTTTCTACAGTGCAGCCAGGTAGTCCAATCTGATCACTCCCCTCCTCTGCTTAAACCTTTCACAGGCTCAGTGGCTAATGGATCAAGTTCAACCATCTCAAGGCAGCAATAGAGGCCTCTGCCATCCTGCCCAGCCTCCTTTCACATCACTCCCTTCCCTCTCTCGCTGGCGTCAGAGCCTCACTGATTTCAGCTCCTCAAACGTATCATTAGTACTCTTCCCCATCTCAAATCTTCACCTCTGCTCTGCCTCCCACCTATTTGCTTCTCTCCTCTCTACCTTTCAGTCTCTGCTCAGGTCTCCAAGATGCCTTGCTGCATCTCTCAGATGGTTGTGGTCTCCAAATAGACACTCAACTTCTCCTTTGGTCACATTCCTTATTCTGGAAATTTCTCTTGAGCTGTCTACCTTGCCTTTTAGACTGTAAGTTCCATGACAGCATAGACCATTTCTGTCACTTCATCGCTCTATTTTCCAATGCCTAGCGGGGTGTGCAGTACATAGCCAGTGCACAGTATATATTCACTAAATAAGTGGACAAATAAACTATCTTGTTCCTCTTTCAAAGGGACTCAGAAGGAAGACCGTTGGGTCTTGCCCCAAAGCTGACTCTTCACCGTAACAAATGGTGTCAGTAAGCCCAAATATCATCCTCCTCATTTTTAACCTATACATAAGCACCAGGTACAGGCTTCAGAGAATTCTCAAGCGAGTTGACCATGAAAAATACAAAAGAAATGTTCATAAAATCATGGCATGTCAGCCCCTTCAGGCAGAGGAGCATTGCTCTGTGCAGTTGAAGGGAGCATATTTCCCCTCTTACTTCACCTTTGACAACATACTAGAGTATAAAAATATATAATGTAGACACAAACAAACCCCAAGCACAAATCTTAAAAGTACTTTTACGATCAACAGACATTTTCCCAACATCATTAGTGGGACATATGCAAACACATATTATAGTACATTAAATTGCAAGTAAAATTCTGGTCCTATTTCTTCCTCCTAATTAACTGACAATAGTTCTCTTTTGTGCAAGAGTGAACTACCTGGAGGCTGATAAATCAGACATATAAGAAGAGAACTTGGCAAGGGACTCTATTCAGTTGCTATGGAGATGTGCATTTGTGTTTCCTTTAATAAAAGTTATTATCCATGGGAAAAACGATCTGTTGAGCCTATCTAATTGAAAAAAAGGGAACACGCCAAAAATGGCACAGTTTAATACTTATGACTCAAAATGTGTTTTTAAGCCTGGAGAATGCATATATAATAGGGATAAACTGCTTTTACATAATTTAATTATTGCCTGATGGCATATTCTTGAGGGAATCCGCATAGGTGTGCTTTGTACTAAATACTACATTTATGCTCTAAAATGAATATAATGCATCCACACTGTAGGTGTGGGCTTTTATTTTGTGCTTAAGTTACCCTATTGGACATTCCTTAGGAAATTCCACAACTGAAGACTCAAAATTAAATTAAGCTAAGTAAACTGTCACAGCCAAAAATCTCCATTAAATGCAGAAATCTTGGATAAACCTCTGTGCCTTTTCAGTAAATGTTATTTTTGTTTATGTCTCATCTTTCAGGTTTGCATGTTATAAAAACTAACATCAACATGAAAATTATTTGACCAACTGCACTCATCCCTGATATCCAACTAACATTTACTACAGGACACCCTGTATACATGTTTGAGCATCTACAATATGACAAGACCATTACATATACTGACACTTTAATCTTTATAGCAACCCTACAAAAATTAGATGTTCTTAGTTCCATTTTACAGAAGTTGAAACTGAGAAACTAAAAGCTTAACCCATACATTCTCAAGAAGGGAGTTATAACCACTAAAGGGCAAAAACTGGTTCTTGGGGCATGAAAAAACCATAGATATTATAATGGTTGGCCCTCCAAAGCTAACCCCTACTCCATAAAATCTTATTGTCAGTATTTAATTTCTCTCATTAGGAAGAATTTAAATTTAATATAGTTTTTCTTCTTAGGTGGGACAATAACGAAAAAAAGATTGAGAAACAAGGACCTAACCTCTTGCAAGTGATGGAGCCATTCAAGAATTTATTAAATAGACACTTGGGGAATGTCTGTGGGCAGGCGCTGTGCTAGCGGGGGCTGGGTGTGCAGTGGTGCACAAAGCAGACGTGCACCCTGAGACATGCACGTGGGGCCCAACGCTTCCAGCCCCAAGGGGGATACAAATGTAAACCGAATACCCACACAAGTGCAGATGCCATTACAAACCATGAAGACTGCCCTGATAGAAACACAGAGTGCTGAGAGGTCAGAAACTGCCTCTTTATAGGAGTGACTTTAGGCTGAGGCCTGAAGGATAAGAAGGCTCAAGTGAGGCAAAGAACAGTGGGAAAGAGTATTGGGCTCAGAGAACCCACCAGAAAGGCCATGATGCCTTGAAAACCAGGGAGGTAAGAGACTGGTTGCTCCCTGACTTCAGGGATATTATTGCTTCAATGGCTTAGTGGCCAAAGACTATAAGCTCCAGGTTCAAACCACAGCTTTACTGCTGATAATCTCAGACAACTTTTTCATCTTGCTGGGCCTCCCTTTTTGGCGATTATAAAGTAAGGATAACATTGTCCATGGAAGGTGCTTGTATATGGTAAAAGCATTAAAAAAATGGTTGTCTATAATGATTGTTTACAACAATCAAAAGCAGACCCCTCTGGAGGGCGTGATGAACAACACTGGGTCTGGCCTCTATTCGCAGGGCCAGTAACTACCTGCGGTGTATTCTCTATAACTTAACTGTGATTGAGGGGGCTTATGCAGATAAGACCAGCAGCACACACAGGGACTTTCTAATTGTGGTCATTTCCAAACACTGTAAGTCTGCACTATCGCCAGGCTCTGTTATATCATGCTATTCCGCATTTCAGAAAAGATTTTCCAACATTCTAATTCCATGAAATGCTCTATGACAAACAGCTTACATGGACAAATGGTTTTGGAAACACTGCCTACTATATGGGTCCTCCAGGATTTTGGCTGCAAGCCAAAAATTGGTGCCTAAACCAGAAATGCATTGATAGGTTATAGGGCAATTCACAGGATCACTGGGAGGGATAGAGAACCAGGCTGAGATCATGACCCCAAACACACCACAGAACTGTTTCCTCACTCAGCACCACCCCTGCAGCTGGCACGCCTATCCCAGCCATCACCACACACTGACACTGGACAACGCCTCGAGCTCCGCTGCAATTGCCCGTAGGGCCTGTGTGCTTCAGATTTCACCAGTGTCCCTAGCTGCTATTCAGATTCATGGGAGAGTGTATCTGATTGGCAGAGCCAACGTCACCTGCTGAGGGGACAGCTGCATGAGAACTTGGAAAGTAAGAAGTGGTATTTCCCACCCACTTTGGGGGGAGTCAAGTTCTGCTTCCTACCAAGACTCTTAAGGTAGAGAACTCCTTCCACCAACTATAGAAAGGAAGTTCTGATACTAAGAGGAAAAAAAGATGAATATCTATTACCTCAATGGGCTCCAAGTATTTTAAATAGGTACTCTCATCAATAAAAATAGTTGAATATGCACTCTTAATATATGTGCATATATTTATAAATTAAATATATGCAATATTCTAATGCTATGATAGATGAAGCAGCCTGGTAGAAATCAAACATATAAACAGACATCTGTTAGAATCACACAGTGAAGTAAAGAATTTCAAAATTCATAATTTAATTTGATAATCTGGCAGCTGTTACTAAGATTCTCTTTTTTCCCCTCTGCTTTTTGTCAGGCTAAATTAGGCACTGACTAAGCATTAGCAAGCAAGTGTCAATAATGCAGAAGCCACCCACTTCTGCAAAACTGGGAACTGGATTCAAACAATGTTTTTCTGTTGGCTTTGGTTACAGAAGTTAAGGGATGTTATTTCAGAGTCTACAAAAGTTATCAGCTCATGGAAAAAAACATTAGTAACTGTTGTTTATTGATTTTATTTACGTAGCATGCCCTGAAGAATACTCACAGGTGCTTTATAGAGAGTCCTGCACAGTTGCTTTGCAACCTCCTAGAGAAGAGAAAACCAAGGCCGTACAGGTTATGGACTTGCCCAAAGCCACATTCAATTCCAAGGCATACTCCCTACCTCCATGGAAACATCCTGTCATTTCTGCACAAAATCTAAGAAGCATTTCAAAATTTCTGAAACAATCTACACAAAAGTACAATGAGAATCTCTATCATCTTCTAATTAAAAAATAAAAATTAAGGACACAAGAAGTTACGATGATGCAGATAATTCACTCACTGGTGTAATAAGAGATATTAGTTTACTGTCATGTACTATCAAGAGTGTAATAAAATGTTTTTAGTAATCAAAGACAATGTTGCTAGCAACCCATCATTGGACTCAAGATGCTAAAAATCACTGAGGGTGCTGAGAATGGCAAATAATGCAAAAAGGTATCCTGGTTGGAAGGACAGAGCAGCTCATGGTCACAGGTTATATCCTTTGTTTACATACTTGTGAGTAATGTCCACAAAATAGAGTTGAACCCAGGTACCTGAGTCCTTTTAGTTCAGCCATACTACATTCCTCTTAGTTTCCCATACAAACAATTTCTTTCTCTGACCTTTTGCTGATGATGCCCCTCTGCGTGGAACACCACGGACACACACACACACCAGCAACAACAATACCATCACCACCACCTCCTGTCCTGCCCATCATCCATTGGCCAACTGCTACTCCTCTTTCAGTTATCAGTTGCAACATCACTTGGTTACAAAGGCTTTGCCTGACTGCTTAAAATAAGCTTAGTCTATAATGCTCTGTCCTTCTTCCTGAACCATCATCCTACACTTTTAACTACTTATCTAGTTGTTGGCTTCCCCCTAGAAAGGTCAGAAGACAGTCACCATGTTGTTCTTTTTCAGCAACGAATTCTCTACCCCTCACCCATGGTAAATGCTCAACAAATGTTGAATGGATGGATAGATGAATGAGTGAATGCAGCTGCTACAGCTAGATGCACAATGTATCACAGTCATATCATTTCTACAGTTCACATAAGCACACAAAAGCCCCCTGGCCATGACATGTCAAATGGAAAAAAGGAGACCTCTAGACCGACTCCCACAAGCCTAGCCAAATTTTAGGCAATACCCAGATCTTTTCTCCACCTTAGGAACAACCAGTTCCCAGAACAAGTTGGCTTCTGATTGAGGTCATCATACTTCTCCTCTTCCTCGTATCTTCCCACTGAGCAGCCATCCCCCAGATGGATGCCTCTTACCATGCACGATAAAGGAGGACAGACACAGGGCCACCACAGACCCAGCGCAGAGAGAGGGATTTAACTGGTTTCCTCTCAAAACACAAGGCAGCCAACTGTGTCTGTTGACAAATGGGCCTCTGGAATCTGAACTGTCCTTAGTCTCTTCACATTTCATTTTTTCAAAGGAATCTTCATGCCTAAAATGAAGATTTTGAAAACCAGAAATAGAGCATCCAAGTAGGTCAGTATGAATGATCCCATTTGAGGAGATTCCTTTGCTGGGAAGGCCAGGCTTGTCGGCATTGTGGTGGGACCCCTGTTAAACACTGTCCCCATTTCACACCATACTGATCGAATTATGCCTCTTAGAGGGAAAAACATTTTCCCAAAAACCAATGCACATAAATTGAAGGTGACACATACTAGGAAGTGGAGGCCATGTTGTCAAATGGAGGGGACAGAGTGATAAAAGGACAACAAACTCAAGGGCTACCAGAGAAAAATAGAAAAAAAAAATGGCAACTAATAGTTGACTGAGCAGGATAACCACACTGTTTCTGCTCACATGTGAGCCTTGCAATTTATGTCAATCTCCCCTTTTCCACAACCTGCTGCTGCTTGGCACCCGCACCTGAGCTACAGAAGCTCTCTTTGGCATTTCTCTGTAGCCCTGGTGATATGCAGAGAGCCAACACTTCACCTGAGAGTCCTTCCTCCTTGAGTGATCATTTCTATGCTAAAAATTACTTGCAGTATTTTCCTCTCCATTAAATACACTTTAAAAATGTATTCTACAAAATGTCATCCCTGCAAGTTAAAAATTGCCAAATATACATGTTAATTCACCCACATCTTTCTGTTTTATATTCTTAGATAATTTCAAGGCAATAATATGTAAAGAGATATCTGTAGCAACTTGAAATATGAAGGATGGAAAGTGATATACAGATTGTAAAGTTTTTGTATGTTCACAATGTATGAATTAGATTTACTAAGTAATATGCAGATATAGTCACAAAGAGTTGCTCATCATATTTTTAGATTCAGATCAGCAAAAATGCTCAAGTTTAGCATAGCCAAGGCTGGCTGGAGTGTGGGAAAGCAAGCCCTCTCACACTCTGTGGGTGGATGTCTGAACTGGCACAAGTCATTTATATGGGAATGTGGCAAAATTTTAATTGACTGGCCCATAAATCCCCTGCTAGGAATTTACCCAGTGAATTATATACACAAGGGCCTTAGTGTTTACATTAAAAGGATGCAGCATTATTTCTCTCTCTCTCTCTCTCTCTCTCACTCACACACACACACACACACACACACCCCAATGTCCAAATCTGGAATAAAGAGGAAACAGGAAAGAAAAACGACCAGAAGTTCTTCAAGTTACAGTTTAGGTGGGGGTGAGGAGATTTTCACGGCAATGGGAATAGGGACGGCAGGGTAAGAGGAACCAGAGCAGGTGAAGAGTGTACTTGTTTATCATAGTGAGGAAATATTGCCACAGTCTATTTATTCTTCTTAGTGGTATTTGAGAAATTTAACTACAGAACTTGGAGCTACATTGAAATTATTGTTGTGGCTGCTGGATGGAGACACCATGCAGAGACTGGACCATGTGGGTCAAGACTTTCTAAAACACACACATACACACACACACACACACACACACACACGGGTTTTAATATGCAGGTATACCCAAGGTTACAAACCAAATGCACACGTATTCTACATACAAACCATTGTGGAAAACCCCAGTGCACATCATTCTCTTCTACTTTCTTCCCCCTGGAAGACCCCCAGAGACTCTAATAAAAATCAGACCGGGCCGAGGCGGGAGGATTTGCCTAAGCTCAAGAGTTTGAGACCAGCCTGAGCAAGAACAAGATCCCATCTCTACAAAAAAAAAAAAAAAAATAGAAAAATTAGTTGGGCGTCATGACATGAGCCTCTAGTTCCAGCTACTTGGGAGGCTGAGGCAGGAGGATCGCTTGAGACCAGGAGTTTGAGATTGCTGTGAGCTACGATGCTGCCACTGCACTCTAACTGGGGCAACAGAGTGAGACTCTGCCTCTGCCCCACCCCCCCAAAAAACAAGTGGAATTTGAACACCTACCATGACCCAGGCACATGCTAAGAGATTCACATGGCCCCCTAGAGGGTTCACTCTCTCACTGAGCATGTATTTCCTATCATCACCAAATCTTTTCTTGGCCTCTGGTCAGAGGGGACCTGCTTCCTCCACTCTCACTTCTCCCTGGCCATCCCTTGATGGCCTGGTCCATGTCCCCTGGGCAAGCCCTTTCTCAAATACCCAGTTCTTCTCACATTCCCCTGCCCCCACTTCAGGCTCCTGCCCCCTGGCTAGGTTCTCTAGTAAAATCTCTGAAGATTTGGTCCCCTCTTTCTGCATGCTCCCTCCTTTTTTCCCATTTGTTAATTGCTCCAAAAGGAACCCTGAAGCTATCAGCATACCACTAAGAAAAAAAAAGCCAAAAAAAAAAAAGCTTCATCTGACATCCCAAAGCTGGCCTGGCACTCAAACTGGGCCATGTTAATCTGCAGTTGGACATAAAAAATTACACAGAACACGAACTTTAGACAAGGCTACTCTGAGATCACGATAAAGTGAGACAAAACAAGGCCACATCGTAATTTTGCCTAAGCACCAGCAATATCACTGTGCCACCAAAAAAAATACCAAATATCCCCCACACTTGGCTAAAATAAATGACTGCTTATTTACCAATGACAATTTTATCTTTGCTCTACTCTGTCATTACAGATAACATTTATTGAGACAATCACAGAATTGTGACCACTTTCCAATCTATATAGCAAAACCCTACTTCCTTAGTCCCTTGACTGAATCACCCAACTCAAGCCCAAATCCTAACATAGGCTTTTTTCTAGCACCCTCTTACTGAGGTTCCCCATAGTGCATGTTCTCCCTCACTGTAATGAGTAATAAAACCAACATGTTCAACAACAGGTGTGTTCCTAGTGGTAATTGTTTAGACAGCACTGACAGACAACATCACGGGAAAGGAAGCCCTATGTTCTAAAGGAAGACAGGATGTCACCCTACTGATGCTTCCAGCCCACCAATGACCAGGCAGACAATCACTCTTCCCCAACTCACATGGCTCCAGCTGGAACTTCACATCCTCAGATCCAGCAATCTGCCTTTCTGAACACCAGCATCTATGGAAACCAGAACTGTGCCTCATGCAATTGCATCACCTTTCTGTTTCCTCAACTCTCATTGCAACTGAGATGCTTTCTACTATCTTTCTAATGAAAATATGTAATATTTCAGCCAGTTAAAGGCCTAGGACCCTACTCAAAAGATATTTATAATCTTCCCCAACACGTAAATTACCAACCTACAAAAGATTTCATGACCTGTTTCTCACTTATGATTGTTCTTATAAACAATTAAGTCTCACTTGGTAAGTTAGAGAAAATACTTCCAGCTCACACGCAAAAAAAGCTGTTTCTGTTTGGTTTGTTTTAAATTAATCCTTTGCAAGCTCCCTGGGTCAGGAATCATTTCTTGTTTACCATCATTTCCTCAGCACCTAGTAGTGTCAGAAACATAACAAAAGCCAAAACATTTGCTAATATTTTATAGGTGCATAAAATTAAAAGTACATGAAAAGTAGTTATAAAAAGAGATGAAAGAGATATAAAACGGTGAAAGTTTAGAGGGATGATGAGATAGATAGCCTAAGGTGCTACGGGAAAAACAAAAAGGTCTCCATCCTGACCCCAGGCTACCCTCCCAGCTGGTGGCCAGGGAGGGAATAGCATATAAACAGCCCTGTCTAGAAGTCCTAGGGTCACCAGCTCTCTTCTTCATCCCAATCCTAGCATTCTTTTTGGCAACCTCCACCTTCTTATAGTAGACCAATCCAAACTCCTTGGCCTCTTATTTTTGACCTCCTCATCTCCAATAATCTTTTCATTTGCTCTACTGCAGTCATGCCCATGATTATTCTCAATACATTGTCAGCACCAAAGGCTGCCCCAAGCTTAAAACCTTAATGCAAACATCCAGCTCTTTAACCACCCCTATCCTCCAGCTCCCTTGCTCAGCTACCTCCACCTCATCATGACCTCCAACCCATGGACCCCACCACTTCCTCACCAGCCCTCCGTGGGTATTCCCCCACTGGACCTGCTTGGATTCCAAGTTACTCCTCATAACCACTCCTTTGCAAACATCCTCATATCCTTTGCTCCTCTTGTCCCATAGCGTTCACCTCCATTCTTAATTTTAAATACATACACAGTGTATTCTGCTACAAAATGTTTTCATAAAACCAATTAGCTCAAATGTGATTGGTGAATGAATAAGGGAATGAATATAATGTGGAAGTTTTATTGGTTCATAAGCAACTTTTCTGAAGCAATGGGGAGTAAGTATACAGGAGCAGACTTACAGCCTCCAACAGGAAAGAAAGGAAATAGCTCTCAGATTGACTAAAACTCTTTCATTTCTATTTTTTTTTTTAAGTAAAAAAATGCCTCCAGCATGTGGCATTCCATCCCTACAGAGCCACACCTCAGCAATACTGGCTCTCACGTTGTAGCAAGTTGTACTTCGCCCTGTACCCCACAAACAGAAGGGCTGGCTAAGCTCTACTTCCATCTGCACTGCCTCAGCACCCAAAAATTAACATTTCCATCCTACCCATTTTTGTGCACTTTTATTATCTGATGAGATATGACAATACCATGAGCTGGCAAGGATGCGGCACAATAGGAACATTCATATGGTGTTAGTGGGAATATAAATCAGTACAACCACTTTGGAAAACTATTTGGCAGTATCTGCTAAACTACCTTGTGACCCAGCAATTCCAGCCAAGAGCAATGAGCAAAGATGGCCACCAAAAGATATGTACAAGAATGTTCATAGCAGCGTTACATATATGAAACAAAAGCTGAAAACAACCTCAATGTCATCAGCAGGGAGCTAGATAAACAAGTTTTGATATATTCATACAATGGAATATTATACAATAAAACATAAATTTCTGATACAACAATGTGGAAGAATTTCACAGATAACATGATGAGAGAAGAAGCCAAACACAAAATTCATTTATGTGAACTTCAAGGACTGGCAGAACAGTGGTTCCCTCAAGGGGACAAAAATGACAGGGAGGGGCATGAGGGCTCTGCTGGGGACAGGAAACTTCCTGTATCTTGACCTGAGTGGTGATTATATAAGTGTAAACATTTTTTCTTCATTAATTTTTTAAAGTGGTAAAATATATGTAACATAATATTTATCACCTTAACCATTTTAAGTGTACAGTTCTGTGGCATCAAGTACATTCACCTAGTGCAATCACCACTACCATCCACCTCCAGAACTTTTTACAGCTTCCCAAATTGAAATTCTGTACCCGTTAAACAGTAATTCTCCATCCTCCCCTTTCCCATGTCAGCACCCTGGCAACGACCACTCTACCTTCTGTCTCTATGAATTTGACTAGGCTAGGTACTTTATACAGTATTTGTCTTTTTGTCACTGACTTATTTCACTTGGCATAATGCCAAGTTTCATTCATATCTAGCTTATATCAGAATTTCTTTCCTTTTTAAGGCTGAATGATATTCCACTGTGTGCATATACTACATTTTATTTATCATCTGTCAATGGACATTTGAGTTGCTTCTACCTTTTGGCTACTGTGAATACTGCTGCTATTAATATGATGTACAAGTATCTGCTTGAGTCTCTGCTTCCCATTCTTTTGGGTATGTACCCAGAGCATATAAAAAATTATTTTGCATTCATCAAAGTGTATGTTTAAGATGTATAAACTGTACTGATTCGTACACTACACATTAATAAAAGTATGAAAAAACTAAACAGCAAGTAAAAAACATATCCCCCAAAACATGTTCCAGCTGCACATAGATGCCTGCTTGGGCTGTCTATGTTTTCAGCAGGGGCGGGGGGCAGGAGTGCCAATTATTGTTTTTGTTAGTGCTTTGGTTATAATGTGCACAGGTATTGAACAATCTGCACCAATCCTATTTTTCCCACAAGTTCTAATACTTTTAATGCATAGTTTCATCAAATGAATTTTTAGGACTTAATGCATTTTGTTATAATACTTAACATATATGCAACATGAACTTATTTACTGAGTGCCTATCATGTGCCAGGCATTATTCCTATTTATTAAGGATACATCAGTGAACAAAACAGACCCCAAAACGGCCCTGCTTTTCAAGAGCTTACATGCAATTAGATTTTTGTAAAAGGGTAGAGATACTCATGTGTTTATCACCAGTTCCCCCACTGTACTATAAACGCCATGACGGCAAGGTCTGCCCTGTGTCCAGCCCCAAGCACAGTGCTTTACACGCAGAAGGCATTTTTGGCCAAGCCCTGGATTTTACAGATAAAGAAAGGCAGTTTCTGAGAAATGATAATAGCCTCCCAAGTCACACTGTGAGTATCAAAGCTGAATAGAATCTAGGTCCCCCAGGTCTCCTCTAGGACCCTCTCCAGTACCGGGCAAACGGCAAGGACTAAAGATACCCGGGTACAATACTTCAACACAACATCTGAAGGGGTGTTAGTCTTTGCTCAGAGAATCATTCAAAACGAAAACCAAAAACCATAGTAACAAGCTAAAGCAATCAAAGATGTGGCAGTCCCTGACGATTTTCCCAGAATGTCTCTAGTCTTATCATGAAGCTTACTGGTAACTTAAGCAGAAGACATGATGCTGATTGAGACATCTCTGATGATAAATGGAAAATGAGAATAAAACTTAATTGTGCATGGAATTAAGAACATTCCAATTAGTGCATGGAATTAGGAACACTCTGAGGCTAAGTTCTAAAAGCTCTATAGGTTAGGCCATTTTTCCTTTGAGTGACAAATATCCAGTCTTATGATGATGTTTATTGATAACTTATGCAGAAGACATGATGCTGACTGAGACGTCTCTGATGATAAACAGAAAATGAGAATAAGCTTCATCATTGTTAAATAGTGTTCATCATACTATTGAGCCTTACATTTATTAAGTAAAATAATTTATCAAATCGGCCATTTGAAAGGGTGATAAAAACATTTTTGAAACTAGTAGTGAGTAAGGCAAGACAGCATCCTTGTATCACTATAGTAAAGTGGTTTTTAAAATCATCCAAATTATTTTAGAGTAATAGGATACTCCCTTAGAATCCTTGAATTCAAAGTCACTGGGTAAGGAAAAAAAAACTTTATAAATTATAATTGCCAGAATTATGTATGTAAGAAATATTATCTTCTTTATACACAGAACTAAATGTAATTAATGTTTGTACTTTTTAGAAGTCTTTTATTGCTCAAGTAGGAAAATATAAACTAAAAATTGTGTCAAAAACCAAAATTACTACAGATGACATTCAAATGTTCTTTGCCACTTCTCCCAGCATCTCAGGGACACATACTGCCTCTTACATGGATTACTGCAATAGTTTTTAGGCATATTTCACCCAAGTGACAATAACAAAATTAAAAATAAGGTAACAACAACATGCATTAGGTGCTAAGTACCATGCCATGAGTTTCATCCTCTCTTAATCCTCAACCTAAGAGGTAGGAACTATTATTACTGCCATTTTACAGACGTAAAAACTGAAGCTTTGATATTTTTAAGTTGGTTGGAATTCAAACCAGGATGGTACAGTTCCAGGGCTCACGCCCTTTAGCACGGTACTATATACATATTGCAGCTTCTGCTCTGATGCCATATTAGTTCTCTAGAGCATGGTGCTCTAATACCTTGAATAACTTCTTCTGTATTAAGAAAAAAATTATTTTACTGAGTCTTTGAAGCCCTCTCTGCCCTGACCCCACACCTATCTTTCAAGAGCAGTCTCTGACACTTCAATCAGTGAACTGAGCATTCTTTTCTCAATATACAACAGACTTCTCAAGCTTCACCTGTGTGCCCACTCTTCTTTTAGGAATGCCCTATCAATTCATCTCTTCCAGACAAAGCCCAGCCCATTATCTGAGACCTAGTGCCAAAGCCACCAGCTATTGTGGCATTCCCTCAACTAATTGTGCATGTGGTATAGCATCTCCGATTAGATACCTTGTATCTGAACATTCCATTCAGAACTCCATGAGTCCATGGCATAAGTGTACACAATGCATTATAAATTACAGTGGATGAACTTGAGACAATTATACAGA
The DNA here is from genome assembly GCA_028533085.1 of Varecia variegata. Lineage (NCBI taxonomy): Eukaryota > Metazoa > Chordata > Mammalia > Primates > Lemuridae > Varecia > Varecia variegata. The sequence continues at coordinate 159,693,988 of CM052436.1, read as the reverse complement.
GGTTCCACTATGTCACTTTAATCTGCATTATCTGCATTAAACATAGTCCTCTATCTTTTTTGAGCCACAGAGAACCAGGTCATGCCTAACAGGATAAATTTTAACAGCCAAGCACCACCATTAGCTGTTCTCTTCAAGAACATTATCATTCAAATTATCACCGTTCAGCCGGGCACGGTGGCTCACGCCTGTAATCCTAGCACTTGGGAGGCTGAGGCGGGCAGAATGTTTGAGCTCAGGAGTTCGAGACCTGCCTGAGCAAGAGCGAGACCCCATCGCTACTAAAAATAGAAAGAAATGATCTGGCCAACTAAAAATATATATAGAAAAAATTAGCCGGGCATGGTGGCGCATGCCTGTAGTCCCAGCTACTCAGGAGGCTGAGGCAGTAGGATTGCTTGAGCCCAGGAGTTTGAGGTTGCTGTGAGCTAGGCTGACGCCACGGCACTCACTCTAGCCCAGGCAACAGAGCGAGACTCTGTCTCAAAAAAAAAAAAACAAAAAACAAATTATCACCGGTGGCTTCAGTAACAGACACATAGCCTTAGTTACTGAATATCAGACCTCTTCTCTCATAGGTCCCTTAGATAAGAAAGGAAAATAAATCTCAATAAATTACCTCTTCAGTTGCCTCTAAAAACACCCTTTGGCCACACAAAATATGGTAACACAATTCATACTAGAAAAAAATATTCTTCATAGAACATAGGATCTATATATATTTCTTAATTGTAAACCAAAAACAATCCAAAATAAGAAACAAAAATCCTCTGTGAAATAAAAATAAATACATAAATCATCCTCTCCGGCCTAGATACATGAGATTAATTTAAGGAGATGGGTTTTGGGACAATCTTTCAAACCAAGCAGGTGTCTCTCAAAGGGCTTTTTCCTAACAGTCTAGAACTTCCCTCCTTTTATCGTTCAGAAAATACCGTCCTGTGATCCAGTGGCCTCCAATCTAGAGCCATGTGCAATTATCTGACTCTATCAATGTCTGGAACTCCACCCGTTGTGCTATAAGTGACAATCTCAATAGAGTACATACAGAGATAATATGTCAAACCAGCAACCCAGAGAAAACACCATGGCCAGGGCCATCAAGGTCCTCTGCTATCCTTCACCACAAGTCACAAGGACCCCGCCCTGTCAGTAACTAATAGAGCCTGCAATCAACATTTTCATTTACACTGGGGAATTCAAAAGCACTTGGGACAGATACTTGCCAAATGAGAATGGTGAGAAGGCATTTAGGGAAAAAATTTACCCTGCAGGATAAAGCTGGAGTTTATTGATAAAATTGGAAAGACACAAACATATCCTAGCAACCCTGTTGCCTGACATGAGAGATAGTTATCCCAAAATACATGAAAATGGGGTAATGACTCATGGCTGTGAATCTTGCTTCTCTGAAATGCAGTGTTCACAGGTCTGACTTTGACAGCAGTCTTGGGTTTGATACCTGGCTCACCAGCTATGTGGCCTTGGGAAACCTACTCTCCTTGACCTTCAACTTCCTCATCTGAAAAATAAAAATAATACCTCTCCCAAGGATCTGGAGATTGAGAGAACTGTTACAAACCAGAATGCACAGTGCCTGCCACATAGTAAATGCCAATAAATTATAGGTGCTGCTATTGTCATTTGATTTTTATTATCTGAAGGCATTAAGATAAAGACTTGTCTATCTAAAACTGTCCTGTCTACCGAACATTTTATAGCAATGGAAATGTTCTGTATCTGTGCTATCCAATATAGTAGTCACTAGCCACTTGAAAAGCTAGTATGATAGAGGAACTAGATTTTTAACTTTATTTAATTTTAATGGATTCAAATGTATATGACCATAGGTGTTTAGTGGCTACCATACGAGATAGTATGGGTTTAGTTTAGAGGGTTTTGAATAACCAAATACCATTTTCCTTTGAAAGAATGACTTAGCCCAGTGGTTCTAAAATCTCAGCACATAGTCCAGCGCCAATCTGTTACCAAGTTTTCACCAGTTCACAACAGAACCAACAAAAAAAAGTTCAATTTTATGAATTTGTCATAAAGCTAAATGCATTTCATTTAAAGGACTGTCGTTCCTTCCGAGATTGGATGTTCATTCTAAATTTTTATGAAATCTCGTCATTCATTCAACAAACACCTATTGTAAACCTTCACTATATGCCAGGCATTACCCTGGGGATACAGACTAAATAACACAAATTCCTGCTTCATGGACCTTACATTCTAGTGGACGGAGAAAGACAGTAAATAAAATACACACACACACACACAGAGTTTGATTTTAGGAATTTAACAATACATAAGAAAAATAAAGCAGGACTTTGGAATAGGAAAAATAATAAAGGAGACCTTGGAAGGGATGTGCCCCAGCCCAGCCATTTATTAGCCACAGGACTTTACGTGAGTGGCTTTCCCTCTCCGGTCTCTGCTTGCTTCTCGGAAAAACGGGGCTGAAGCCCTAAGCACAGTGCCATGCCCCAAATTCTTGGTCAGCTGGCAATTTTGTTGCAGTGCAGTCCAAGATGGTACAAAAATAAATCTTCCTACAAGCAAACCTCTTTCAATTAGGGAAGGAGGCATGAGAGAACTAATTAGTGTCACATGCAAACATTTTTAACAATTTGTCCAAATGCCTGTATCTCTACCAGCTGCCTTCCTAATAAGGAATAAAATCTTTCCTACAGATACAGCATTGAGGTTTGCAATTCTCAGATCCAAAATAAATAAATAAATCAACAAAATCCCATGATGATGGCCTTATTGGAGCAAGCTCAGAAAAGGAGCGAAAGAGAAAATGAAGGCTTATTCCAGGTCTTGCATATCAAGTGCATGCAGGAGGCACAGCAATTGCCCCCACAGATTTCCCCCCCATCTTCATACACAGTGATTCCCAAACTTTAGTGTGTATCAATCACCTGGAGGGACTTGTTAAAAAAAAAAGGTAAACTGTAGGGCTCAATCCCAGAGGGTCTGATTTAGTAGGTCTGGGGTGGACCCAGAGACTTTGGGTTTCTAACAAGTTCCAAGTGATGCTAATGCTGCTGGCCAGGGGAGCACACTTTGATAACCACTGCTGTAAAGAACGCTGTTATGTCGAAGTCATAGCCGGGAAGATTTGCATGGGAACTCATCTCTTTTATTTACTTCCAGCAGAGTAATGATTGATGGCCAATGATGTCTGCAAGATTTTACCATATGATTTGGAAATCCAGCCCTAGATGTTTACTCTGTGAATCATTTTCCAACCATCCAGAACTTCCAGGAATTCATGGACACCAAACCACACAGTTCTGAAAGCCATCCCTAAAAGGAAAGCTTAAGACAAGCCCAGAGGATATGAAGTAAAGGCACTCAAAAATAAATCCAACAATTACTTCACAGCAATGCTGTCAAACTTTGACATAACCAAAAGCCATATGAACTATACTAGAAATTGACCATACAGCAAAACCTAAGTAACTCAGAAAAAAAGACAGGCCTAGCCAAAATATGGAACCTTTTTTCAAAAAAAAAAAAAAAAAAAAAAAAGTTAGCATGTCTTTTAAAAGGAGGAAAGTTCAGTTAAAATCAATCTACATTATAAAATACAAATAAAAATTCAGAATTATGCCACCTACTCAACAAGCTTTGCATTCATAATTTAATAAAATAAATACTGATTGAAAAAAAACTCTGAGCAAGGTACTGTTGGGATGAAATACACCTTTCCCCACTTCCCCCTCCTCAAGGATGTCCATGGATCTACAGCTATGGGCATGAGCTGATGAGCATCGTAACAGAAAAACAGACAGAGCACTGGACACAGAGGGAACACAGGCCACTACACTGGGGAGACTGGTTTTGCAATGAGCTTGTCAGAACAGAAGGGCATCCCAGGTAGGGGCTGAGCAAACAGCAAGTTCTACAGACAGAAACAGCTCAGGGCACACTGGGGAAGGCGGTAGAGTGTGCCAAGCGTGGAAGATACCCTTGGGAGTATAGTGAAGGATAGAGGCTATTTAAGGAGGAGGGGGATGATCCTGAGAGACCCCTCAGACACAGCCCATAAAAGAGTTTGGCTTCTTGCATCACAGTTTACAGGCATTGAATGAATAAAGCTTCAAATACACAGAGAATGAAACGGTGGCTACCATGGGTGAGAGTGAGGAGAAGAGATATAGGTCAAAGGACATCAAGTAGCAGACATGTAGGATGAACAAGTTTAGAGATCTAATGCACAAAATGAAGACTAAAGTTAATAAAGTTGTATTCAGATTTTTGCTGAGTAGATTTTAGCTGCTCCTGTCACAAAAAAAAAGTATGTAAGATAATAGATGTTAAGCTACTTCACTATAACAAATATTTTACTATCTCTATGTATCCCATAACATCAAGTTGTAAACCTCAAATATACATAATAAAATTGATTTTAGTATTAATAAACAAATGAATAAATGAATAAAGCTTTCCCCTAGATAGAAACCAGAGCTTCCAAGGCACAATGTAGAATTTGGGCACAGATATTGTTAATAGTAATAATAATACCAGATGCCAAGTATGAAAACTTTCTTGAGGTTCACACAAAATAGTAGAAACAATAGAGATGAAGATCATGTGTTTGATTACTAATATTCCTACTCTCTCCCTATAATCGGGCACCAGGCAGGTGTTGGGGGAGGATTCCTAGTTGAAGCACCATGGGCTGCCTTCCAGGTGATTCTAATACAATGCCCCTATTGGAAATCACCACCAAAAACCAGAAAACTGTTCGTTTTAATTTTTTTTTTTACTTTTATAGACTTAGAGGGTGCAAGTACAGTTTTATTACATAGATAGTTTGTGTAGTGTGAAGTCTGGGCTTTTAGCTTACCCATCACCCTCATAGTGTATATTGTATCCATTAGGTAATTTTTTGTCCCTCAGCCCTCTCCTACCCTCCCACCTTTTAGAGTCTCCAACGTCTATTATTCTACTCTGGATGGCCATGCACACCCATTGTTTATCTCCCTTTTATAAGTGAGAACATGTGGTATTTCATTTTCCATTCCTGAGTTACTACACTTAGGATAATGGCCTCTAGTTCCACCCAGGTTGCTGCAAAGGACACTATTTCATTCTTTTTTATGGCTGAGTAATATTCTATGGTACACACCCACACACACACACACACACACACACACCACATTTTCTTTATCTAATGAAATAGATATAAAGAAATTTCTTCATCTAATGGAATCCGTCAGTTGATGGATACTTGGGTTGATTCCTTATCTTTCCTATTGCAAATTGTGCTGCAATAAACATACGAATACAGGTATCTTTTCAATGTAATGATTTATTTTCCTTTGAGTAGATACCCAATAGTGGGACTGCTGGATAGAATGGGGTCTACTTTTAATTCTTTAGAAATCTCCACACTGTCTTCCATAGAGGAGGTACTAATTTACGTTCCTACCATGTTTTCTTAACATCAGTAGGAATAGCAACGAAAACTTAAGCAGAAGCTGAAGAAATCACAGCTCAAAACCAGGCAAACCAGGGGTGTCAAGTTCCACGGCATTCGTTGCCATATGTATAGCATGCTCATATATGGTATCTCTTCAGAGGTAAGACCTCTAAGTTCTGTGGCAGCAAGACATAGGAGACAGATGTGGTGGAAACCATCAAGCCTGTTTGTAACAGGCCAATTGTACAATACAACTGGACTTGTTTGAAATTACCTACCTACAAATTTTATTCTAGAATCAAAATGAGTATAGCAAGCTAAGGGAAAAGAAAGTATATTCCAATGAGGTTCTCAAAGGGCCATCTCCACAGCCAGCATAAGGGCCAGGCTACCACTGCCCTTGCTCACCTGGGGACTACTACAGCCAACTGTGTCCAGTTTGCCTGGGACAGTCCTAGTGAATGTTGTCCCACTGTAAGTATTAACAGCACCCGCCTTTCACTCTCAGAAATGTCCCAGTTTGGATGATGTATTGTCACCCTATTTCCCATTTATTCTTGCCCCACACTTCGATCCTTTCTCCAAACCACAGCTGAAACGATACTTTAATGCTATAGTCCTTGATTCCTTCCCAGCTTAAAATGTTTCCATGGCTTTCCACTGTGTGGGCATCCAAGGCCTACCCCACCAGACTCTTTGCTGCATCTTGCCTTCTATCCAGAATCCTTTAGTTCCTCAAGAACTCCAGGGCCTTCTGCCTTGGCCCCTTACACATGCTATTCCTGCTACCAGGAATGCTCTTCCTATTACCTCCCTTTTCCTAATAATTCTCACTCAGCCTTCAGGGCTCAACCCAAAAACCACTTCCTCTGGAAAGCCCTCCCTGACCACCCCTTCAGACTATGCATTTGTACTTCTATGCATAACACCGGATGTGTGACTAAATACTTGTTTATCTAGTTGTTTAATGTCTGTCTCCATGGAACACAGCTCTCTGAGGGTATGGACTATAACGGGGTTTGCTCACCACTGAATCCCCAGTGCCTAAAACAGTATCCTGTAATAGCTGATGCTCAATTAATTGTACCAAATGGATGCTCTTATCAGACCACGTGTCATCATTTTTGACAGGGACAATAAAGTCACAATTTGTAAATAGACTTTATTTTATTCATCGATGTATTAATTTCCTATTGCTGATGTGATAAAGTACCACAAACTTAATGGCTTGAAACAACACAAATTTTCTCTCGTAATTCTGGAGGTAAGAAGTTCAAAATGGGTTTCACTAGGTTATAAGCCAAGTGTCAGCAGTGCTGCACACCCTGTGGAGGCTCTAGGGAGGAACCTACTCCACTCCCTTGCCTCCTCCAGCCCGTTGAGGCGACCTGAATACAGGCACCATCCATCTCCAAAACCAGCAATCACGTCACTCTGACCTCTGCCTCTGTCATCACATCTTCTCTGACTTATTCTGTTGCCTCCCTTGTTTACTTTTAAGGAGCC